>CM053509.1:82430692-82577129 GCA_028627145.1 Eidolon dupreanum
CACATATACATACACACATAGATTTATACATATCTTTGCTCTCTTGTCTTATTATTTCATTGGGAAAGAAGAAGGGAAGATTCTGAGGCACTTGGAAGAGTAAGGGAACAGTAAATACACAAAGGAGACAGGGCTTCCTAGGCAGAGAGAACAGCTGAGAGTGCATCTCACATTCAGAAAATGTAGAGAACTATAAAACTATCCAGACTCTACTTTCTTTCAAAGTCTTCCCTGACCCCTCCAGCACAGGGTGCAACATCCACACTCTAGGATGTTCTGGGCCATGCCGCTCAGGGATCCTCCTCATGGGCCAATCATCCCCCCAGGATCTCGGGCTACACCTTCTGCAACTGGCAACACACAGGTTAACACACACACACACACACCCCAGTTCCTCTAAAAACCTAAGCAGCCAGAAAAAGCCAGGAAATGTTTTAAGAACAATCTCCTATGTCTTAAAATAGTGCCCAGTCAGAAGGAAACATATTCCATATGTGTCTCATTCACTTGTGTAATAAAATACAAAGGTTGGAGGTCTCCCTTTCCCCTTTCTTTCTTTTCAATTTAAAAGGAGTTATTTGATGCCCCGGAAACCCTTTGAGGCTTTTTATTGCCCTTGTAGACCTAACAATAAAAGAGTCTGAAAGGCAGAGATGTTGGTAGTTCTGGGTGAAGAACCCAAGAACCAAGAATCGATTCGACAAAGGTTGAGGGTCTCAGAATTTTGGAAGTGGGTCAGGCTCAAGTTCCAGGGTTGTGTTCTGAGAGGGGACAAGTGGCAAACTAGCAGTTATCTGTGCTATGATTTATAGGGCACCAAGCCAGCCGCTGCCTGTCTTCCTTGCCGTGCCGGAAACTCCTCATTATGACTCTAGGTGAAGACCAATAAAGGGGTGTTTGTACCCTCCCCCCACTGGCACGGGGCACTGTGCTAGGGAACACGTGAAACTATAGCACTGCTTCTGAAGCAGGGCTGATTTTGAGCCCCAGGGGACATTTGGCAAAGTCTGGAGGCAATTTTGGTTGTCACAGCTGGAGTGGGTAATGCTGCTGGCATCTAGCAGGGAGGAGCCAGGATGCTGCTAAATATCCTGCAATGCACAGGGCAGCCCCTCAGCAAAGAATCATCCAGCCCCAAATATCAATTGTGTCCAGGTTGAGAAGCCCTGGACTATGAAATAAACGAATCTGTTTGGGGCATCTGCAGGAACGTCTCTTTTACTCTATGGTAAATAATTTAAAACTATTTAATATTAGAATAAGTACAGCTATTAAGGTGTAGTAAGGTAGGAAGGGTTTTTTCCTTTACCCTAAAGCCCAACCCTTCCTCCCATCCCCCCAACACACACCCAATTCCTGGGGCTTCTGACCCACCAAAACTTCCCTGGGAGCCTAGCTGAGCCACAATAAGGAAGAGGTCATTTGTAGCGATCTCACACCAGGCCTGAGGGCACACTGGAGGTGAAACAGTAGGCTTCTCCCAGGAAAGCCAGGAGAATGGAATGGCTGAGCCAGGGAAGAGGGAGAGCACTGTGTGTGTGTGAGAGGGAGGAGCAGTGTGGGCTAAGGTTGGTGAGAATCAGGTAAAAGGCACTGTGAGGCTGTGTGTGAGGTGAGAGCAAGCTCTGTTGCTGATGTGGGCAGGGGGACTTTAAGAGATGGGGAAAACAAAAGGATCTAACTGAGCGAATGAAAGTACAGAGGCGATTGACAGACCGTGGCTGAAAAAGTAAATATCTGCACTGCCAAAAGGCTGAGAATTATTCCATAAACAGTCTGGGAAACGTGTGGGATGTAATACAGGATGGGAACAGAGAGCGTCATCCAGATTGAGTGGGAAGAAATGCTACTCAGAGGGTAACCCTTCCTCTGTCCTCCATCCCAGATGCCCTTGGTGCAGCCTGCCTGCCTGGCGACTTTGATGCCTTGGGCTGGTCTGGCTGGTCAGGCTCCTCCTCCTCTCTCAGTCTCCCTGCAGGATCCTCTTCTGGGTTCTCCTTGTTAAACACCACTCTTATGCTGCACTTCTCTACTCGAGAGCCACCAGCGGTTCTCTACGGCTCACCCCATCACATCCAAATACCTCTCTGTGGTTTCCTAATCCAATTATTAATTCAACAAGTATTTATTTATTTTTAATTACATGTTGAAATTGAAAACATAATGCATGAGCATGAATATGATCAAATAACCCAACATTACAAAAGTATAAATAATGACTCCAACTCAGATCCTTGAATATCTCAATCTCCCTCCCCAGGGACACCAGAAATTTGCTATACATATCAAATGATATATGTATATGTTTCTTCTTATAAAAACTGACATTATATACTTTGCTCTTCACCTTGACGTTATTGCTCATAAATATATTTGTGAGATCTCTCCTTTTTAGCACAGTATTCCACCACACAAATGTGCCATGATTTATTTAATCAGACCCTTATTCGAGACTTGGCTTCTAATCTTTTGCTAAGATAAACACCACCACAGTAAACACCCTGTACACTCCCCTTTTGCATATGAGCTATGAACAATTATATCTGAAGACAAATTCCTAGAAGCAGAGTGGCTGTATCAAAGGGTACATGCATTTTCTGTTTTAATAGATATTGCAAACCACCCTGCAGGGAGAGGTAGAGCCCGCTTCCCTCCTGTCTAGTCACCCTCTGTTCTCATCAAACGTTGCGATCTCTGCCAATCTGGTAAGTGAAAAATAGCTCTGTTTTATTTTGCATTTCTTTGATTATGATTGAGGCTGGGTATCTTTTCATCTGTTTCAAAGTCATCTATTTTCTTTTTTCTTCGAACTGGCTGCTTTCAAGCCCTTCGAGAATTTTTCTATAAGAGTATGGAACAAATATTTATTGACATCCACTTATGTGCCAGATAAGTCAGAGATGGCCTCTGCCAACCATCTGTAATTGGTCCTTGTCCTCCCTTATCTACTGCTATCCTTTATTCCCTGCTCCCCAAGCCCCAGCTCAATCTTGTGTGCGTGTGTGTGTTCGTGTGCGTGAGGAATAAGCATATCTCATTTTGTTTATATCATCCTTTGATTTCTAAAACAACTAATTATAAAATGTAATTCATAGTCTTGGTGGAACACAAAAATGGTATAGAAAGAGTAAACAAGGACATTTTAAAACCTCATGTGATTCCAGTCACACTAAGATGAACATTTTGGGGTACCTCCAATATTGTACTCTGCATATGTGTGCCCTTCTTATAAAACTGAGATCATATTGTATGTACATATAGTTTGTTTTCTTGTCTTTCCCCCTTAATAGTTTGTTAATGCAAATTCTCAAATTATTCAGAAACCGCATTTTTATCTGCCCAAAATTATTTCATATGAATGTTCCAAAAATTTTTTTAACCAACCTCTGTTCATGGATTTTGTTTCCCTTCCTTTCCTCCCTCCTTCTCTCTTTCTTTCCCTTCAACTTTATGCACAAATGCTTATTTATATCTCTATTTCCTTGAGATGGATTCTTAGAAGGTCAATTAATAAGTCAAAGGGTTGAATGTTTATAAAACATTCTTGATTTGGTGGATTATCTAGTTCAGAACATATTCTACCTCTTTCTCATATGTCTAGATATTGTGTAATTAATAACCCACACTTCCTGACAGCATGGATTCTAGATGTGATTTTGGCTCTGCTGATGAGATGACTTCTTGGATGAGATGACTTCTGTGAGTCATGTGAAGGGAAGGCGGGGGGCAAGGAACACCTATTCTGCCAGCACAGATCAGGGCAGAAATGGCATGGGTCTGGGGCCATGAATTAAGGTGGTCACTCCTGTTCTGGAGCTTTCTGATCAAGGCAGAAGCAGCAGCTCCACTGGTAGCCAGTTGTACGTTGTGCTTTAGGGACTCATTTTTGGAAGCCCAGCCTACGCTGTGTTACCTCCACTTCCTGATGATTCTGCAAGTGGTTAATTCTCCCTCACGAATTCCTTTCTGCTTAAACTATCTAAGTGGATTCTGTTTTTTACAACTAAAAACACTGACCAACAAATTCCCTGTCTGTCAGAATGTCCTACAGTTAGGTTGTACCAATTTATGACCCTCCTAAGTGTGAGAGAATGTGATGCTAAGAACATTTCAAGGAAGTGCAAACCTCTCTCTGAGGGAATGATGGTCAGGAAAGGAGCTACTAAAGGAGGAATGATAGAACTGAGGTCCTGGCCGGGACTAGTGCTAAGGTTAGAGTTTGGTTTTCGAGCACTTACCATGTGCCAAGAACTGGGCCATGTTCTTTCCATCTTTACAATTTAATTAGAGATGTAGTATGATTTCCATTTCACAGAGGAAGAAACTGAGGCTCAGAGAGGTTATTTGACTTGCTGAAGGCTACACAGCTAATTCACAGTGAAGATGGGACACAAATCCAGATTGGATGGACCCCAAATTCAACATCTGGCTCATGGCGATAGGTCTACCTTGCTAGTTCATTTCTATTCCCAGGGTTCTTGCCTTTCAGTTGAAATTCACTCTTGTCCCTAGCCACCTCTCTGAGATCAATGACAATGGGATCCTTTGCTGCTGTTTCCTTCCATCAGGGTGGGTCTTACTGATGTCTAGGTCCCCTCTGTAGATCCTAAACCTTGAAAAATGCTTGATGAGTATCCACTGAATGGACCAAGAATGATTCAACCAGCTCCCTGACTCAAGACAATCTTAGACATTTGGGGCTTGAAAGTTATTCAGGGGTGGTATGAATAATTACAGACATTGGCCAGGCACCAATGTGTCCCGTCACTGAGCTAAACACATCATCTCATCTGCTGCTTCAAACTACCCTGCAAGAAAGGAATATGATCGTTGTTTGACAAGCTCAAAGAAGGTAGGTAGTTTGGCCAAGGCCACACTGCTGGTGAAAGCTAAAGTCTAGACAGCCCAGCTCTGTTTGACTCAAGAGCCTAGGGTTCAAATGGGATCACGTTCCCCACAGAATATTAAAAATGACCACTCTGCATGGAGACAGCTCATGGACACCACCTTAACCCAAAGTCAAAGGTACGAACACCCCAGTGATAGGTGAGTTGAAATCACGTGTCCTAATAAGCTGCACTGAGAAGGACTCAGCATCTCTTTTGTGATTTTCCTGCCCAAAATGTACACCACCAGTCTAATCATGAGGAAACACCATGAGACCAGACCAAAGGGAGGGACACTCTACAAAATTATTGGCCTGCACTCATCACAAATGTCAAAGTCATGAAAGACGGAAACATGCAGGAACTATTCCAGGCTAAAGAGACCTGACAACCAAGTGCAGGACCTGATCTCTGACTGGATCTTGGACTAGAGGGAAAAATTACTCTGAAGGACATCTAGGGACAATTGGCAAAATTTGAATGTAGACTGTGCACTGGATAACAGTATCATGTCCTTGTTAAGTTTCCTAAATTTGTTGATGTGGTCATGTGAGAAAATATCCTTGTTTTTAGAAAATATGTGCTGAAGTAGTTAAGATAAAAGGGAATGGTCATAAGAATAGAAATAGTGGTATGTATATAGAGAAAACCTGGTGGCAAAATGTTATATTGGTAAATTTAGGTGAAAAATATATAGAAGTTTGCTGTCTTAATCTTGCAATATATACTTAGGTTTGAAAAATTGCAAAATGAAATTTGGAAACAAATATTGACCCTTATTGGAACCAATGCTTTAAGCTACAGAAAAGAGGAGAAGAAAGGCGATTTTCATTTTCTGAGGACCTGTGACATGCCGAGCACTGACTGACGTGTTTGATGTCTACAGGGTCCCTGAGAAGTAACTCTGGTTATGCCTGTTTGACAGATGAAGAAACTGACGCTCAGAGACCTGAAGTAACAAGCCCAGGGCACATAGCAGTTAGTGGCCAGGTGGGCTTTCAAGTCCACGGCTGCTTGTCCCCTGAGCCCATGAGCTCATGCCACCTCAGGGTAGAGGGACTGTGGAAGAAGGGTGTGGGTGGGGATGACAAATTGGACTTCTGGTTCCAGGCTGGCCCTCATAGGGAAAGAGACTGTAGCCAGTGAAGGCTACTTTGGGAGGATGACCAGCGAGGGGGAGGATGCTGGGACAAGGTTCCAGGCTTCCCATGCCTGTAGCTCCAGGGCATATCCTCCATTGTAACCAAGGCTTCTTCTGATGGAGCTGCCAGAAAGAAGGCAGAAAGCCAGTGTCTGAGCTGATAGAAGCTCAGTGTAACTTACTCTGGCTCTCTTGGGGAGATGACAGTCTGGTAACTATGTCAGAATCCCACTGCCACCAGCCTTTTGTGAGTGAAGCCTGCTCTAACTCACTGAGGCAGTAACTAATAAAATGACATTATAAATAATGGGTGGTTTAGCACTCACCCTGTCACTGTGCAAGTTATATTTCCTTATCTTAATGTTTCGAAGCGAGCATTACTGTTCCCATTTTATAGAAGTGAGGAGTGAGGCTCAGGAAGCTTAGGCAACTTGCTCAAGTTTACAGTGCTCAGGAAAAGCAGAGTTGGCTTTCACAACTGGGTCTGGAAGTCTCTGAAGACTGCTTTGGTTCCTTGGTCCTGAACCCAGATTCTATCGGGGGGAAGGGCTATTGGACACCAGCATGTGCCTCCTCCAGTTTGGTAATGAAGGGAGCTGAGCTTTGCAGGGCAGTGTGGCATATACCCAAAGCCCACTGCCAGGGAGTGGTCCAGCCAGGGCCAGCGTCTGGGTCTCCAGAATCCTAGTCCAACATTCCCCTTGAGAATTTGAAGGTGCTGCACAGATGCTGGGCTTTTGGACCAGGTGGGGACACTCTGGGCTGATCTGTGAATTGGGTGACAGTGTTTTTTATGGTGCACTCATGCCACTTCACCTATGTTCTCAGATCCAACTGTATCCCCAACTCTCTCACCATCCCCCAACCCGAGCACATTATGCCTTCATGTTGCCTTCTGGATGGTCACAGACCCCTACAATGGTGACTAGTGCCTCAGTAACCCCTGCTGCCAGCTATCTGGGAGGAGGGTCTGCTAAATAAATTGACAAAGGGTCAATGACTATAACATTATGTAGCATCCTTTCATTTAACCAACATCTCCAGGAGATCATGACATCTTACTCCCAATGAATGAAGCTTTAATGGTAGAACTTCGGGCACTATGGTTGGCTCCTCTGGAGAAATGTTGAGATGGAGCCAAAGGAGAGAAGACTCACAATGTAGTCTGAAAAATCACTATCATAAAACTTAAAGTCAACCAGTGTGATCTCCTTTCCCAATCTGAGGCTGGAATCCCCTTAAAATATCCTCACCAGTGGTCATCTGGATTGATTGCCTCTAGTGTCAGGGAGCTCACTACTTAGTGAGACAGTCTATTTCATCTTGGGCAGCTGCTCAATAGCTTTGTTGTGTAACAGCTAGCATAATCCATTTTTTTTTTCCAGGATTCCAGCTGGTCTCTGAGGGTGGTTGGTCACAGTTGACTGTGTTCCAGCTGGAACAGGTGTGCATTTCTCTCTGTGACAGTATGGAATGAGTCAGTCATCCTCACACCCGAGGTCAAACATTTGTCGCCTCTTTATGGCGGCGGCAGTCAGCCTGTCTTATTTTTCCACATCGGAAGAATCCGATTACAGCAAGCCCTTTCTTGTGTTACGTGTCACAGAGTTCTCTGACATCAGGCTGTATTTAAAGGCTCAGTACGGGACTCTACCAAACCACACCCTACCAGCCTTGGTTGGCCTTACTTCCCCATCAGTTTCTTTTGGTAACATGTAAGTCAAGCCTCAGTTGAGTGTTATATGCTATGAATGGTGGTGAGAGAGGTCTGTGTTCTGGCCCCACCCTGCAGTGGCATCCGACACTGTCTGGAGGTACAATGCCTATGAAAGAGACACTAAACCAACCACGAACAAGGGACGGTCCTACAATCCAACTCAATGACCATCTCTCCATGCTTCCTGATGTGTGCCATGCTCTATACTGGAGTAAATAGCATTACATAAAATAGAATTTGGTACATCAAGATTTGGTTTAGGCAATACATTCTGGAATAAGTGATGTACATGAGGGAAGATATCATTGGCATAATGTTGGAGGAGACTTTCTGGAGGAGGTGGCTTTTAGGTGGATTTTAAAGAATAGTTAGAAGTAGACATGAGGAGTTAAGTGGTTCAGCTGCTGTAACTAAAAGCTAAAATAACAATTGCTCAAACACAATGAAAGTTTATTTCTCCCTCATGTAATAGTAATAACTTAAGTAGTACTGGGCTAACATGGTAGTTTCACGGTTTTGGAGACCCAGGATCCATCTGTTTTATTGCTCTGTCATTCTCAATCAGAAATTTTTATCATATGGCCCAAGGTAGCTGCTCTAGCACCTGCCATTATATCATGAGTTCGGACTACAGAAAGAGGAAAAGTGGAAGTTGAGGAAATGCCATTTTCATTAAGGACAGTCATGATCCAGAACTTGTACACACACACACCATTCCCTCTCATTTCTTACTGGTAGAGCTTTGTGTAGTGGCCAAACCCACCTCCAGCAATCGAGCCTAGGGAATATAGTCTTTAGTTCTATTACTAAAGGCCACAGGCAGAACAGACCCTTGAGGGTGACCAGCAGTTTTTGCCACAAAGAGGAGCCAATCCTGAGTAGGACAAGATGGTCGTAACTTGGCCTGTGTGGGGATGAGGGAGGGCCTGAGTCTGTTTGGAGCTCATATGGGTCAACTGTGAGAGAAAAATCTAATGGAGAAGTCTAATAGAGGCATACGCCTTAATTGCCAGGTAGGGCTCATCAGGCATCATCTCCCGAGACTCCAGGGATTGCAAAATCACCTTGGTGAGCATGAGAGTGAACTCACAGACTTCCACAGCTGAGCTTTGTTTTAAAATAAATAGATATGTTTCTGATAAGTCGAAATATTTACAATTGTACCATATTTTATTTTATTTTATTACATATTTTTAATTAAATTTATTGGAGTAACATTGGTTAATAACATAAATTTTGAGTGTACAACATTGTAATTCAACATCTGTATACTCTACTGTGTGCTCCCCGCCTGAGGTCTAGTTTCTTTCTGTTACTGTATATTTGATCCCCTTTATCCATTTCGCCCTTCCCCCACCCTCTTGATTAGGTAAAGAACATATGGTGATATGTATATATATGTGTATATATGTGTATATATGTATATATTTATGTATAAAATGGAATATTGTGCAGACATAAAAAAGATGAAATATTGCTATTTGTGACAACATGAACGGATCTTGAGAGTATCATGCTAAGTGAAATAAGTCAGATGAAAAAGGACAAGAATAACTTCACTCATATGTGGGATATAAAACAAAAGATAAAATTGTACCCTATTTTAAATCAGCCTGCAAGAGAGAGGCAGCAGGAATTTGCAACTTAAACCTTTGGTCAAGTGAAAAGTTACTTTTTCATTAATCTTTTCCTGTGAATATCACATCACACACACCATTTTTGGTACAAGTTTATACACTTAGGTAATGATTTTGACTTGACTGGAAGGATCTGCTGTGGGCATCTGTTATCTCACTTTATCCTCACATCAACATAATGAGGTAGGCATACTGTCCCTGCTTGAAAGATGCAGAAGCCGAGGCTTAGGAATCTGCCTAAGGTCACCCAAACTTTTACGTGGTGAAGAAATGCCTTTTGTATTTGCACCGTGCCACTTCCCAAGAAACAAGTGAGTGTCTGCAGCTATATTTCCTAAAACATGGAACAGTGGAACACTAGAGCCTCACTGTGAGAAAAGATCTGTAGTCCAATAAGTCTCAAAAATGATGCATCTCTCTCCACTCGAAGATCCCCAGGGTACAGCAGCATATTGATGGTTCTGATAAATCCTGAAGAATAGAACCCAATGGGACTTTAAACCATTGTTGTTTCCCAAACTTATATGACCAGAGAACAATTTCGCACGTCTGGCTCACCAGGCAACCTCTCCCCCTCCTCCCATTCCTCCCTGACAGGGCTCCTCTAGCTGGAAAAAGTAGCTGTTTGCCAGGGGGCCTCAGGTAAAGTGTCCCATTATCTGAGCAAGTTGCTTAACGTCTCTGTTGAGGTTTTGGAGAAACAATAAACACTCCTTCTCTTCCCCCACTTGAGTTCAGAACACACTGAGGGATCAGATGGAGACGAACATGTTAGCTTTATTCTGGTAAGTGCTACACATGTGGATGGCTCAGGTCTGTGGGCAGATGGGCCGCTTGCATGGCTCCTGAATCAGCCAGACTTTCCCAAGCAGGCTCAGACCCAGTGGGTTGACCCATTGCCCACGAGCAGGACCGAGGGCATCCTTGCTGTAGGCAGGTAGATCCCCAAGGGGGGGAACTCAAAGGATAGAGCCATCTGGCTCAGTTGCTTCACCCAAACTTACCATACAGGTAAGTCGCTGCTCCCTCCCAATGATGTATGCCTCGGTTTCCTCACTAGTCAAATGGAATCAATGAAACCCACAGTACCTGCCTCCAGGGTTGTTATGGGGATGACACAAATAGTGATAGGAAAATGCCTTGAAAATTTTTAAATACTAAATTAACTTATTTGCGTATCTGTTCTCGTACTCTCTCACTGGGTTGATGTTTATGTTAAATCACTCACTCATTTATTCATTCATTCATTCAAAGAGTGCATATGTTGGGCATAAGCTAGGAGAATAAAGCACAGATTCGCAGGTGGGGCCGATGAGTCACTATTCTCTCCCAACAGGCCATGCCTCATCGTACCTCTGTGCTGGCATGACATCTCAAATGTCCTCTCTTTCATCTTCATCCATACAAATTTTATCTATTTTCTGAGATAGCTCCAGACCCATTTTCCCTGATAAGCCATTGTTCATTTTTGAGGCCAACCCTGACTTATAGCTCACCAAACCCTTAGTATCTGTAATGTTTGTCTTTGCATTTGCCTTTCTCTATGATTTTACAAGCTGTGTGTCATCTCTTCACTTAACTGCCCTGTGACCCTGTTCAGGCGCAGGAGTGGACACGCAGGAGGGGTCAGGGATGGCTCGACAACTGACAGCCTGCTGATGGATTCAGCCAGCCGGGGGAAGGTGGCAGGGTGGCCATGATCTCATTTTCCCCTTTCACTGACATGTTTCTAATTCGGCTTTATGAGATTTTTCTGGAGTGTCAGCTGTGCTGTTTTGAGCAGGGCCGCGAAGGTCAGAATGTCCAGAGGCGCAAGGGGAATGGCATGTGGGAGGGGCTTGGCAGAGGGCAAGGGTGACTGCAGTTTTTCCCAGCCTCCAGCAGCAGGGTCTCAGAATGTTCTGGTACACTTTAGAGTCTTAAAAGGGACATGTCAGGGAAAAAATGCTCAAGGTGATTTTTGGAACTCTGGACCACACAGAGAACATAATAGAAGGCCAAGAATAAGGTCCTCCTAGGCCAATCACATACAACCTGAGGAGGAGAGGCTGGTCTGGGTGCTTGGGGCTGCATGCCCATGGAATGCCATCTCATGATTAGTGCTGACAGGACAGGTGATCTGAATGTAGAATTCCCCAGAAATGACTCAACTGCACTGGACTTGGGTCTTTGTATCGTTTCTAATGGGCTACTACTCTGCGCCTCAATTTCCTTATCAATAAAAGGAGGCATGCTGGGTCATGGCACTCAGCAGGAGGAACCCGCTCTGGGGTCACAAGTTAGTCTCCATGTTCTATTTTTAAACTTCATTTGTTTCTATATATAAAAGTTGGACTATTTTACATTGACTATTGTATTTTGTAGATGTTCTTTATAAAAGTCAGACTGTCTAGAGATCGTGGGCCAGCAGGACAACAGTCTGTGTGACAGTCACCTCCACCCAGTCCTGGCTTTCTTCTTCCTCTGATATGACCTGTGGCCCCAATGGTATTTAGATTAGTCCCCAACCCTCACCCTGACCACATACTTCCCTCAGTTCCTTCCTGTAATGGCACTGTGTGATTCAGAGTGGATATGGGACAGGCAGAGCAGTTTCCAGCCCCGGCCCTACACTGACTTGCTGATGAACTTGGGTGAGCCGACTTCATCTTCCTCATCTATTACAAGAGGGACTAGGTCAAAACCATCAATAATATCTTTTCAAGTTCTCACATTCTATGACTGTGAAAATGCCATTGACCAGGGTAAAATGGAACTATGATTTAAATACTGTGGAATTTGGCTGCCCCAACCCTCGCCAAACTTCATAAAGGGGTGTGAGAAGAGGAGAGGGAGGAAAAGAAGGCATGGAGGGAGTGGCTTGGGGGAATCCTCATTTCTGATATCTGAGAGAGTACGTGGCCCAGGCCAAACTTCTCCGGGTTGGTGGAGTTGAAAAGGGCAGCCTCGTCTCCTTGAATTCCTTCTAAGTCAGTATCTTGGAATTTTCCCAACCCCATCCTTTCCAGAAGCCCAAGTCTCTGGAATAAAACCGAGGGTGTACAAACCAAGCATTTACAAGGGTGAACACATAGCCAAATTCTCTGTCTACTCTGTGCCAGTGGAGACTTCTAGATAAGGTCTTGGGGTCGGGGTTGGAGGGGGCATGCTGGGTATTGGCACTCAGCAGGAGGAACCCGCTCTGGGGTCACGAGACTGCTGTGTTCACTCCAGCTCTTTCCTAACTGGCTATTACTTTATTTATCTGGGCCTCAGTTTTTTCATTTGTCAAATGGGATTGAAACAAACAAAAATAAACGTTCTATCTGTCTCCTAAGGGGAAAATACTAGTGAACAGAAACCAAACTGATAAATGACTTCAGGGTTTCTTGAGAGAGTCTGCAGTTTTTATATCAGGCTTTCTCTGGACACTCAAAGTCTCCCAGTGCCACTAGCAGGCTGCCCTCCCACTACCCCTCTCCCCAAGCCTGCAATTGAAGGAGCCCTCCCAAGCAGCCAGAGCCCTGAAGTAGAATGTGCCATCCAGGGTCCCACTCACCCATCACTGGCTGCCAACTCCTTGGCCTTCCTCACAGCGTCTTCGCTGCCTCGGACACCTCAGCAAGAGAGGCCCCAGCTCAGTAACTGGGCAAGATGGTCTTCGCTGCAAGGAGGACCCCAGAGAGGCCCACAGAATCCTGACAGGACTTGGTACAGAGCCTAGATGCAGGCAGTCCTTGGTAAGCCGGCCACCATGAGCTATAGACGTTTAAAGACCTGTGGAGGTACTAACACATCTGAGTTCACAGGCAGTGCTGTGAAGTGTCACAAAAGGACACTGGATTTAGAGGCCTGGATCTGTCCCACCCTATCCTGGGTGGCAGGGTGTTGGTGGCCAACCATTTCATTTCTCTGAACCTCAGTTTTTTTACCTGTAAAATGTAAGAACATGCCTGCCCAGCTGCCCTCACAGAATGGTTGTGAGAACAGAGAGAAAAAGATACCACAGGCCTAGAGAGCAGCTGCTGCCAGTGAGGCATGGAACTGAGCAGACAGGCTCTCGAAAAGGGCAGGTGTGTGGTAGAAATGCCGCGGTAGAAAGTGGCGAGAATGGGGGAGAAGTGGAGAGCCTGCCTAAGGAAGCATGCCCATCCCAAATGGCTGTCTGCTGAAAGTGAGAGCTTGTACTCTCAAGCCAGAGTTGGAATCCTGAGCCAGTTGCTTAGAAGCTAGTGGTCCTAGGCAAGCCGCTGTTCCTCTTTCAACTTTCACTGACTCTCTGTAAAATGAGGTAGTTATTTAGACATCACAGAATAGTTTGAATATTAAAATGAAATATATTACATACGTAAAATGTCTAGTGCAGAGCCTGGCACGTAGTAGATACCTAACAAAAGTAGCTGCTAGTATTTTCTACACCTTTTTTTTTTTTTTTTGTGGTGGTTCACTTCCTCCAGCCAGGCAACTCTGAGTAGGCCCTAGCCTGCAACCGGCTCCTAGCCCGGTGAAGAAGACGTAAGATGCTTCCTGGCTAAGGTGGGCATGACTTCAACGGCATGTTCCCCCGGGTCTGGTGCTTTGTGCTGCTGCCCTGACTGCTCACTTGGTGTTGGGGTGTCTGTCTTGCCTTGACACCAGCACCAGGCATCCCCCATTTCTGACCTAACTTACTCCCCCTTGGTTCTTGGACCTTGTCTCAGCTGGTCTTTTTTCTGCTGGCCTTGATCCAAGGTGACAGGGACTTAGGATTCCAGGGCCTAAGTATTCCAGCCTTAAAGGAATCAGAGGAAACTTATGGAGATGTCTGAGGCCAGTCCAGGGTTCTGTGAGTTGGCTTCTGTCCCCTACCTCCTGCCCCCATGGAAATGAACTCACAGTTGTCTGGGGCAGCTGATTTTATCCACCTGGAATTTCTTCTGCAGGCAGCCCCAACAGGACCACTTCAAATTCCTGTGAGCTTATCCCTTGGTGTCATGACCAAGGGCACAGATAAGCTCTTGACTACCTGGGTTAAAGATTCCAAGACCACAATTATGTAGCTATGTGACCTTAGGTAAGTTACGTAACCATTGTGCATTGCATTTCACCAGGTATAAAAATTCTACCTCACAGAATCTTGGTCACTTCTGTTTCTTCTGGGAATTGCTTGTTCATCTAGACTGACCTTGCTGTGTTTGCTTTTGCTTTCTTTTGCCTTTATGGAGTAGTTCTTTGTTGAACTAATGGCTAAGGGTTGAGCCAGGATGTGGGCATCCTGGCTCTAGAGGTTTCCAAGGTGGGAGGAAATGAGCCAGTTGGCCTGAAAAATGTGAAAATGCACCAGCCTCCATGCCCAGCAGGGAGATGGGCGGGACAGCTTTCCATAGAGAGTTGTACGGCAAGAATGGACAAGACACTTGCCTTGATAGAGAGGGTTAGACCAAATGATTCTGGTAGTTTCTCTGATCCCCAGATTCCATGAAAGATTGGGAGTTTAGAGGCCAAACTTAGATATGGCCTGGATTCCAAATCTGAATTCTGGCCTTCTCTGGAATTAGGGTGGAGTGATTGTCAGAGTCAAGAGGAGAGGAAGCTAGACAGGGAGAGGAAAGGCAAGCTCATTATGCTCCTTGGAGTGAGTGAGAGCCACCCATATGGGGCCTGGCTCACCATCTTAGCACTCAGCATAACTGTGGCCCCCTGGCATTATTTGCTTTTTTTTTCTCACCTTTCCCTGGAATTTTTGTGGCCTCAGAAATATGGACTGCCAGAGCTAGAAAAGTCTTTAAAGATGGTCCAGTGCAAGGAGAAGATCCATGCAAAAAAGGAAAAGCAAAAACAAAGATGAGCGCGCATGCGTATGACCACGTTTATGCACTTACAAAAACTTAAAAATACTTGTGATGTAGATCTAAAAAGAAAATGAATAAAACATTTTTTTTTTTTACAAAAGATTTCCTTTCACCAGAATTGTTCTACTAAAACTTTGCTTGCTAAAGAATGGTGATGGCAGGGACGAGAATCTTCTTATCCACCTCCCTATTTTATGGAAGGGGAAACTGAAACCCAAGGCAGGCACGTGACATTGCTCCTGCCTCCAGGTTCAGGCTGATTTCCTGTGAAGTCTGGCTCTAATCATTGCCCATGGAAGGGCTGCTTCTTGACTATAGGAGATATTCTTTGGGATTAAAAAAAAAAAAATCTGAGAACATGCTGTGTTAGCAGATGTACAACCAAAGGAGAAGTAATTCCCTTTTTACTCTGACCTCCTTCGACAGGCCACCATTTCCAACTTGCTAGAAAACTATCCTTTTTTCCTTCACTTTATGGATATACAAGCCAGGATGGATATATATATATATATCTATATATATATATCTATAACTATATATATAACAACTATATACATAACTATATATATAATTATAACTATATATACCAGGATATATATATCTTTATACATATATATGTCTTTAGGATTTTCTTTTTAAGTCTCATATACAATAATCACTTCAAAGCTGTTGATACACGTCACATAGACTGGAGGGACAGAGAGAGGCTTGGGGGTGGTCCCAGACAGAGCCAGTATCAGAGTCAGGACTTCTGGAAATTTTCCTTCTTGCTAAGAAGACTCAAAGACATTTTTTCTTTTCTTTTAAGTAGAATGCTGGCTTTCTGACATTACTATTCCCCTCCTCCCAATTCTAGAATATTCTCCCTTTGGTTCTCTCTTTTTATTCTCTATGTCCTTAGAATCCTCCCAACCTCCATCACTGGATCACTTCCTCCTTTTCAGAGCGCCTTCCCCTCCAAATGTCTCAGGAGACTGCCAAAGTGCTCTGTGGGAAAGACGAGCCAGGCTTTGGGGATTCCTATTCTGCAAAGACCATGCTCTGAGATGTTTAAGGATAGTCACAGTGCACATCAAGGTCAGAAATTCAAGACTTCTGACTCCAAAATCAGTGTTCTCTCCCTGTCTCCAGCAGTTGCTTGGTAGATGTAGGGGGCATGTCTAGGAGATGGTCCTGAGCCTCAAGGCTCTGCAAGCTCTCTTGGAGGGACCATGCTGGAGCAGAGCTCTGGGTAACACGGAAGCTGGCCTTAGCACAGAGCTGCTGCCTACAGGCCAGATGGTCCCTTTGGTGTCAGTCACTTTCCACCCTTCCCAAACTCGGTGATTCATCTGCTTGCTGAATCCAGCTTACGAGAACTGCTGCGATTTCTGGGTTGGCGAATCTTTATTTTCCAGAGTTGTCCTTAATGCGTTACTCCCCTGAGCAAAATCATCTCTTCATTGGCTGCCGGTGCAACTCTCCTTGGCAAAATTAGAAAGATGGCTGTCTTTACTGTCCGCTCACCTCCCTTGTGGCCCTACAAGCCCTCCCAGGGTCCATACAGTGCTCTAGTTTCCCCCCATCTCCTGCTACCTTTTATCAGGCATTAGCACCCCCAGTGGAGCCACTTCCTCTAACTCATCACATTTCCAATGTGTTGCAAATAAAGATAGAATTTACAGTCACGCTGAAAACTGAGACTGCAGGCAGGTGAAGCTAGACTGAGAAAAACTCAGGCACAATTCAGTGTCTGAAATTCCCAGCTGTCTTCATAAACTGGGCACCACTGTGCGGACAGTTAGATCCCCTTCTCCGTCTTGATGCTGTGCCTCTCTATTTCCCAATTAAATTTGCCGAAGACTTGTTGGCTTGGTTGGTCTGCTCAAGAAATCAGTTCTGTCATTTGTATCTCATCTTATTCTCATAACTGTCACCTCTTCATCCTTTTTTTTTTTTTTTTCATTCCTAAAGAGCTGGCCACGTTCTTTCTTTCTCTACTTGCTGACTTGTTTTTCTAGGTCAAGTCTATTTTTTATAACATTCTCCCAAAGTGGTTTTTAATTCAGCTACTATGTTTTCAGTTACTTTGTAATTCTTCCACTTCTCACCCATCTCCTTTTTCCTATCCTCTCATTATTTCATCTTGAAATGAAATATAGTCATCCCCCCTTATCTGCGGGGGAAACATTACAAGACCGCCAGTGGATGCCTAAAACTGCTGATAGTACCGAATCCTACATATACTATGTTTTTCCCTAATATAGAAACCTATGATAAAGTTTAATTGATAAATTATCCCATATAACAACAATAATGAAGAACAGAACAGTTATAATATACTGTAATAAAATGTGGTCTCTCTTTCAAAATATCATTATATCGTACTCACCCTTCATCTTGTTGCGATGATGTGAGATGACACAATGTCTACATGATGAGATGAAGTGATGTGAATGACGTAGGCATCGTGATGTAGCATAAGGCTACTATTGACCTTCTGACAATTGGGCTACTAAGTGACTAATGGGTGAGTGGTATATATAGCATGGAGACCCTGGACAAAGGAATGATTCATACTCGGGGTGGGATGGAGCAGGGCAATGAGAGAATTTATCATGCTACTAAGAGCAACACTCGATTTAACCCATTTCTCGTTCAGAAAAAAATAGTGCAGCTCACTGCCAGTGTTATTTAATTTTACATAAACACGTACTTAGAGGTTGAAGCAAATCTGACTGGTTTTCAATGTGAAAATAAAATATAAAAACTGTTCTTGGAGTTATTTCTAAACAGAACTTGTCTTTAATCCTAATGTAACAGAATTTTATACATAAATCAGATTCATCAAATGAATCTTCGACTAACAACTGTTCGAGAATGATGTTAACATCACAGTAGGAATGCTACATTTTCTAGAATTTGACATTTTTAGCGATCAAGAATTACTATATTTTGTAAATGAAAATAACACTACTAAAAACAGAATGCTGTATGTAGAATGATGTCATTTGTTTCCGAAGATTATCGATATACTAGAGCAATGCAAAAATATAAGAAAAGTGAGATATTTTGTGGTAAACTTTGGGGGTAAGTTTAGAACTGTAATTCATGAGTTATCTTGGGGTAAACGCTGTAGCCACAAGCGCCGCTAGTGAGTGTTCTTGGGGCAAACGGGAAATGGGTTAAAACTTACGAATTGTTAATTTCTGGAATTTTCACTTTAATATTTTTGGACCATGGTTGACTGCGGGTAACTGAAAGCATAGAAAATAAAACCATAAATGGGGGGGCTACTGTATATATTTTCTCCCTAAGACTATCTGCTTCTCTTTTAATAGGGCCATGCCCTCTTTTCTATCGAGCTCACTAGGAAGGAGGACAAATATTCTTGTATCTACAGCTAGGGCAAGTTAGTCTCTAATTTCTGGTGTATCTGTGCCATGCTGGGTTGAGACTCTAATCCCTGTCTGGGTCTCTGGCACTCTAAGCTGCCATTGAGGGTGAAGAGGTTTCCCCAGCACACTCTGGCTATTACAGCTTCTCTCATCTGGTTCTAGCCTCAGCTGTCTGGTGAGAAGGGCACTTCCCAGAATGCACTTCTCCACCTACCTCCAACTTGCTGTTGTCTGTAATTTGCTGTTTCTTGCCTGGTTGTAGATAGATGGTGACAAATATGGGGGAGGGGAGTGCTGCAATAAGGAGAGGTAACAAGACTCTGCTTCAAAGAATAGCTCTTAAGAGATGGAGAGGAATGGCTGACACATTTCTGGTTGGTATGGCCCTGGGTCACTGACACAGGACAGATAAGAGAAGAGGTGTGATATATCTCCCTGCTAGATGAAGGGCAATCCCGGATAGGTTATGTGATATTGCTGGGAATTCTCCCTGTATCTGTGTTCCTAGATGAATTCAGTGAGAAGTTTTAAAGGCTAATCAGTGAGCCACTCATTATTTTGAATTAGGTGGCTCATATCCAATTTTTAGTGCACACTTACTGTTTAATCCTTCTCCTGCATCGATTTCTTCATCTTCCAAAAATAGCTCTTGATTTTTCCCTTGGGTACTAGCCCTGTCTTGGTCCAGGTGGCCTGGGTGGGGCTCTGAAGGTGAAGCACATGACCTTGACCTTAGTCAATCAGCATTTCACATTCCCTGCCTATAGTGATTGGTTAAGGAGTAGGCATGGGACTGGAGCCTGGTACAATCAGAATGAAGTTCAAAACTTTTGTGGACAGTCCTGAAAAGGAGTTTTCCCTATAGATCTGAGCCTGAAGGATTGTGAGCTGAGCTCCAGATGGCACCTGAGAATGAAGCTGAGGAGTGGAGAGAGGCTGTATCCTGGAGACAGCAAGAAGCTCCTGATCCAGCCTTGCCTGAAGCTGGCACCACTCTTGGATATTTTAGCAATGAGAACCAATAAATTCTCTTTTATATTTAAACCCAATTTGAGTCAGAATATCAGTCACTTAAAGTAGAATGAGTCCTCATTTATACAAGTGTGATCACAGGATTAGGAAAAAAAGAAGAATCAGTATAATGAGGACATATTCCCAAATGTTTCCAGTCTTATCTTTGGAAGGCAGAATTGTGGGTTATTTTTATCTCCCTCTTAATATATTTTATGTCATTTTCCTACATTTTTGTAACAAGTATGTTTTGTCAAAGAGCAAACAAACAAGGAAAGCCTCTAATAAATACGATGTTAGAAATTTCTTCTTCAGTTCGGAAAGGCAAAGAGACTAAAGGGGCCACACTGCTCATGTCCCTGCCGAACCCTTGGAATCACAGTCAGGCACTCCTGGAGGGATGGGGTGATGAAGGCAGGCTTCCCACCCAGCCCTGAGACAGACATCTGGGGGGCTCCCTTAAAGCTGAATGAGGAAACCCTTTTTTATGCAACATGAAGCAAACTTATGGTAGCTGTTCCCTCCAGAGAGGGTACAAATTGAACATAGAAATAGTTTCAAGAGGTTTTGAAACATTACTGGATGGCAATTCTGTTGTAGAATTGGAGAGAGGATGTGGTATGTGTAGCGCCGTCTCTGGCCTTGAGGTGGAGGTTAGGGAGTCCCCCAAATTATCCCTAGGGGTCAGGCCAGGGCCACCTGAGCTGGGCAGGGCACTAGTGTGTATGCTCATTGTCCTACTGGACCTGTATATTCATTCTCCCATGCCAGAGATTCAGCGAGGCAGGTGGCAGCACAATGCCCAAGCTTCTTCAGCTGAGTACCCAGGGCTGAGGAGAGCATGCATGCTTTAGCATTCTCTGTATCTTGAGAGGATGAGTGAGCTGCCTGGAGTGTGGAAACCCCAAATCCTGAGTTACTGCCAGCTGCTGACGCACTCGTAGAACTCCAGCTGAAGGCACTTGACACTGCTTCTACCTGTAAATCCAGGAAGTTAAGTGGTGGGGAAAAAACGGTTAAAATGGAGTCAGCCTGGGCCAGGGAGTTCATGTGTGTGCGTGTGTGTGCGCGTGCACACACGCATCCACGCGTGTATGAAAAAGAGAGAGAGAGAGAAAGAGAAAGAGAGAAAGGGAGTTTTAGAAGTCAGTCATGCAAGATGTTTTCCCTCATATGACATTTGATATTTTTCTATAGCACTATTTCTCAAAGCATGTTCCATTGTATGCTGTTCTTAAAATTGGCAGCAAGGAAATGTGTTCACAGCAAAATCCACTTGGGAAATAATATATGTATACTATAGCTCTGTGTACATTAGCGTATTAAAGGCTCTGAGAAATTCTGTAGTAAAGGAATCTGGTTGATTGAATGATCGGAGAACTCATTTTGGGTGGATCACTCCCATTCTGGCTGTGCAGAAGATGACTACACCCTGATATGTGGACAGGGGCTGCCTAGAGAATGGTGGAGTTTTGGGCATAGATAGGTGAACCAGCCAAGGCTGTCTGATTCAGCCCCAGAGCGTTTAAAGCATAAAGTAGATTGTAAGATCTCAGTTCATCTACTTTAAACACCTCATTTTATGGAGAGGGCCACTGAGGTCCACAGAGGGGAACTGAGTTACTATCACCAGAGTTCTTTGCTGCACACCGTAGATGCCAATACTGGATATCTTAGGGGGAAAGAGATTTGATGAGGAAATATCAGGGAGCCTGCCAAATCCATTGGAAGCTTGGAGAACCAGGTTCAGAAACATGTAGGAAACCAGAGAAAGCAGGCGGCTGAGAGCATGGCCAAGGCCTAACCATGTTGCACAATCAGACGAGGTGCTACAGCTGGGGTCATGATGCATTAGAAACTGGCCCTGGCACTGTGTCATCCCTGGTGAAGAAGGACCAATTGACCAATCATGGGCCAAGTGCCCCTCCCAAGCCGTTAGGGTCTGGGAAGACAGGTGTTTGGCTTTTTTGGCTCCCACAGCTGAAGTCTGGAGCCTGCCTCTCATTGAGACTCGCTAAAGAAGGAAGCTCATCCATTTGATTGGGGGCAGGGTGAGGTTACAAATCCCATCTCTCACCTTCCAGTTCACATGATATAGCCAAGTGTACTCTTTTCCATAAATATTGAAATTCTTGATTTAATTAACAACATGGACCTTGATGAATTTCTATTTACCATGGTAGGATACAATTTTTAAATAATTCAAAACATTCGCCTATACTGTTCTCCTTGACGTTTCCTATGTTTTTCCCAGTCTTTACTCACTGACTTCATGTACAGTCATCAGAAATATACAGAGAACAAAACAAGCAAGATTGTAGCTTTTGAATTTCATGGCAGAGATAACAGTATGAGAGTCTCAGAATCTTGCCTTTTGAGCATTCAAATTCTGAGCATGCAGGACTCAGGAGGTCTAGTATGTGGGTAGTTAAACAACTTTCCCCCACTTATCTAGATTAGATTAATACTTCCCAGAGCAAGAAAAGAAGGCCTCAGATGGAAAGAAAGAGAGTTAGATGTTGATATGGGTCTCTGAGAGTGGTCCTGCCACATGTTCCATGACCCCACATCATAAAGTTGAGGGGACAATAGAATAGCCAATAATTTGGAGTATCTGAGAGCAGAGGTGACAGATGCCCCACTCCCTGAGAGAAGCTGGGAGACTGGAGGCTCCCTAGAGAAGCGAGCCCCAGTGTTCAGTGAGGGACCAGCAGACTGAAAGGCCCGCCTGCAGCCCCAGGGTGCACTGATCGCCTTCATACAACACTGGATGCAGAAGGATGTTCTTGCTGGTGGCTTTGAGAGCCAGTAAACATGCTGGACCTTATGCCTAATGAGTGGTAGGGATGTGAGAGCAGATGCAAATGCAGACCCAGAGCCCAGGAACAGCAGGAGTGAGGGCTCTTCACCAAGCCCATGAGGGCGGCCACTAAGGACCAATGGGCAATGTCCTACTCGTCAAAGGCCAGTGTGGACAGGTGACCACCAAGAACCAAGTGTGGTGTCCTGGCTGCCCTGACCCAATGTTTCCCCCATGCCAACTGGGTGCAACCTCTGAAAGGAGAGAAAGAAAAAACCCTGACTTGACTTAAACAAAGGTTCTACCAAAAGCAGAATCTGGGATCAAGGGAGAAATAGCTTTTTCTTTCTTTTTTTTTTTCCCCATCTGACTTTGTGGCCTATGAAATTTATTCTGTTATACAGCCATGTACCACTTAATGATGGGGCTATGTTCTGAGAAATGCCTCATTAAGTGATTTCATCATTGCACAAACATCACGGAGTGCACTTAAACAACCTGGATTGTATAGCCCACCACCGAAATTGTACGTGCCACACTTTTTATGACTGATAGCACAGTAGGCTTGTTTACAACAGCATCACCACAAACATATAAAGAATGCATTGCATTGCAACATTCAGTTGGCTATGACTTCACTAGGTGATAGGACTTTTTCAGCTCCATTACGATGTTATGGGACTGCCGTCGTATATGTGGTTAGTTGGAGACCAAAATGTCACCATGCAGTGCATGACTGTAACACAGTTAAGAGTAATCCACAATATTTTTTTGTAAAAAAGGTTTCAAGCACCCATTTCCTTGCATTATTATTAAACACTATCTAACTTTGGTTTCTCTTACCCACATCCTGGTTCAAAGTTAAATGATGAACAGCACATTGACAGTTATTTCCTGTAAAATAGGGCTGACATTAGCGGTCACCTTCTGGGCTCTGCTGGTGGGTCTGCCCCTAGTCCATGAGTCTGAGCATCCAGGAACAGGCCCTGTCCTTTATAGAGCCCTGGCCTCCTGGGCCGTGCCCTCCTCAGTGACTCACTGTTATTTCTGGTAGAGTGGTTGTGAACCCTGGTGAGATGACGTCAGTGAGAGTCCTTTTAAAACCCCAAATCTCTGTGACTGTGTGATGTTAGTCAAGACTCCCCTGTGGGTTCCGTTTCCTCATCTATAATATAAAGCCATCTTGGCTTTGCTACTCTTAGCAGGCCAGTTCTCATGCATTCAGTGTCTGCCACATGCAAGCACCTTCCTCCTGGCCTCTTGTTTCACCTTCGCAACAGCACTGCCAGGAAGGGCCGTTAGCCCCAGTTTGTAGATCTTGGAAACAGGTTCACAGAGGAGAAGGGACTTTCCAAAGGCCAGTCACTTAATTCATGGAATCTAAGATTCCATAGATTATGAGACACTCCATTATTTTATAAACAATAAAGAAATAAAAAGAGCTACCAGTTATGGCTGCAAGAGGTCACAGATTGTAAAACATTCTAATTTCAGAGATACTAAAATGCATGAAAAGTGGGCCTTAGAACTGATGGGCTACTGAGGCAAGCAGACAATGGACTAGGGTGCAACTCCAGGTTTGAGGGACCCTAAAGCTCGTGTTGTTACATTTTGGTAAGCTGCCGCAGGCGCCACTTGCCAATGTGACACTTGAAAGAGCCCCAGGATGAAACAGGACTTCTAAGTGTATAATGTGCTATGCAGACGCGAAGAATCATGATGAGGAGAGATGTGCCAACAGCTGGAATGGAATAAATCCCTTGCTGACTCTTGTAGAAACAACCTCAGTTAGACAAACTTTCAATGAATTTGAATTTGGGTAGAATTCTGTCACAATGCAATAAACTGACTCCTTGCCTATGGCATCTGATGTAATCTCACAAGTTAACTCATCCAAGACCTGCTTGGCTTAACCCAGAGCCAGTTCACTTCCAGGGAATAAACTCAAAAACCAGGGTTACAGATTTTGGGAGTTCTGAGGAAACTTCCAGTTGATGAAATGGACCAAAACAAAGTTCAGAGAGTGCCTGGTCCCCTCAGGGTCTCTGCCCTGGCCTGAATCTGGTGCTGCAGGAGGCTCTGGGGCCTGCCTTCCCCGGTGTGGAGCAGGCCCCGCTTCCCTGGGTCCCTGCTCTTGCCTGGGGATATGTCCCTGTCAGACGGAATGTGGAGCATTCACAGGCCCTGGAAACTGCCTTTACTGTGGACCACTCCCACAGATCTGCTCCTCAGACAGAGCCTAAGCCCCCCGGGCTTAGGAGACTGAGACACTGAGATCTGGACATCTAATCACCTCTCATGGGTGTCCACAACTGATATCCCCTCTGGATGTGGGCCTGTCCTTTCCTGCCTTCCTGCCCCCTCTGCTGTCCTCCCAGATGGCCATCTGACACCAGTTACCCTTGCTGTTGCTGGCCAGTGCACATTGAGCATGACTGGTCCAGCACTTTAGGGATCTTATTTCACCAAATCTTCTCGACGCTCTCTGAAGTAGGCATTACTATCCTCACTTTAAAGATGGCAAGCCTGAAGCTCAGAGGGGCAAAGAAATAGCATGTAGAGCCCCTAAATAAGAGAGGCCCTAACCAAGTCTCTACATTGTGCCCAGGACAGTGCTTGAGCCAGTGGAATCCTCAACACTTGCTAGGTTACAGAATGAAAAGTGCCTTATGATGATAATGCTAAAACATTTTTACTGGGAACTAAACGTTATTTAATTTTATTCATCTGAGCACCTGCTTTTGTGCCTAGTGGACCTATACAGTAAGTGGGTTCCAAGCAACTGAGGTTAACACACACACACACACACACACAAACACACACACACACACACACACACACACACACTCACTCACACACACTCTCCTCCTTTAATGACCCGCCTGCAATTGATATACTGCTAAGTAGCATTTCTTGTACTGGGGAGATTCTATTTCCACACTAGCAGCAAATTTGACCTTTGTGTCAGCTGCCAGCTGCTTATAATTCTGACAGATGCAAGCACATTTCTGGGAAGCTGTAGCCACTCAGGACCTTGCAGATCAACAGGCAATGCTGGCGGCTTTGGTAAGATTGATCGGCCCGCGAGAATCCCATTTACAGCCCGAACCGGAGCCTCGGTTTACCACGGCCTGGGCACTAATGACTTCGACAGCTCCCATTTAAATCTGTCAGCCAGGGCTGGTGGTGATATTAAAGAACACTCTATTTATACGAAGCAGCAATTAGAGGAATGCTCGCCAATGGGGCACCGCTTCCAAGTAAATCCCCGGCCTTCCAAATGGTGTCATGCTCGTGGTTATTTTAATCCGCTTGGAATTTCAGGGATATTAATGTGACGGGCCATCGTGGAGGATTAGCCAGGTTTATTTCTGCTGACATTTCAGAGAGCACACTCAGGTTCCCAAGACGTGCCTGTGCCTCCGGCATAGGGCTGGGGGAGGCGGCGGGGCAGGAGAAGCAGCTGCTTCGAGGGTGAAGCACACTCCCTTCAACTCCAACTGCCCACCCCTCTCTTCCTCTCTGCCTCTGTCCTGCCTTGTCTGTGGCAACCCTGTTTTCTGCCCACCTCCTTCTGGGCTCTTCCACTCTCATTTTCCTCTCTGCAATGTCCTTTTCTTGTTCTCTCCAGAAAACAAACCTGTATTTGAGATGGTCTTTCAGACAGGAGTATAAGGATCCCTTTTGACAATTTATGGAACACTGGTCATAACTGACATAGAAATAATGTTGCCAGATAAAATACAGCACGCTCACTTAAATGTGAATGTTAGAAAAACAAGAAAATTCTTTTTTGCATGTAAGGATGTCCCAAAATATTAAGTGAGTGCCCTAAATTTTATTTGTTATATCTAGCAACCTTATATAGGGAGGATATGTATAAAGTAGAGAGACTACTGCTGGACAAAAAGTGTCCCACCTTAATCCTCAGGTCCCGTTTGTCCTTTGTCTCAATCACTTTGTTTCTTGCATAGCAGAGAGATTGTTCTTGTGTCCCTTCTTGTAAGGACACTAATCTCATCACAGCGGCTTCACCCTCAGGACCTCATTGAAACTTAATCATGTCCTAAAGACCCCACTGCCAGATGCCACTGCTAGGGGCTTCAACAGGTGAATTTGGGGAGAACACAAACATTCTGTCCATAACACAGTCCTCACAACAACTTTATGAAATATGCATTCTTGTTATTCCCACTTCACAGATAAGAAATTGAGCAACCTGAGGTTAAGTTACTTGCCCAAGGTCATGCAAATAGCAGGAAGAGCGATTAAGACTAAACCTATCAATGTGGAGTGCATGCTTTACCCTCACTCCTGTGAGGCGTTTGAATGGTGGTCATAAACCCTCTTTTTCAGTTTCCACAGAATTTATATTTGGGAATTGCAAGGCCTGGGCCCTTGTTTTCCCAATAAGTACTTAGAAAGCACCGTGCTTGTAAGGCACTGATCGTGGTAGATAACACCAGGGACAGAAGGGTGCATGACTACATTCCCTGCCCTCAAGTTACTGACCAGGGAAGAAGAGACCTGCACCCCATCCCTTGCCAAACACTAGCTCTTTATTCTGCCTCTGGAGTGTCATCTCCACCTCTTTACTTCTCCACAGACCCCCCCAACTCAGTCTGGTTGGCAATTCCATTGGTTGGCTCGCCATATTCTATTACAACAGACGACTAACAGTGGCCTGATCTCTCTAATCCATCTTATACCCTGTCCCCCTAATCAGCCCACAGTAGCCTCCTCACCTGCTCAGAATCCTCAATCGTTCTCTAATTTGTCTTTGACAAGTTTCAAAGGTGCCTTTTACTTGCTCGTTGTCTCCATGTGTCCTGCCCCCTCACTGCCTACAGCATGGAACACAGATGGGGTTGCAGCGGGGTGGGGCCAAGAATGCTGCAGCCCAGCCCTCCCCCTGAAGCAGACCTGGGAACTCTGAAGCAGTCCAGTGCTCCAGGAAGCATGATCATGGCCAATGGCTTGGACGTGCAAGAGAGCACTCCATAGCCTGGTATCAAGGACCTCCATGGTTGGGCTCTAAACTGCGGGTTTCCTGGGTTTACCCTGTAAAGTCCTATGTTCCAGCCCAAATTAGCTGCTAGGTGTCCCCTGGACTTGCCTGAGGGTTTCCAACTGTGGAGACTTAGCTTGTATTTCTCAAAAGCCCAGCTCTCCAATTAAACTGTCAGTAAGATCTTGGCTTTACTATGAAGAACGCTTCCAAGGTTGGAGAGGGTCTTGCTAGGAGGCAAGAGTCCAGAGAGAAAGGTAGAAGCCAGAGGTGAGAGCAGAGGTTTTGCTATAGCAAGAAAGGCCAACATCTGAGGCAGGTAAATTGAAATGCTAGATGTGAAGAGTGATAAAGTAAGTCTCACGACATAGCAATGGGCAAGAGTGGGCAGTGCTATAAATTGAGCTAAAACCCCCCTCAGAGACATTTAGAAGGGAAAGGGCGTGAGCTCTGTTAGCAAAATCTCAATATACCCACTCACAGGTAATTAGGAGTAAGAAGACTTTGCTTTCAACTTCCCCAAATCACTCTGGTCACACCCCAGGGGCCCTGTGTGGATGTCCTTTGTTGTCTGCTGAGTTTGGGAAGCCTTGGGGATACCCCCAACCAGACATTCTTTCTGTCTCACTCTGTGGCTGGAGATGGGGAGTATGCAGGAGAGGGATGGGGGAGCAAACTCTGACACCAGTTATTGATCCTTCCTCCTAGTTCAGTCTCTAGTATTCTTGCCTCTTCTTTTACATAAATGTTTAGGGCAGTGAAAACAATTCTGGATAATCCCAGCAGGCAAAGGCTAGGCAGGGGCCAGGGCTCCAGCAAAGCTCATTGGGGCCCAGGGAAAGGCTGCATCTTGGTAGGGGCCACTGAAGATTGTATGGAAGCAGTGGGGAGCCCAGGACCAAAGGTGGATAGAACACAGGACAGGACTGGGAGAGCGGTGTGGGAAGCTCAGGGCAACCAAGACTTACCCCAAAGTTTGAGCAGGAAGTTAGAGTCCAGTTTTCCCGCTGCACCCCATGATTCATGCTCAGGCTTGGACCTGAATGACCCTACAGGGTGGGACCCTGTGCCTGTCCTTGAGCAGACCCTGAAAAGGGCAGCTGTCAGGAAGGGCCAGCCCTGTCATGTGCCGGACACTGTGTGGACACATGGCATGTGGTCATGCTGCATCCTCACTCCAGCCTTGGAGCTGGGAATTATTGTCGAGATGAGAGAGCTGACCCTCAAAGAGCGAAGGAGCTCCTTCAGGTCACATGGGGAGTAACTCTGGGTTTGCCTGTATTTGGCCCAGCTCTTGGTTTGCTACCCTCTGCATGTACACACTACATGCTACCCACAGCCATACAGAAGTGTTTTCAGTTAACTTAATGTGTCAACTTGCTGGGCTAAGGGATGCCCGCATGGCTGGCAAAACTCTCTCTGAGTATATTTGCGAGGGTGTCTCTGGAAGAGATTAGCATTTGAATCAGTGAACTGAGTAAACATTGCCCTCACCAATTCCACCAATGTGGTGGGCATCATTTAATCTGCCGAAGGCCTGAATAGAAGAAAAAGGCTGCTTGAGCTGGACATCCATCTTATTCTGCCCTTGGACATCATAGCTCCTGGTTCTCAGGCCTTCAGACTCAGACTGTATTCCACCACCGATTTCTTGGTCCACAGCTTACACACAGCAGATTGTGGGACTTTTCAGCTTCCATAACCACATGAGCCAGTTCCTATAATGTCTCTTTTATCTATCTGTCTGTATGTCTGTCCATCCATCTATCCTACGGGTTCTGTCTTTCTGGAGAATGCAGACTAATACACTCTTCTTGGCCACCATGCATTTGCATATTCAATTCTCTGATCTTCTCTCAGACATCACCTCTTCCAAGAAGCCTTCCAGGACACATGGATTGACAAATTTTCCAGCTTTATGCTCCTGCAGCACTGTGTATCCCATTTGACTTAGAATTGCCTGGTGGCTTGTTTGCCTCCCCATTGGATTTCAATTTGTGTCTTTCCCTTTGTGTCCCCTGGCACACAGTTGGTGCTCTGTCTGTGTCTCTCCAAGGGAGGTCTTCAAAACCCATGCTCTTCTTCTGAACACTGAGGTCTCAGACAGCCTGGGAGATCAGCGAGGAGGACCCTCCGGGCAGGGATACAAGCCACCCTATGTAAAATAAGCCTTCCAGGGTGAGAATCACTGAGTTATCTGTGATTTGTCCTAAAGCTGAGATGTGGGGACCCCAGGACAGCCCATCTGGGCATGTGAAAATGTAAAACCAGAGGGTTTTATTGTTGTTTTATGAGTCTTTGGACAATTTCTTCTGGAACTAATTTTAGACTGCAGCAAGAGCCCAGGTGTGTCCAAAGCTGGGCAGAGGACCAAGAAGGATGGAGGTGTGGCCTCTGTGACTAGCTGCTCCACCCAAGCATCGGGCCAGGAGGAGATTTACTGGGGCTCTGGCTCCCCATCCTGGAGACCTGCTCATAGCGACCCCTACCTTTGCTCTTTGGACAAAGCCCCCATTCCTCCAGAATGGGCCAAAGAAGGAGTGGTGAATGCAGTGCACTTCACTGAACCTAGCCAGGGTGTGTATGTGTGGTGGAGATAGAGAAAACATTGATACTTGCAAGCAGCCCAGGTTCAAGGCCCAGATCTGCCACTTCCTCACCTGGCACTCATAAGCAAGTCTTGACTCTCCAAGGCGTTGTGCCTATCTATAAAATGGGGAACTTATCTCTCATCTACAAAGTGGTAATTTTGGAAGTTTCTGGATAACCCAAACATACTGCCAAGAGAGTTTCTCAGACTGATTTTGGGATTTAGGTAAACCCAGACCTCCTCAATTGATGGAGCCCTGACCTAGGCTTCAAGAATATACATAAATATGGACTTCAGCCTTGCCTTCAAGAGTCTACAGTCTTGTGAGGGAGTCATGCTAACATGGCTTCACAATACTCGGAGTATTTCCAGCATGGTGTGCTAGCTGATGGTGTGCAGAGGGGAAGCTAGGTGGGACAGAACAGTCAGAGAGCTGTCTGACAGAGGAGTGTGGGACCAGGTGCTGATTCTTGAGGGATGATCCTGGAAGGTAAGACCTGGCAGCAGAGAGGCTCTTTGTTGTCATTATGAAACTACTTTCCATTTCCTAGAATTTTGTAGAGGGTGGGGATGGGGAGTTGGGAAGCAAAGCCAAGGCCCCAGTTCTACACGAGCCCTGGGTAGTGACCCCTCAGATGGAAGCAACTTCAGGAAGTGCTGAAGCCAGATTCTCTGTGTCTGTCAACTCCTGCTTCCTTGCCCAGAAATCTCTCCCGCTTTGGTGTGATTACAATGAGCCTGTTAAGAGCCATCTTGGATGTTTCTGTCAACAGTCCTGTATTTTCTATTCACCAGAACAAGCAAATATTTTGGAGGATAGAGAACACTATTCTTTTCTAAGAACTTCTTATCATCTGGCTTAATTTCCTCATATATATGTGTATGTATATGTATATTTAATCTTCTCATGAGAGAGAAGACCTGTGGACTCTTTCACTTTTGGGGTTGGTGCTTCAATTCAGAAGAAGATGGGTTGGTTTCCTTTCTCCCCACCTCACCTTTGACAAAGCCTGCATAGCAGGTCCTTTTGGAGATGAACAAGCCATGCCCAGAGCACAGCTGGCAGGGCTGGTGCAGTGTGCATGTGGGGCACAAGCCTCTCTGGGCCTCAGTTTCCCCCATTAATGGAGTGGAGTAAGCATTACCTCTACATCCTAGGAGTGCTGAGAGTGGGGCCAGGCATGTAAGTCACCACCATTACTATTTGTTCAGGCCCCACTATCTCTACGAAGCACATGTCACCGGAAATTGAGTTTCCAAATAAGAGGGAAAAATGCTAGGTCTCCTGCTTGTTTTAGATTTGGTGACAAGTGATTCATTGAAACACATGACAATGCCCCTTGGCACAGTTTAGGGAACATGGTGAAATTTTAAATGAAGTTTGGCTAAAGACAGAGTGATTAACTGCTCAGGCAGGCTCTTCTTTCTTTCCTCCTCGAATGCCACATACATGTAGCCAAATAGATTAAATTATCATTATGTTGCATTGACATCCAACGCTGTTCCCATTAAATGCATTCATTAGCTGGTAAAAGTTCAATAAAACCCCTTTTGATAGCTACTCATTTCTCACCCCCTCCCTGTATTCCTATCAAAGATGCCTCAAGTTTCTGTGCAGTCATCAAAGACCTCCACAAGATCCCCCCAAGCCATTACATACTAGGCTGAAGTTTCAGCAGAATGGAGAAACTGCCTTTAGAAAGATATAAATAGGCCCAATTTAGGTATCTTTATTGCCATGGCTTCACTGAGGACCCAAGGACAAAATAAAGAGATTCCTGAGACTTTCTTTAAATGTTTCTTCAACTCTTCGCTATTTCCTCTTTGAGAGCAAATGGATTTCATTTATGCCGAGGCTATGAGAAGGAAACATGGAATTTATGCCTGAAATTTCCCCCATTCACCAGTGATTCAGGTTTGTTTATGCCGCCAACAACTCTTTGTGCTGGCGACGTTAACGTGCAGTGAACCATGGTTTGATTTCACATAGAAAAGCTCCCCATTCAGCATGACTTTCCAGGTGTACGACAGCACAAAAGCCTTGATGTTCCGGTGATTTCTCATTGAAACCCGGAGTCAATCGCACAGCTTTTGAGGTCCCTTCCATCTGCTGAGTTGGGCCCCACTCTACCTGAGTGCCACATTGCTGTAGGGGAAGTGTCCACACCAGAATTCTTGGGCCCTGAGCTAGTTGAGGTGGCCTTGGGAGAAGTGCCTCACTTGCCCATAGGGCCATTCTGAGGGTGAAATGGAAAATGAGATTGTCCGAAGAACTGTGCAGTTCTCTACAGGAGAAACGTGTCACTATCTTCTCCGTCTGCTCCTGTCTGCTTGCTTTTCTGATGTTTTAGTCTGGATCACAGCTCATGTTCATACCAGGCGAGAACTGAAGAACTTCTAGAATGTTCTTTCTATATAAAGGACTACATGTTGTTTGTGTTACCTATAGGTTTCCCCAGAGTGTTTGTGCTTCATTTTCATCATGGTCTTCGGGTTCCACGGAGTGAACTAAAGAAATTTCTGGCTAGGCTTGCAGCCCCCAGAGGACCAGGGCATGGGGGAGGAAACCCCTCAATCTTTTGAGGAAGGTGGAGAGACTCCCAGTTTGGCTTGAAGGACATCATCCTACTAAGAATTGGGTCAGTTCTATTAAAGCTCAGAATTCTGCTGGTCTTCAGAAAGGGAAAAGTAAAACTCTGGTTTCTATCACAGAAGCAGTGATCATGTCTGCCGAACCCTTGGTAGTGAGAGTTCCATGATTCCCTGGTAAGACTTGGACAGTGATGGAGGAAGGTCATAAATGACTGGGTTGTGGAGAGAACTCCGATCTTCTGAAGATGATAACTGGCAGGCCCACATTGCTGGTTAGTAGGTATGCTGACAAATTTCTAAACCCTTCCCGAGGCAAAAATGAATGTTACAGGAAAAGTGCTTCTACCATTAAAAATAGCTAATCGTTTAGGCATTTGAAATACACGTATCATTTAATCTTAATGAAGGCCCTGTAAAGTAATCATTTTATTCTTATATGCTCAAGCTTGTGGCTCAGAGCAATGAAATGACTTTCCCAGGGTCACATAATCTAGAATGGATAGGACCCAGAGCTGGACCTTTACTAGGAGTGATCTGATCTAGCTGGTTCGTTGTCTTTGTGGCCAGAGTGGCTGAAATTTGGACATCAAGGGACAGTCAGAAGTCAGGGCTATTGGGTGGGGTGGGATGTCACAAAAACCCAGAGGTGGGCCCTGCAGACCCATCCCGTCCCTTCCATCAGAAGACCTACATTGCACAGGGACAGAGACAGATTGCTGGTGGTGGTGTGGGGACCTGGCCAGGCACCTGATGGTAAAGGACTGAGCCTTGAGAAATACTCTTTACCCAAAAGACCGAGGAAAAGGGTCAGACTGGGGGGCCAAGAAACATCTGAGCTCTGTATGTGTGCACCTGATGCTAATGTGGTTCGGGAATGCGCTAATCTGGCTTTCCCACTATCCTGACACGGACCAACAATCCATCCTTAGCCATGGACCTAGTTCTCCCAGGAGGGGGCAGGAAGAAGGAAATGGGGTCAGCTTAGTAGCCACAAAACCACATAGTGCATCTCAGGGGAGCCATATAGGCTCGCCCTCCTACTGAGGGGGGCGAGGTAAAGGAATATCTCCTCTTGAAAACCTCAACAGGTTCTCTGTTGTCTGTGGTAGGAAGTCTGCACACCTTAACAGTTTTTGAGCTAGACCCTATTCTTACCTTATTCTACTTTTCTGTTTGCAGATGTGGAAACTGAGGTCTGGAAAGTGTCATACCAAGAGATGATGGCAAAGAAGGTACCAGGCTGGTCTCCAACCTCTACGCAGGGCATTTCCTGTGCTGTTTTACCCACTCCTCACATTGACCTTCAAGACCCTCACCAGCCAGGTCAAGGCCCCTGGACTATGTGCTTCCTCAGTGACACAGCAGTGTCCTTGAGTTTCTCAGTGTCTTCTTAGCAAAGGTGTGACACCTTGGGCTCCATAAATATTCACTGAGTGAATGGGTAAACTGGATTTGGGGAGATTTATTTTCCTCCAAGAGCCCCCTTTTTATACACGGTTCTAGGGATAGGGATCCCATGTCTGAGAACATATCCAGGAGGTAGCTCCTGGGTGAGGTGCTGCTGGTGGTCACTGAGGACTGTTGGGGAGAGGTGGTTAGCTGGGTGGAAGCTGGGTGGCAGGACCTCTAGGGCACCGAGCTGTTTTCCAGCTTAGACTGGTGGCTCCTGAGGGCAGGGCCAAGTCTTCCCCACATGATCCTCAGACACAGGTTTCAAAACTCAGCTCCCAGAGATGTTTCATAAGGACTTCATCATGTTGCTGACTGAGGCCAGACTTCCAGGACCCCCGCTCTGGGGAGCCTGGATCATTTCACATTGTCAGAAAGGAAAGCACTGGTGCTTCATTGGAGTCAGATGAATCCAGATTCAAATCTTGCTTCTGCTGCTTTCTAGGTCGCTGGCTCAGGATAATCACTTGGCTTTCTGAGCCTCAGTTTCCCCCATGTGTCCAATGAGGCTGACAGAGCCACCTTGCAGGGCCCTGTGAGTTATAGCACAGACTCTGGTGTGGCTGCATACCTTGTCAGAGCAGAGCCTGGGCTACTGTTTGATGCCTCCAGCCTGGACCCTGCTGTGTTCTGGGCCTGAGTAAAGAGAGGGGCCAGGGACCCGGGCACCCCACGTTCTTGCCTTTACTGTGATGAAAATGATAAACTGATCAACAAAGTTTCTCTATGGAATTGTCCCTTGCAAGCACTTAAGGGGTGGTTCTGAACCTTTGACACTGGGGTGCACTGTGGGCATAAGGGGCTCCCTGAGATCCTGCCCCTGGGAAGCAAGAGATGAGGAAGATGGACTCTGGTCCACCTGGTCGCACGCATCCTGTGAAGTATGGCAAGTATGAGAGTGTGTCTGAGTGGAGTCCACACCGGGGTGTTTTGGAATGCAACATGATGCAGTAGAAACAAAACAGGAAATGGTGTCCATGTTTGAGACCTGGTCCCAGTCTTATCTCTGCATCAATCAACTCTGTGTCCGTTCCAGGGAGATAAAAGTCATGGCTTTTCTGTATTTCTATATTTAAATGCCTTTCCCAGAACAAAGCAAATTTCTCCAACCCCAAGATACAGGCACAGGGGGTCTAGAGATTTGTTTAAGGGATCTGAGAGCATTTCTTTCTCTGTTTCCACAATGGCAAAAGCCTACAACCTGAAGTATGATTTGGGCAGAGCAATTTCACCCATTTTACAGACATACCAGTCAAAATATACATCTCACTGTTCCTGGCAGGAGGTGTAAAAAATCCGAATTTGCTTTTGAATGTGAAAAAATGCGTGTGTGCATCTGTGCATGTATGTATGTATGTGTGTGTGTATGTGTGTGTGTGTGTGTGTGTGTGTGTGTGTGTGTGTGACATCTACAGAACCCAAAAGCACATCCAGACAGGCACCAATAAGGGAAATCATACTTATTATTTGAATGCATGCCACTTTAAGTGTTCTTTATTATTAATAATAATTAATAAATAAATGGTTCAGAGAGTTCTAATTTTCTTTTGCTATCAAAATTAGCATATTTTTTCCCATTTTCCTAAATTGCTACCTTTTTTGATAATGTGTATATAATTACCGAACGCTCCCTGATTCCACCCAAACTCACTCTTTGTTAGGCTGGCTGACTTTGCCTGCATGCTGTCAGGTGCTGGTGAGATTTTTTAAAAAAACTGTTATGATTGATGGAATTAAATCAAGACAAGGCTTATATTTTGCCTTTTCTCCTCTTTTCTTTTCTTGCTCCCTCCCCATCACAGCAGAGGAGAGAGAGAGAGAGAGAGAGAGAGAGAGAGAGAGAGAGAGAATTAGTTATCTTTGATTTGTTGGAACTACTTTTCCAGAATGCGCAGTATCTGCATTTTGCTCAAAGAACTTAATAAAACACCCAGAGCAAACTTCAGGCTGAATTGTTCTCATCAATTACTGGTGCGGCCTGGTTTCTCCTTGTTAATTGCTGCGAGCAGGGAAGCTTTACTCAGTGCGCGGTGTACCCAAGCATGTATGGAGTTTAATGAATCATACTAACTCTGCACTCCAAGCAATTAGGTAAATCTAGCTGTTAGTTAGTGAGGCATAAAATAAATTTAATCTCTCTTCTAAAAAATCAATTATAGTGCTGTAATGTATAATTCAATTTGGGTCATGCTACATAAATTTTCTGTTTTTAGTATGTTTTTAAACTGGTTGTTATTAGATTTTGCAAGCTGGGTGTGTGTGTGTGTGTGTGTGTGTGTGTGTGTGTGTAGACTGGAAGATGACAGAAAAGGACAATTGAGAGAGAGCCTGGCTTTATTCATGAAATGGTGTCTCACAGGGTCTTTGTCCATTCGATTTGATGTCTTACTTGAGTACCTACTATGTGCCAAGTTTCATGGAAGATAGAAAGAAGATATAATGTCTGTCTTCAAAAAGCTTACAGTCTAATTGCTACTACAAGACCAAACTAAATGGAAAATTAGAAAATAATAAATGAAACTGGATGGGACAGACTCAGGTAAGGGATATTGAAGAAAGAATTTGGAATTTCAAATCTGGATATTTGGACTCCATTTTTAACCCTGCTACTGACTAGCTTGTTGTCTAAGGCAAGTGACAACTTGTCTGAGTCTCCGTTTCATCATCTATGCCATGGGCATGGATTTCGAGATAGGTCTGTGTGGTCGTGGCTGGGAGCACACTCTGCAGTATCTTCAATCTATGCCAGGCTGGAGCAGAATGAGTGAAAATGTCTGGCCTCCTCAACTCCCTGTAAGCACCCAGAGGACAGGGACATGTCCTGCCCTCTCTGGCATTATCTTTGTCACCTAGCACTGGTCTGGCATGCAGAAAGAATGCTCGAGGCATAGCAAATGAAGAAGGAGAGGTGGATGGTACAGATCTGGGTGGGATGGAGGGTGACATTTGGAGAATTAAACAAAGACAGGCATTTATCCAGGGCCAGTTGCATCAGGTGCTGTGTTCATCATCTCTGATCCTCAGAATAGCCCTGCATGGTTGTCTCTAGTTACAGGGCAGGGAGCTGACACTCAAGAGAGGTTAAACCACTTACCTGAGGTCACAAAGTGAGAAAAGTAGTAAGACAGAGATTTGAACCCGGTCTCCCTGTTCCCTTTACCCTGCCTTACCTGCCCCACATGGATGATAGACAGGGGTAGGAAAGATGAGAGAAGGCCCTAGGTAACCTGGGATTCACACCCCAGAGCTTTTGCTGAGGTCCTGAGCCTAGAAACTCTCTCCCAACGATGCCTCCAGAAAGCTCTCCATTTCCCCGACTCCCACCTCAGTCTGCCTATTTGATTTTGTTAATGGAATTCTTAGGAAAAATTACACACCGTTACGTTTCTCTGCTAATCTCCTGGCAACAGCCATGGTACTGAACATTATTAAAATAGTTCAGACTCCATCCCAGCTGTCTCTTTCCAATTTTCTTGCTTCTATGGGGTGCTCAACAAAACGGTGAGCAGGCTTACCTACTGAGCGAGCGTTCGTTCATGGCGGGGCAAGCACGGCAGTCAAATCCAGGGCTCCCAAGACAGCCAGGGGTCCCTGGGAGTGTGCAGCATGGGGGTTAAGGAGAGCAGCAAAAGTGTAGGGACTTGTGAGAAGTGGAGTTCTGAGACGGGGTTCTGCCATCTGCTGGGAGGCCCTAGGCAGACCCCTTTCCCACCCTAGGCCTCAGTTATCTCAAATGCCTGCTGGGTTCCCATCCTGCTCTGAAGATCTCTGCATGTGTTCTTTGTGACTCTGAGAACACACTCGCCACTGGCTGGGTTGGGAAATGGAGGCTCTGGAGTGCACGTAGCAGTACTGTCTAATAAGCTGTGAGCTGCTCAATACCATCCGTTGACTCACTTTGTAGAGCCTATGGGTCATTAAAAAAAAAAAAAAAAAAAAAAAAAAAAAACTAAACTAGTGCATGTGAAGTAGCTTCCACAAAATGATTCTCATCACAAAATAAGCCTTTAATTAGCAGAACATCTCACCCAGCTGAAGCACAACTTTCGCAGACATATACCCAGCGATGTTAATTATGAAATGAATTTGCACATGCATGATTTATAGGTCTTTGACTTTAAAGAGAAAAAAAATCAGCTGCCTACTTTATTTATGCTTTCTGCCCTCTGAGAGAATTCACAGGAGAGAGATATCATGGAATTCCAGTGTTTCTTGGAAGCTTAATATCCCTTTCAGTGACTTTTATGCTTTGCTTGCATCAATCAGCTAAATATTTATTGAATTCCCAATTGCCCAGCACAGAGCCAAAGGCTAGGGGGTGAAGGGGGACAAGGATTCAGGATGAGTCACAGTTCTGGTGCTATGTTTAGATAAATTATATACCCTGGAGGGAAATTGCAGAACATAGGGTCTACCTTCCTAATTTTACAGACTGGGAAACTGGCCAGGAAGGGGACTTACTCCCCTAGAATTACACAGTGGGTCAAGGTTGGTGCCTTAGCCCTGGCCTGCTCTCCTGCCTGAGTCCTTCCATCATACCCCGACACACCCAGACAGCACTCTGCTAGGCACTGGAGCAATGAGCAAGTATTGCACCCACAGTCTAGTGGGGTAGATAGACGTGAGTGTGCAGATACACATTCACACAAATACACATATACACATGCTTCAGACATCTTGGTGGATCATAAAATAACAAGGTGAGTAGGCTGCAGAGTGGTACTTGTTGAAGGTACCAGGATTCCAGGACCTCTGCAGAGGGGTCCTCAGAGCAATCAAGGACACCCAGAAGAGGCATTCCCTTGTCTGGCACCAGGGGCGTGGGACAAGCAGAAGGGAGTGGGGTGCTTCTGCCAGAGGCCAACATGGGTCAGCAGAGTCTTGCAGGCAGGAGTAAGGTTGCTTTTGCAAAGCCTTGGTCCATATGTGTTTCCTGTTCCTCCTTTTGCCCATGTGCCTATATTCCCCTGGGTAAACGGACCACTGTCACAGGCTTGCAGCTGCAGGACCAGTGAGTGACAAAGACAGGCTCCTGGCTTTTGAATTTCAAAAGCTGTGAATAGTAAGTTTTTAGGGGACACTTGCTGGGCTGTTTTGATCCCCATTTGAGGGGATATAGAGACTCCAGATGCTGGGCTGGGAGGGAAGGATCCATGATTTGGAGCAGACGATATTGAGAGAGGCAGTTAATTGGAGGAGGGGCCCTGTGGCCTGCTTCTCAAACCAGCTCTGCACCAAAGGGCACTAGTAATGATAGACCCAAGCTGTGGCCACACAACATTCATGGTGGCACTGGGCAATGGGCACAGAGGAATAGGCATTTGGATGTGGTGTCTAAACAGATGGGACCCGGCATTCTGTGGCATTCCTGAGCCCCTGAACGTCCCCGCAGAGCTGACATTATTACCTGTACCTCAATGACTTCAGGCTGGTGCCCTGGTAGGGGCCTTGTTGTGGGGGGTTGGACCATCAGAGGGGTGCAGGCCCTTGCCTATATAGCACCACTGATCACCACCACAGTCATCAACCCCTGGAAGCTGGGGAATGGAGAAAGCAAGAATAACCCTGACATGACTATAAAAACACTGGAATGATTGAGAAGACTCAGAACTGACCAGCTAATATTTCTGCCAAAGTTGGTTCTAAAGGGATTTAAGGAAATTGATCTAAGGGAAACCAAGTAGAGATAGCTGAGATATAAGCACCTAAATCTGTGGGCTAAAAACTCCATCACAGCTGTTTGCTTGGAGGCAGATCACAGATAACTTTGATGCTTGGGGGGCATCTCAAGTGGCCCCAGGCTTTCATGGCCTGGCCCGGTCTTCTTTGAGGATAGAAAAACTCAAAGATACAGAGCCTTGGACACTGTAACAGACAGAGCACATGGCTTCTTGCTCAGCTCTGTCACACACTGTCTATGTGACTTTGGGCAAGTAGCTCAGCCACTCTGTGCCTCACTTTCCTCATTTTAAAATAGAGAGTGGACTTTAATAATCTCTAAACTACTGGTCTCAAACTTTAAGGTGTCTGACACTCAGGGGAATTGGGTTAAAATGTAGGTCACTGGATTGACAGTCAGAAATTTGGATGTGAGGTTCTGGACTTCCTCTGAGAACTGCTGTTTCTAAAACCCATTGCAATGATCAAAGCATTTAAGGTCCAGGAGGGCCCTATGATCCTACGCTTCTGCACCTGGGCCTACTCTTGTGTCCATGGTCCCTTGGTCACATTTTTCTCCATGCGCCCAAATTGTCTTCCCTTCTCTAGGTGCCTCTGTGTATGGAACTTATTCCCAGTTGTAAAACTCTGAGCTTTGGGACATCCGTTCTGGTCTGGATTCTTCTTCTGTGCAGGGAACTTATCTCCTCCCCTTCTGCCTCCTTCTGTAACAGTAGCTCCTCTCTTGCCCTTTCCACCCGCTCTGCGAGCCCCCCAGAGCAGTGCAGAGGTGTTTGAGGGGGGCAGCTTCTTCCAGGCACTGCCCTGGATTCTGGGGGTGGTGGTGGTGGTGGTGGCGGTGCTCACAGCCTCCGAGACAAACCCTTCTCTCACTGTCTCCAGACTCAGGTGTCCCTACAGCCCCCAGCCTTCACCATGTTCTTCTTTCTGCTCAGAATGCCTTTTTCTTGCTTTCTGGTTTCACTAGTCTTATCCTCTTTTTATTTTTTAATTTGTGATTGACTAACCACGTTTTCTTTTGCTTACAAATATAAAAGAAAGCATGAGAACAATTTTCAAACATAGCTTCATAAAAAGCAGAAAACTCCTTATGTCTCTGACTCTCCTTCAAAATAACAAAAGTTAACAGCCTAATGTGCTTAAAATCAAGTGTCTGAAATTAGCACATAAACAAATAAAAATAAATATATATTTTGAAACAAGTATTGCTATTCCATACACAATATCTCTGACATCTTTCCCCAGTGAAGTTACGTGCCCTTACTTATATATGCCCTATTATATGCCACTATGTGGGGATATACCACATTTTTTTTCATAACTATATATTACTCCATTGAATGAATTTAACGAACTCCCAGCAATTGACATTTAGGTATTGTCTTAATTTTTCATGGTTACACACTGCAACTAACTGCATATCATCGCAGCTAACATCTTTGCATAGATACCTCACTGCATTTGAACAGTTGTAGGATACACTCTCAGAAGTAGAATTGCTGGATGGAAGGGCATAAACATTTTAGTTAGCCTATTTTGACGATTTGACCCTCAAAATGGATGACCGACTTATTTTCCTACCAATATTTTGTGAGTGGCTGTTTCTCCATACACCTCCCACTCCGCCACCAGCCTCCAGCCAGCTCTGGGTGTTATTTATCTTTTAACTCATTGCCAAACAGATAGATGAAAACATCTTTGTATTGCTTTCTTTTCCTTAATTATTAGTGAGGTTGATCAGTTTGGGACTGTTTTTTGAAGTGTCACATCACGACCTTAGCCCATTCTTTCTTTATCTTTTATTAAGTAGTTAAAAAGTAAAAATATGTAAGGAATTTACCAGGCTTAAATTTGTAGCAGTGCAAAAAGATATAAAATAAAGATGTGGGCCCCAACCCCAGGCCCCCAAGCTGTGCAGCAATTGGTTTGGAACAAACCGGCACCAAATGCTTATTTCAGAAGAGTCCTTGCAGACCCCAAGCAGAGAACTTCCTACAGGGGTCTATCTTTCCCACTGCACAGAAAGCAGCGTCACAGGCTGTATTTCACTGGAGCTTGCCCTCCCCGTGGGCACACACTTCCGGGTTGTAACTGACCAGAGGTGTGTTAAGGGGTGACAATGGCGATGCCAGCTGGGAGTGTCCACCTGGCCCTGCAGGGAATGCACAACCAGAGGCCGCAGGCCAGTGAGCTGGACCCTCAGGCAGCACTCTGGGGTGCAGGCAGGCAGCTGTGGGTGTCAAGTCCATGGTCATAGTTATGTTCTTTGAGACTCTGTTTAAGTAGCTGTCGCTCTCAGCTTCTCCATTTGTAAAATGGAAAGAGTGATGTCAGCTTCAAGGGCCTCTTGTGAGGCTCAAACAAAACCATGTACAAATAATACTGGAGCCTTTCGTAAGTTCTGAGTCCTAAATGTTGATGCCTAAATTCCACTAATAGATCATCTCGCTCATGACTTAACGCAGACTCCCACATGCAGGGGCCATGCTTTTGTCAGTTGTTCCATTGATAATACAGAGGTTAAGAGATGGGTGATGAAGGGAAAAGAGCTGAGTTCAGTGTACTTACTGGCTGTGTGACTCTGGGCAGATTACTGAACAAACCTTCTGAGCCACAGTGTGTTTCTACATAAAGTAGACATCACTATTTCTCGATTTATTGGGGTCTATTAAGGAGCTGTGTTGAGAAGCTGGTGCAGGTTGAAAAGGTTGAAAATTCAGTCAATGTTGACTATGTTGTTTTCATCCTAAATAATTATAAATTATTAATAGCACAGACCTTAAGCACATGACGTATATCCTCCCCCCCACCCCCATCTTGTTCAGAGCAGTTCACAGAGGACTGATATTTGCCAGCCCCTTCCCCACCTTCCCTTTCCTCCATCACTTTCTGGGGTGAATGGAGTTGGAGCCTTTTACATCACCAACCCCACAACTCTGCAAGTACTTCTCCTGCTTCTTTGTTTTCACTCCAGACACTGGAATCTCTGTGGGCTGATCCAGACCTGGCTGTGAAGAAGGAGGAGATTTCTTTCACGGCATGATTCACATTGTTCTGAGAAAGTCTTCTACATCTCTTCATCTACTGTCTATAGTGGCGAAGAAATCCCACCATTTGTGGAAAGCCTTGTAAGGCTTTCCTGGGGTTGATATTTGTTTTTGATATTAGGAAACTGTGTCGGGGCTCTCAGCTATGAAATATGGCCCATGGTGCCCACCTCTGCCTTCCCTCTGGAAGACCCTCTGATGCTTCACAGCCACCCCCATCCTCCTCAACCTACTGAGTGGATCAGATGGCCTTAAAGGTTTAATGTGGAAGTGGGGTGGGACTCATGTTGAACCCTCTGGAACCAACCCCCTTACAGGGTCGATCTGGGTGCAGCTCTTTCAGCAAGCAGGAAAGCCAGAAGCAGGGCAAGCCTCTGGAGCAGAATGCTAGAGTCGGAGCAGTGTGGGGGGTAAGGTGTTCCAGAAGGAAAAGAAAGGAGAGAAGAGACAACTGAAAAATCCTGGCTATGAAGTCATAGAATGTCTCACCTGGCTCTCCCATCAAAGCTAAGACTTTTGGGCTCGTCATTTTCTGGACCTCAGTTTCCCATCCTGTAGAGCAGGGATGCTGATGTCAGGGAGGCACAAGTGGAAGCCATGAGATATCTTTTGATACGGCCTCAGAACATCACTTCTACCTCATTCTATTGGTTAAACAAGACACTGAGGCCAGCCTGGACAGGACTCCACCCCTCAATGGGAGGAGTGTCAAAGAACTTATGGCTTTATTAAATCTACCATAGCATGCTTCCCGAGGGATGGGTCTTCAAGGTGTTTTGTTCACTGCTATATTCCAACTACCTGGCACATAAAAGATGCTCAATAAATATGTATAGACTGAGTGCATGAATAACTGTAATCTTTATAGTTCATGCCAAGCCTTCCTCTGCCAGGAAGGCCTCCATACCTACCTCTGGCCATGGGATCCTCTCCCATCTCCCTCCATCTCCTTATGCCTGGCCTTCCCTCTGGGCCTTGGGTTCCTTTCTCCTCAGTAAATGACCCTAAACATCAGGCTTTGAGCTCCCTGAGGGCAAGCTTGGGTTCTGTGTCACTCACGAAGGATTCACACAGGTAGGAGTTCCTAACCACTCGCTTGGCACAGGCACACTTTATACAGCAGGTCCCTGAATAACGTTCATTACAGGTTGATATTAAAAAAAAAAAAATCATTCCTGGCCCAGGACACTGTCTGTGTGAAGTTTGCATGTTCTCCCTATGTCTGCGTGTGTTTTCTTCCTTGTCCCAAAGCTGTGCATGTCATGTTAATTAACGTGTCTCCATTGTCCCAGTCTGAGTGAGTATGGGTGGGTGTGAGTGGCCCTGTGGCAGAAGGGCGTCCTGTCCTCACCAGGTCCTGCCTGGCATCCTGAGGCTCCGGCCAACTGCGACCCTGAAGTGGACTCCACGGGTTGGAAAATCATTTTTTTACTTGTTTTTATTCATCTTTCTTAAATGTATGTATAGCTCACATTTATGTAATGTTGGATATCAGAAGTGTTAGGTCTTTATTCAGAAGTTTGGTGATGTTTTTATGACCAGAAATATGCTGTTGGAAGTTAACTCTTGTTTTTTATCACTTAGTCTGTAGTCAAATCAGTTTTGTTATATGTCGTTTCACTTAAAGTTGGAGTTTTCTAGAACCTATCGGTGACATTAGTGAAGACCAACTGTATATTGGTTCATGAATCACAACCACTGACGAGGTAGATGTTATCCCATTTTACAGATGAGGACACTGAGGACCAGAGAATCTGAATCATTTGCCTCAGGGCACACAGCCAGTCTCACACGAGCCTAGCCAGTATCTCCACAGAAGCAGGTGCTGAATGTCTCTATGGACTAATTGTTCCAACCATATGCTACAAATGTGGAAAATGAGGTGGCAACAGCCTCCCCTTGAGGTTCTAGGGCCCACTAAAGATGGATTTCTGAGGCCCTCACTTTTCTCTCTCCTGAAGACCCTATTTTCCCACCACTGAGATGCTCTGGCAAGGGAGCTGTGTTTAATATTCATGAACCAGCCAGGCATGAGTGATTAGCTGACTGTGTGGAGGAGGAGGAGGAGGAATAATTAAATAAGGTATTTACATAACAAGTTAATGCTGTCGCCTGTTGGGCTTCTTGCAGGCCCCCCTCCAATCCTCAACTCCAACTTGGCTCTTCTACTTGGTGCTTTTCCTTGTCCTGGCCACCCAGTGCAGCAGTGGTCTGGCCCTGCACCTCTCAGCAGCTGGGGCTGACATCTAAATGATGACTAATATTACTAAAGGAAAGGAATAAAGAAAGAAAGGAATAAAGAAAAAAAAGGAATAAAGAAAGAAGAGGCCTATAATGGGCTGGTTTTGGACTGTGTAGGGATCTGATGCCCCAACAAACAAACAAAACCCTCTACAGATTCTGAGAGCCAATTAGAGAAGGCTGAGAGGCCCACAGGTTGATGACTGGGTTTTCCACCTGGCCTCACCTGCCGCAAACCCTCAGGGGACCTTGGGTGCATCCCCCCCGCCCCATTTGGGGGCTTTCCTCCTATTCTACAACCTGCAGGGCTCTATTCCAGCCACACAGCAATGACAACAGGCAAGAAGAGGAGTCAGAACACGATGCCATTAAAAAGAGAACTTCTCTTTTGTGGCTGCAAAGGTGAGGTAAGTCAGTACAGCCACGCCTGCCTCAGAGCTGCCTTCAGGGTAAGCCCTGGTCAGAGCTCACTTGGGGTTCGGGAACCAAGGGTTATTAGCTCATAATCACCTTGTTCACAGCTGGCTGGGAGGTGTGCAACGCGTCTGACCCCAGGCAAGGGGAATACAGCCAAGTTTTCTGGCTGCAGTTAAAAGGGTTCACTAGCCTCTCCCTGAATGAAGGTAGACTGAAAAGCCAGGCAGGGGATTGTAAAGGGGAGTAGGAGGCATTAACCATTGGGATGCCAGCTCTACCACCCCACTGCAATGCAATAGGCCAGCATTATCCAAGTCTGTCCCTGAAATGATGGATAGAGTCCTATGCAGGTCAGAATAGTCTGGTTCTTTGTGCTCCAAGAGCAGAGGGACTGGCCTGGGCAGGCTGTATATCATATAGGTCACATGAACATGGGCCATTTATGTGACTTCGCTAAAGCTCAGATCCCTCATCTACAGAACAAGGATGATAACAATGCTCCTCTCACGGGGCTTGGAGAAGGACTGAGTTGCTGCATGAACCATTCCTGGGTTTTCTTCTAGAAAGATTATAGGGTACAATATTCAGACTTGAGTTCTAGCCTCCCCTTGATGACTGACTTACTGAGAAAACAGGTCGCTCTCGCGGCTCTGAGTTTTCGTTTTCTCAACTGTGAAGTCAGAGTACTGGCCCCTATCCTGTGAGCTTGCTGGCAGGGTGAAATGGTAGATGCATTGTGTAGAAGATGCCTGGACTCAGTGCCCGGCACGTAGTAGGTGCTCGATAAGCATTCAAAGCTGCAATACTGGGTCTGACAGGACCTATGGGGGAGCCTGGAGCCATAAGCCCCAGAGGGGAGAAGATCCAAGGACCCACAATGCTGGCTTCAGATGCTAAGAAGCCAGCTTCCTGGAGGGAGAGGGGCTGGACTTCTGTGCATTTTTGGGAGCACAAAACTGGGTGCATTGACTAAATGTTGCAACTAGAAGGATTTTGACCCAAAGTAAAGTGGAACCTAAATGGCCTGATGGTCAGGCAGCCATCAGGGAGTGTGAGTGCCCTGACTCAGTACTGATAGGGATGTCCTAGAGGGTCTCCAGGAACTGAGGAGGAAAAAGGATCGTTCGGTGATTTATAAGATTCCTTCTGTGATATATGATCATAAGTTAGCAGGGGGTTTCCTCCTGGGAACCCAGCCTGGACAGTGTGCAGTGGGGCCTGGTTCCCAATGCCTGGGGGGCTTCTTCTCACTGGGGATATTGCTGGGGTGGGGCAAGGAGCAAGCTGGCTGTGGATGGGTCGGCAGTCAACCTGCAGGAGTTCCCCTTCATCAGCCAATATGACAGAAAGTCAGAGTCCAGCTTGAGACGGTGCTGGGGGATGAAACCCAGGGCCCCTCTCTTTCCCATCCCTCCTTCTGCTGTGACCCCTGCAGATGTGGGAGTGAGAACTCAGGAGCAGGTCAGAGCTGGGTGGTGAGTGCCAGCAGGGCAGAAACCTGGAAGCAGCACCTCCCTGGTCTGCTCTGTGCCAGGCTTATGCATAGCCTTCTGGATTCACACGTAGCATCTCGTTTAAGTCTCCCTCAACTTCTGAGGAAGGGACTACGTGTCTGTGTTCCCATTGTACAGATGAAGAAACTGAAGCTCAGAGAGGAGCAGGTGCTTGGACCATAGGGCACAGCTGGCATTGAACCCAGGCCCTCACTCCTCACCAAGCCACGAATTCCAGCCCCTTTTCCCTCCCACGCGCTGACCCCAAACTGTCGCGTCTGCCTTTTCTCTCCCCTCTTAACTTTCCCAAAGTGAATATCATTATTAATATTATTTGCCTAATTAACACGTTGGCTGAATGACAGAAAACATGCAAACAGGTTTTGCCAAGGAAACTCTGTCTGATTAAAACTGCAGCCTGTCTAATTAGATGGAGATTTCTTCATTAGTCTCCCCATTTTAGATGAGCCACCTTCTTCCTCCAACCCCCTTCCCTTCACTCTCACCAACCAGCTCCCAGCCCTAACTAACCATCCTTGAGAGGCCTTGTGCTCCAGGGAGGCCTTCTTCCCTCACGGTTCTGCTGCCACCCCTGCCTTTCTGGCACCGCCCCCCCGTACCCCAGCCAGCTACCCCATTTCCTCTGAGGCAGCTGGTGGCAGGGCTGACCTTCTTTGATGTGAACTGACGAGAGGACACTGCCCTGAGGATCAGACCTTGGCACATGTTCAGGCCTTGAAGTTCAAGGGGGCTAAGAACCCCTCTGGGGCAGACAGTTGTGCCCGAGGTCTGTTTTGAGATCAGGGCTCCTGGGGGTTCTTCTAAAGGTCTCTTCAAAAAACTCCTGGTTAACAAACAAAGTAAAACCAACCAAAGATCCCAGGTCTCCTCAATCAGACGCCATGCACAATTGATAACAATAACACTACATAGCATTGGTTGACTACCTACTATGTGTCAGACACTTGCAGATGGTATCTCATTTTATCTCCATAGCAACCCTGTGAATGAAGAGTTATCGCCACTTCACAGAGGGAAAAACCAAGGCTCCAAAGAGGCTGGCAAGGAACAGAGGCTGGACTCAAACCCAGCACAGTCAAGTCCCACACTGTAGTTTCTTCCTCTCAGGGACTCCCCTGTTTGGTGTCTGTAGAAGCCCTCCGTCCACCCTTTCCTCATTTTCTCTTCCTTCCTCTACCCCTGTGGCAGTTCTTTTGAGCTAGGACAGTCCATGCTTGTCCTGTGTGGGGATCTGTCTGAGCCTTGGGACTAGCCCAGGTTGAGAGGGGCCAAGATGGGAAGGGTGTGTGTGCACTGTGGCGAGTGATGTCAATTGCAATTAGGGGCTGGAAGTGTTAGGGCTGGAAGGAGCATGTGGGTGTATGCATACCCAAAGGAAGTAGGATGGAACCATCATCTTTTCAGTCTACCCCATGACAGAAGGTTGTATGTACATATGTATGTACTTTTTAGAGCAAGCTGTAACCATCTCTACATTTTATAGATGAGAAAACTGAGTCTCAGAGGCTCAGAAATGTGGGCAAGATCACCAAGCTAGGAAGAGGATGTGGTGCCTCCCATGGAAATGGGAGCAGATTCTGGTGACTCTGAGGCCTCAGGGGCACTGAAGGCAGTGGCTAGAGGGGAAGGTCTCAGCTTAGGTCAAAAAGAAAAGTGAGCCACTGTGGATCAGCTGCTCCAGGGAGGCTGTGGAAGAGTGCTAAAAAGGGCGACCTTCAGTAGATCTAGGGGTAAGAGCTGGAGTCTGAAGGCTGTTTTCGCCTGACAGGCTACTCATTCTACTAGTATTTTTTGAGTGCCTACTGTATGCTAGGTGCTGTGGCAGGTGCTGGGGTCCTTGGGTGAACAGGGTCCCAGGCTGGATAAGCCTGTCAGGCTTCAGCCTCACATCTCCTTTGAATGGGTCTTTTTTCCCCTCTCTCAAGAGTGCCCAGCTGCCCAACCACTTGCACCATCTCTTAAGACCTTTCACCCAGTCTCTTGGGACCCAGGACTCCTGTCACTGCCTGCCACATCTTGTCTAACTCCACCTTAATTCCTGATTCTTACACTGGGGGCAGAAGAGAGAAGGTGTAGGTGGGAGGAGCTGCTCCTCCCTTCCTCCTCCTTCCCCTAACACTCCATCAGCCCTCAAATGATGATCCAGAGCAATTAACCCTTTAAGAGACTCTGGGAAGCCCTTTCCTGGACATATTCAGTGGGAGAACAGGTGGCCTGGTGGCCTGGTGGAGGGACTTGTGAGCACAGCTGGTTAGTTAGTAGAGAGGCCTGACTTGGTAACTCTGGTCCTTCTGAAGCATACCTGGGATTTAGAGTTTGAGCTCTGTGTTTGAGGAAGACCCAGCCCTGCCCTCAAGGAGCCTCTAGTCTAAGTGGGGAAAGAGCCCTATGGGTTCTTGCACCTCTGACTCCCCACTCCTGTGAGAAGGACCCTAGCCTTGGGTTTGAATCCCAGTTCTGCCACTTGTTACCTCAGTGACCTTGTTGTATTTCTTAACCTCTTTGTACCTGTTTCTTCTTCGGTGAAATGTGAAACAAAAATGCTTTGCAAGATGGTTGCAAAGATTAAGTTACTTCACAGAAACAAAGCACCTTGTGTTATCCCTGGCACGTAGGACAATTCCATTCCAACACTTTCCCAGTGGATGAGTCAAAGTTCACAGACACAGCAGCAATGTTCCAAGCTCAGGACAATGTCTTTATCGCCGCTGGTAGGAGGATGCCGATTTTGACATGTGATGGCTGAAGTCCCTTCCTGTAATCCCAGCTTCCTTCCAGCTGTAACTTGTTCTGGTTTTCCCACTGATGGGCCTTCAGAAGCTCCAAGAGTTAGACTCATCCTATGAGCCTGACAACACCCGATGGCTTCTCTAAGCCTCCAAGTGCTCTTCTGATAAATGGGCACAGGTCCAGCACCCCCTGGGGTGGTTTGAGGCCTGTTGGCCAATTTTACGAGGAAGCCCAAGACCCAGAGGAAGCATGATCAGAGGTGGGAAGACACGCCTCATTAGACAGCTCCAGGGCCGCGGGTGCTGTCACCATGGCAGCCAGCCCTCTGCAGACCAGGTGGTTTTTATTACTGAACTTGGAAAACTTTACCGTGGCGCCAACAATGAATCTTTATTCTGTTGTTAATAGTGTCTCTTATTAACATGTATCTTTTCCCCTTCTTAATAACCTTTGCATTTCTAAGCCGCATTTATAATTAAGTCATTAATCCCTTACTGGAATTTCTTGTTTTTCTGAAGCTGCAAACCAGAGGCTCTGTCTGCCTGGCGTGAATGGAAGGGCAAACGCTCCACCAAACTGCTCTGGGAATGTCATTCTAATTATTGGATCCTGACCCAGCAGCATGCTGATAAGCTCCGGGTTGGAGCCACCCTATCTCAGAGGAGCTCAAAGCCTGCTCAAGGCCTCTTCTCTCCCCCTCTGACATCCCTGCCAAGCAATTAGCCTCCAAGACTGCTTGAGAGCTGGCAGGGGGATCGGTGGGAAGAGCAGGTCCCTGCAAGGGCTGTTGGGGGGAAGGCCAAAGGGCCAGGAACACCGGCAAATTGTGTTCCCACAAAGGCAGCCCCAGCTTGTCTGGGTTTCCCTTCTCCTCTTCCCTTCAGCACTAGCGCTGGGTTCCAGCCTACGTAATGGAGAGCATGGAGGGAGCTCTACATGGTGATCCTGGGCTTCTATGATGGGCTGACTTGCGTCCTCCAAAATTTACATGCTGAAGTCCTAACCCTAAGGACCTCAAAATGTGACTGTATTTGAAGATAAGATCTTTAAAGAGGTAATTAAGTTAAAATAGATTTATTAGGATGGGCCCTAATCCAATGTGACTAATGTCCTTATAAAAAGAGGTCAAGACACAGACATACACACAAAAAGGAAGACCCTGTAAAGATACAGGGAGAAGAAGATCACCTACAAGGAAGGAAAGAGATCTCAGAAGAAACTAACCCTGCCAACACCTTGATCTCAGACTCCCAGGCTCCAGAACTTAAGAAAATACATTTCTGTTGCTTAAGCCACCCAGTCTGTGATACTTTGTTATGGCAACCCTAGTAGTCTAATACAGTGACCTGCCAGCTACAACACATTCTGGTGCCCCCACTGATGAACCTTCAGATGCTCTGAGAGTCCAGGTGAGAAAAAGCCAGGTCTCTCAGCTCCTGACTCCAGGCTGTGTTTAAGTGTGAGGGCAGAAATGTTTTTATTCCATGATTTCACTAGCTCCTGGCCTCCAGGGTTGGCTTCTAGAGGCAGGCACTTGGCCAGGGCATCCACCAACACCTTGAAAGTGAGTTAAGGCCAGGACCCTGTAGGCAGAGCCAGGAGCCCTGTGCCAGCTCCCAAGGGCACAAGGGCCAAAACAGAATCAAGAACTGGCCATTGATGCAGGTGCAGGTCAAGAATGGAAAGGGCCTGTCGTCACCCTTAGGGGTCTATGGAGTCCCAGTATTAGTCACAGGAAGCCTGGCAGGGGCTGGGTGGGCCGGCTTGAAGAGCTAGAGGACTTTCACCTAGAGATTTGTGGCCCTATCTCCTTCCTTACTTCTGCCCCTTTGGCATCACTTCCTCTCTGTCCCAACTCAAAACTGGTCCTCTTAATCTCTCCCCTAAGACCCTTTGGTGACTCTGCATTGTTCTCAGCATAACTTACTAGCTACTGTCCAGCCTGGCTCCTACTAACACTCCAGGGTCATTTCATGTACATTTACCTCTTGTTATGCTAAACTTATCCCTGTTGCAATCATAACACGTTCCTTCATAGCTCATTTATCTGTCTATCCAACAAATACTTTCTTGGTGCCTGCCATGTGTGTCCTGTGCTAGGCCCTGAGGGTGACGCTGAGCCAGTGTTAGCAGCCCTTCCTCTCATAAGCTCTCAGTCTAGCAGGGAACCAGACATCCATCCCATTAAATGACTTCCATCTAAGATTATAAACTGAGAAGCATCGTGAAGGGAAAGATCAGGGAGCAATAAGCATATAGAACTGCAGGATTGATTGAGTTGACGATGAACTCTGGGAGGAGAGGGAGTGGAGCTGAGGCCTGGAGCATAAGTTGGAGTTAATCAGTAGGAGGAAAAAGAAGAGTGTTCTCATGAAAAGAAACAGCACATGCAAAGTTTCTGAGGTGGCAGGGAGCTGGAAGTAAGCTGAAGTGACAAGAGCACAGATGGAAGGGTGAGGTTAGAGAGAGAGGCTAGGCTGGGATCTCTTGGAAGGTCAGGGGTGGGTAGTTATGTCTTCCTGTTCCTAAGACAGTGTCTGCTTCGAGCTAAGACCTAAGTGTCTAGGAAAAACCTGAGGCTGTTATTAACCATCTATTCATGGGGATGGCAGTTAATTCAAGAACTTTTATAGCACTTGACCAGCACCCTTAGGTACCATCTCTAAGGGGTGCTGTTAAAGTCATGTCTGCACTCTGGGATCCAGAATCCTTTTCTCCCTCTTCTACTGTTAGTGTTTCGATAGACTTTCCTCCAGACTTTTTATGTATAGGTCACCCAGATTTCTGCAGGGCATCCCAACACAAGTAGTCACTCCATTTTTCTGGCTCTGCTCCACCTGTCAGATCATACACACACGTGTGTGCACACATACACAACTGCTGCACACAAACACTTCTAGAAGTCACATGTACATGTGCTTACAAAGCAGGCCAGCCTGATACAATATAGCGTCTCTCATGTTCTAGTGCTGCCCTTGGTGACACTCACCACAGGATAACAGTGCCTCACCACTGCCTTCAATACTTCAAGGTACTAAAGAAATGCAACAGCCAGCTAGCCAACAATGGAGGCAGACAATGTGTCTGTTCTCCATTCTACATGACAGTTAGTCACCTGGCCACCTCGTGAAACAGCACCTACTGTCCCCCTACAGCCCTCTCTCCTTGGGGCTTAGTCTGTGGAGATGAGCCAAAGAATCATGTGCTGAAGGCAGAGGATGCTGGTTCCCTAGTGCCCTGCTCCTCTGGGGCCCACGCACTCATAGGAGCGCTGACCCCAAACCTTGATGCGAGACAGCACTTGCAAAGCTGACCCTGGCAGCCCACCGCACAAAGTGACCAAGCATACTTAGAAACAACCGGGTTCTTACCTAGACATGACTTAGGCTCTGACTACACTCCAGCATACATGGTTATTATTTTTAAAGATTATAATCAGTGTGCATTCAATTTTGAGTGCTTTTTTCACTCCATAGTGTAAGCATGTCCATGTTATCACAGTCTTCAGAAGCATAATTTCCAAGAGCTCGCCGATAGTCCCTTAAGTAGATGTCCTACTTTACATAAACACTCTCCTATTATTGGACATTCAGCTTGTTTCCAGATTGTTGCTGTTGTAAATGATGTGCATGGAGCATTAAGATATAGTGGATGATTAGTATGTATTGTCAGAAGTAGAGTGACAAGGTTAGGAAATATGAAAGGTATTGATCCATGGGGTTTAACTGCCATCCAACTGGCTTCTAGCAACTAACATGTCCACCAACATTTCATGTGGGTAGGCATCAGATTGTTAACTGTAATTGCTGTAAGGAAGGTCTGCCTACCTGATTACCTCTCCTTAATAACACCAAGAATAATTCTTGAAACTCAGGGTTTTATGAAGACCAAAAGGAATTGGTTAATGGTTGAATGCAGACCATAGAATCAACTGTGTAGTTTCCAACCAAACATTTGAGCATAAATATGAGTCTAAAATAACAAATTATATATAGTTATAGTTATGGTGGGGGTCTTGTGTTAGCGGCAATCTCACTTCCCAGGTTGCATGAGTGAGGAGGAAACCGTTTATTCAGCTAGGTAAGGCAAGGCTCAAGCATTGTCCTGGGTTGCCTTCTGCCGTCTGGAGCCAGGATCATCCCCTGATTCTCCATGCCTGCCCTGCCCGGTTCTGATGGTCCACACTTTACTAGTCCACCTGTATTGGAGTTGGCCAGATGGTGGCAGAGAGGTCTTGCTCTAAAATTGTCCAAAACTGACATGTCTAGGGCAGAATCTTCATCAGCTACATCTCCAAAGCTTTGCCTATTTTTGTTCCTATTTGCTATTATTCAAACCTGCTGCAGAAGCTGGAGGTGTGATGCTTTTCCAATGTGGCAATTACGTCTTCAGCAGGTGTCTGACACTTAATGGCTATCTCCTTCTCTTTGCATTTTGGTGGTGGGAGGAGTTTGTGGATCTTCCCAGCTTCTCAAAAGAAGAGAAAATCTACTTCACATACATAATCCTAGAATTTATAATCAGTCCATTTTCTAGGTTGCTTAAGTAAGAATGTCTCCACTCCCCCACCCCCAGGCAGCAGATATGGTTGAAATTTCCACTGGTACCCGGTGTATGTATAGGGAGGGATGTTTGATTTTTTGATGCTACACCTCCTTCTATTAACTAATTATACATAATTAAAGAGAAGACCCTTCTCAGGGTTCTATTTGTCTTTCTGAACAACAGTACAATTTTTATGATTAATCATCTTTCACAACAAAGAGCAAAGTTATAATGAAAGAATGACAGGAAGAAATAAAGGTTCAGACAACTCCATAGAGGCACATCTCATTTGGGACCATTATTTGGTCATCCTTGAAGGTGATGGAACAGGTATGATTTTCTATTTTGTTGGTTGCATTAGAGACCATAGCTACTCGTCAAAGATCGAGGAAATATGTGGATAGTTTACTGTAGTAACCAAGTCAGACTACCTGAACTCAAATCCTGATTCCTCTGTGTATAGCTGTGTGACTTTGGTGGAACTGCTTAGCCTTTCTGGGCTTCAGCTGTCTCATGTGCAGACCTGAGATAATAACAGTATTTACTTAATAACACTAAGAATTAAATGAGATAATCCATGCAAAGTGCTTAACACAGTGCCTGGCACATAGTAGGAGCCTAATAATTGCTTGCTGTTATTGTAATTATGAACATCTCATTCTGAAATCCTAGTGCTCCAACAACAATTGCATACCACATACTCCCAGATGACTTTCATTCTATTAACCCTTTGAATTCTCACAATAATGGGGGAGGAAAGTTAATTTTATTTTCCTGCTCTTGACATATCATCCTTATTGCTGAAATGTGAGCAATTCCACCTCCCACCCCCTTTAAGGGGCTGCAGCAAGAATCCCACAAGAAGGTTTATGTTAGAGTCCAGCGTAAGCGTCAGCATACGCATGGAAGCTGTGTGGTCATTTGAGCTGCCATATGAGCCTGCACTTTTGCAAAGCTAAATCTTTTATCTAACCTCATAGTAAGCTTCACAGACACGAGCTGCAGCCCTGGCTTCATCCCTAGTCTTGCGCTTGAAAGCCACAGGCAGACTGTAACGAGGAGTGCTGCAGTCAGACAGACTCAGATTTATTCCTCTGTGACTTTGGGTTTAACCTCTCTGAGACTCAGCTCCCTCTTTTCTAAAATCAGGTGGTCTTATCTGTTTCACAGAGTTGTTGTAAACATTCAATGAAATAATTTAGGTAAAATACCCATTTATTCAACAAATGCTTACTGAGCTTCTACTCTGCGCTAGACAGGGCCATAAGGCAGGGATAGGGTGCTAAGCAGAGATCCTAAGCAGAGATCCCTATCCTTTTGGCATAGAGGAAAGAGACAGAACAGTGTACCATCAAGGTGCTTTCTGCTGCTAGTAACACAAAATTTGACAAAATTTGATTCCAAGCAGCTTCAATAAGCCAGTTATTTAACATCTCACATAGAATATCCAAAGACATGATTATTCTAGAGTTGGCTAATTTATAGCTCCTCTATGCAATCAAGGTTAATTCTTTCCATCTTTTTCCTCTCTGCTATTCTCAGCATGCTGATGTTTGTCTCCAGGCGCTGGTCTCCTCGTCACAAGATGGCTGCTGAAGCTCCAGGCTGGCTTCCTCACATGGCATTAGGAAAAGACCAGGGAAAGCAAAGGATTCCTTGGTGTCCATTTTTTGTTTTTTCTTGAGATGAAATTAACCATTTTAAAGTGTACAATTCATTGGCATTTAATGCATTCACAATGTTGTCCTATATCAGGTTCTAAAACATTTTCATCACCCCCAAAAGAAAACTCATGTCCATTTTGAAGAAACTTTCCCAGAAGCTCAAAAGATGTATCCTCTAGTCTCTTCAACTCAAACTGAATCACGTGATCGTTCTTAAACCAATTGTTGTCAAAGAGAGTGGAATTATTATTATTGGTTATTCAAAAGTCCCTCCCACTCAGCAACTCCTGAAGCACACAACCATGACCATAAGATTCTTGAATGAATGAATGAATGAATGAATAAAATTGCTAGCACAGAGTGGAGTACATAATAGATGCCTAGTGTATGCTCCTTTCCCATATTAACAAATGTTGGATGAATGGGTAGAGCATACTCCAGCCTTTCAAATTTGTTAAAATGAAAAATAAAATAAAATAAAATAAATGTAACCAGAACAGCTCCTCCAAGGAATGCCCAATTAATTTTCGATGCCTGGGGAAAGCATTTTTGCAATCAAAGAACAGCACACACTGTTTCAGAGATGGCAGAGGAATTGGCATCTGGAGCCTGGATGACTTACCAGCTTCTCATGAATTACCCGATTATACTGCTTTTCTGATTTTTTTTTTCATTACCCCAAACCGACTGCTCTTCTATTCTTTTTTTAAAATGTTACTCAGAAACAGTAGACCATATTATGCATTTTTGAGACACCTGTTTGCAATCATGTTGCCTTTTATGGAACTGTTTTGAAGCTTGTTTTCAGGAGCTACCTAGAAAGCCAAAATGGTACAGCTAACACCTGCACAAAACACTAACACTTTCTGCTGTAGGATGTGCTTCCCTTTCCTCCTTGTATTATGGTGATTTGTGAGAAAGGTGCGTTGCCCTTACTTGCCTGATAGCACCTCAGGTGCAGGTAACTTTCTAGATCATCCCTGTGGCTCCCACTGGGATTCATGGCTAATTAAATTGACACCTTCCCTCCAGTTTCTCCCGGGGTTAGGCTGCCCTGGTTGTTCCGGGTGACAGGATGGGCCAGAGATTCCCATCATAGCAAGCCAAGGCAATACCTTAGTGAAGAGGGGTTGGTGATTCATCTCCCACTTAGGAGATTCAGTCATTCATTCATTTAACAAACACTGATGGAGGTCACATATGGCTCAACACCGTGCGAGGCAGCAGATACACAACAGTGCTGGATGGACCCTGCTTCCTTGGAGGTTAAAGTCCATACTAGTCAAATAACCCTCCAAATATATAATTACATACTGTGGACTCTCTTTATGTTTGCAACATCGGGACTGGCTTGCTCATTTCCAGGAAAAAAATAAGAGCAATTATAACAGTCTTACTGTCAGACATTTGCAAATGCACATGGAGCCCAGAAGAAAGGATGAAACGGCCATGTACTCTTCTCCTTGGCCCTTTTTCACATCCCTTCAAGGAAGTCCAGACACTCTCCTCTACTCATTCTGGATATTAATCTTTTGCTGGCATCTGATTTGCAAGTATCTCTTTTCATAGCTGGATGGACATTTGATAAAGCACAAACAGTAAAGTAGAAGTCAATGAATTTTTTCTTAAAGGGCCAGATAGCAAGTATTTTCCACATTGCAGGCCATATGGTCTCTGTCAGAACTACTCAGCTCTGTGGTTGTATCAGTGAAGCAGCCATAGACAATTTGTAAACAAATGGGTCTATTTCCAATAAAATTTTATTTATGAACATTACAATCTGAATTCCATATAATTTTCATGTGTCGCAAAATATCACTCTTCTTTGGAATTTTTCCATCGACCATTTAAAAACATAAAAAATCATCCTTAGCTTTTAGGCCATATGAAAGAAGACTGGCTGGACTTGGCCCGTGAGCCATGTCTAGGTGGCAGGAACATACGCATTCTTTTAACTTTTGGAGATATTTGAAAATTTCCACATGAACTGTCAGGAAATTATCTTTTCTAAGTAATGGCTTGCCTTTTCTCTTTGTTTTGGTGCTTCGTTGTTGTCTTTTTATTTATTTATTTATTTATTTTGGCCATACTGAAGTGTTTAATTTGTAACTTAGCTACATTTGGTAAACTTTTCTTTTGCATATTGTGATTTTTTCACCTTGTTAAGAAATCTTTCCCTACTCTTGTCACCGTTGGGGCCGATGGGAGTTTGGTGTTGCCCCAACAGCAGTGGGGAGGGAGAGGGATAACGACAGGCACAGACAGGTAGTTAGCATTTTTCCTCGGTTCTTCCTCAAATGACGACAGTGAAGAATCACAGGCCATTGAGATTTAATAGTTTTACTAAAAATATATTTTAGAAAGACAAAGTATACCCCAAGGAGGCACATGGTACCAGGGATGAGAGCTGCAAAAGAGCGCTGTAATAACAACCACAACAAGAGGGCAAAAAGAATGGGACCAAAAGAAGGGGAGCCCAGAAGGGCAAAAAAGGCCCAGAAGTGGGAATGTCTGCCTTATATTTGGGCTGTGATGGGTGGTTCCAAAGGCATTCCTAGGAGATTGGCAAGTGGGGTCATCTTGACTGACACCTGGCTGCTGTATAGCTCTGCCTACTGTGTATGCACCTACCCAGAATTCTACCATTGGGGTGTTCTGTGGGCAGACTCTGGGCTGGGCGCCTGCTCCTTTGTTCCCCCTGTCGGCTCATGTCTGGCTAGCTACCTAACACTCTGACATCGCATAGATACTCTCCTATATTTTCTGTAATCCATCTGGATTTGCCCATGTGATGAGAGCTCGGGACACGATTGTACCATTTCTGTGAGAACACTCACCACCCGGTGCCCTTGGTTGTTGGGCCGTTACTTACTACTGACTGGGAGGTCTTCTCAATCACCTGCCAAGGTTCATGGCAGGTCTTTTTCTGTTTTTATGGTCCCTTTGTTCATTCTTAGGACACCTCTCTTTCTTCTTGTTTCCTCTCTCCTACCCCATCCCCCAGCCTTTCCCACCTTCTCCAGTGGGTCCCTGAGAAGTGACAATGGCCTTTCTGGCTCTGGGCAGTGGTCCACCTTGAGATGGGCTCAGGTCTCCAGGTCTCAGAATCATTTCAGGGAAGGCCCTGGCCACACACTTTGTGGTCATGTCACTTGAAGGCTTTGTTAAGCTGATGTAGTGTCTTCTTCATTTTACTTTTCCTTACCCAGGACCCCTCCACACCAGGGACAGGAGGAGAAAAAGAAAGGGGGTTGAGGTGGGGAAAGAAAATTCCAGTCACTCCCCAGAAGGAAGCAAGCAGGAAGCCCTACACCTCCAGCTGGCCCCATGAAACCAGGCTTTCAGCTCCGCATCTGCCTCTCCCTACAGAGGGTCCCAGGCAGGGTTTTCTAGGGCTCCAATGTCCTCATCTGTGAAGAAGAGGGACGGGCCTGGGCTTCTTAATTTTTAGAGCCCACCAGTGTTTGCCCTTGATAGATTGAGAATGCTCCTATTCCAGCTTCAAGGCCTCAACCTCCCTCTTGAGGGCACAAAGCCAAGCATGACAGGCTTTTCCTGTGGTGACAGTCTTGTCTCTGATTTCCTGGCCTCTCTGTTACCCCTTTGCCCCTTAAGTTCAAAGCCCCCTCCCTGCATTCTCTCCTTACTCCTCACTCCTCCATTTCTCCAACAGCATCTCCCACTGCCTCCACTGATTGAAATCCTCAGGGAACACTGGCATTAAATGCCTTGTGACCTTAGGTGAGACTCTTCCCCTCTGTAAGCCTCTGTTCCTGTTCCTCTTTTGGTAAAAGCAGTTTTTCATGCAAAGGGTATAAAATTCCAGGCTTCGAACAGTCCTCACTGCAAACTTGAGCTTACAGCAGCCCACTCGTATCTGGAAGCCTTTGCCTCCAGACCAGCTGACTTCCTGCAGTCATCAGGTATCGGGGAGGGGTCTGGGAGTTTCCATAAGTTTCCCTGAGGTAGTTTTGCCCAGCCTCCCTCTAGCATGGCTACATTCCTTCTGACTTTTTCTAAATTAAGACAGATGTCTTTGCCCCGTGAACATTTTGGCAGAGTCTAGCCTGATGAAGGAAGGCAGCCACCTCCACAGGCAGGAGACCTTTACTCTGCTCTCTTGGCCCTTCCAGTTAATTAGGGGGTAGGGTTCCTGCTACCAACCCAGCCCTTCAGATCTGCCAGACTCATTGGAATGTTGCTTTTTAACTGTAAAGAGAATATAGACTGGGGAATCAATCATAGCCTGAGAGCTCACAAGAGCTGCCTCCTGCCTCTACTGGGGCACAGCTCACTCTCACCGCACCTCCCAGGTTGTCTGTCACATGGGAAGGCCCGCCTTCGTCCCCCGGAAGCCATTCAGGGCTGGGTTTTCTGTAGGACTGGAGGCTGGACCCAAGTTACTATTCTTCAGCAAAGTCAGAGGACTCAAGCCTTTAACACCATTCTTTCTCAGAGATGGGAAGGAAGCTAGGCAGCTGGATGGGACAGGAAGTGGCTCAAGCAGGTCCAATGCAGACCCTGGGAGGTAGCACTGGTAGAAGGCCTGGCTGGAGCGGGGGAGAGGGAAGCCTGTTCCTGGAGTTTTCTTTTCAGCATTAGACTTGATATATATATATATTTTAATGGTAGAACCTGGAGGAGTTATTGAGGCATGATTAGGACAGATCTGGATTTAGCTCCCACTCTACTCTTGAGTTGTGAGACTTTGGGGTAAGTCATTTAATCGTTCTAAGCCTCAGTTTCTTCTATGAAATGGGGATAAGAATATTCACCTTATAGGGCATCTGTGAAAGTTAAAAATGAGATAATGCGTGTATAGCAACATTATTTACCACGATGTTAATTTTTAGTCTGTTCTCTTCTGGTTTGTTTTTCTAACCTTAGGTAGGTACTCTATGAAGGACAATGAAAAGGGAATGCTTTTGAGATGAACAAGAGGAAAAAAAGTGGATTTGCTCCATGCAAGAATGGGCTTGCAGTGATGGATCCCCAGGTTGTGAACATTCTCACCGGCTCTGAGAGGCAAGACCCCAGAGGCATGGCCTTGGACAGACACAAGGAGGCCAGACCCTGACATGGGGATGTCTGCCTGGCACAGATCTGTGCCTTCCATGTAGGGAGAAGATGTTTTAGAGCCAGGGGCGTTTTGGAACTCAGCCAGTGCAGAATTTGGGGACAGCCATGATGATCTGGCCTGCAAGGGCCCTCCTTCAGTTCTGGGCACCATGAAAGCTCCAGCAACCTAAAATACCCTGGTGGGTGGGAGAGGGGGGGATGGGGAGAGTGGTGGGATAGCAAGAGCTGCCATAGAACTTCCCATCCCCTCTGACTCAGATAACGAAGTGCAACATTTCTTGTATACCTGGTCTTATAGGCTAGACTTGTATCAGCCAAGGTGAATTTGTTACTGCTGAGCCTGGCACAAAGTAAACTTTCAGTAAATGGAATCTGTTCTTAGTTTCCCCTTTGTAAATTGGGGATTATCACAGAGTTGTTGAGAGGGTTAAGGAGGTGATTGATTTATTCTCAGGGCTTATGAATGGCCTGGCACATAAATAAGTACTGTGAAAGTGTTTGCCTGGCTGTTTGTTTAACTCCAGTTCACTTCCTCCTGCACAAGAGTCCAAAGATGCAGGGCTTGCTTTGCTAAGGCTACAGCCAAGCGCAGAGGTACTTGTAGCACCCCCTTCACCACTGCATTGCTAATGCTGTTGTTCCAGGATAATATATGGGGTGGCACCAGTGAAGTTTAACACAGGGGTACCCAATACCCCTCAGGCTGTGGACCAGCCAGTTAGGAACCGGGCCACACAGCAGGAGGTGAGTGATGGGCCAGGGAACGAAGCTTCATCTGTATTTGTAGCCGCTCCCCAGTGCTAACATCACTGCCTCAGCTCCACTTTAGATCATCAGGCATTAGATTCTCATAAGAGCACCGGTCCCTGGTGCCAAAACTATTGGGGACAGCTGGGTTAATAAGCATCTTTGAGCACCTGCCCACATACCTGAGGGGGAGAAAGAATTAAGTGCAACTAAGGATGGTTTTCAACAGGGTGAATTTTTCCTCCAGCATGGCCTTCATAGCCCTCTTATTGGGTGAAGGAAGTGGTTCAGAGGTGTTGCATGTTGTAGAGAGTTTCCTGTGCCTTTGTCACATGATTCCATCTGTCAGTGCACAGAGAGTGCAAGTGGCCTGGTCCAGGTGGTGCCTTGAATCAGCATCATCCAAGGCGAGACCTAGAATGACAAAGAGACCTGGGTACAGGAGGGAGACCGTCTTGTGTCTGTGCAAAGATGCCAAGAAGCCCAGAAAGGCATTTGAGCCACATGAAAGCACAACCTGAGAAACTGGAACCCTGGAGTGTTTGAACCATAATCAACTTGGAGCCTGGAGGGGACCAGGTAGGAAAGTGGGGTTAGAGCTGCTGGGGGTCACCAGGCTGGGGGGCATGAGGGATGGGACCACAGAAGTAGATAGGGCCAGCCCTTGGGAAACAGTCCTTACTCTGTCCCAGCTCTATGCTCTGAGTCCCTCTGTGGCTCAGCTGTTAAGTCTGCAACTCTTCTTAAAGCCAACCCTTTCTCCAGCCTCTCTTGTCCAAGGGCACTTCTATAAGACTCATTCTCAGAGAGTCCTGCTCAGCCATTGTATTGCCCAACTCTGATATGAGATTTCACAGATTCATGTGGCAAAATGTAAATGTAATGGGAATTTAGCATAAGGAGGCTGAATCTTTCCTTTGCCAAGTAAGGTCACTTTTAAAACTCAGTTATTCCCATTATTCCATAAAATAAGGTGGGTTTTTTTTTTTTTTAACTATTGGAACATTGGAAAGATGTAACCTTGGAGCCATCCTGATTATTTTTCTCTCATACCCACATCTACCCTGCCAGCAGGTCCCAATCGCTCTGCCCAGACTGAACCCAGGTTTGGTTAGGTGTTCATTAAGAAAAAGATTGCCAAACATTCAGATTCAAAATTAAGTATGAGAGTGATTATAATTTCGAAGGAGAAATCACAACAAATTACAAGTCACATTTTAAAAAGCTGAAAAATACAGTCATTTGACATATAACGACGTTTTGGTCAACAAGGAAATGTATATACCATGGTAGTCCTGTAGATTATAAAGGAGCTGATAAATTCCTATCACCTGGTGACAGCAGAGCTGTCGTAACGTTGTAGTGCAACAAATCACTCTCATGTTTGTGGTGATGCCAGTCACATACAAGTATAGCACATACAGCTGTGTACAGTATAAAATACTTGATAATGATAATGAACGACTGTTATTGATTTATGTATTTACCAGACTATACTTTTTATCATTATTTGAGTGCACCCTTTCTACTTATAAAAAAAAGTTTGCTGTAAAACTGTGCCATATTACACCAGCAGCAGCTTCATACATCTCATGTTTACAGCTTCTCTTGGTTGCATAATTTTCTCTTGTGCTTGATTTAACCTTGTATTGTTTCATACAGTAGCATGCTGCACAGGCTGGTAGCCTAGGATTGACAGGCTGTACCATACAGCCTAGATGTGTAGCAGGCTCTACCATCTAGGTTTGTGTAAGTGCACTCTGTGATGTTCACATGATGACAAAATCCCCTAAGGATGCATTTCTCAGAACATATCTGCAGTTAAGCCGTGCATGACTGTACCACAAAAATGACAAAATCCAGGAGAAAAGTAACACAATATTTAATAGTTAACTGCCTGGCATGCCTTTAAGATACTATTTTCCTATAATTTTGACTACGTACTCTTTGATCTCCTCTTCATATGTCAACAATTTTGTGTTATCATTTTCCATAGAGAGAATAGAAGGAAAATTCTGTCTTGCCATTGGTACTGTCTGTTGAATTTTGTTTTTTTATTATTGATCACTTAGAGAAGTTTCTTTCAGCTTTGTACCTCATTGCTGTTACTTCATTTAAATTTTAAGACTATTACCAAATTTGGGAAAATCTCTATCAAATTTCCTTCACAGATGAGCTGTCAACATATTGCATGCTCATAATGGTACACACACAATCACCAAGTGTGTTCCAGACCAGAAAGAGCTTCTGTTTTGGCCAGACATGAAAAGAACCAGGTTCACCACTTAGAAGTGCACACAGCTGATGACAGGAAGAATTTTCCTTGGACTAGTTTCTGGCTTCGTATATTCAAAACTTCTTTCTCCTCCATGATCCACAGAGTCTGATTTTATCAAAAACTTCCTGCATTCTTATGTGTTTTACTTGGCTGCAGGCTGCAGCTAAGCATCTTCACTGATGAGTCGGGGAACCTGGGTACGAGGTGGCATCCATGAGATCCTGTTGGCTAATCTGGGCAGGTCGACCATCTCTTCAAGATGATTGCCTTTCAACAAGAGAGATAAAATCCTTCCCTGTGGATTTCTGAGCACAGTGAAAGGCTGGTCAAGCATCTTGGATGGAGGGACCTTGCTAGGGCATGCCCTAGCATCCTGGCCACTTATACTGCTGGCTCTGCCTGCAGGAGCTGGGCCTGCTCCAGCCGGAAATGGTCACAATGATTGTCCCAAGAAGAGAGACTCCCAACAAGGCAGCCGGGTATCCATCACCTGACACACCTCCTCTCTCCCCAACCCTCCAATTTCCAAGATTGATGTCTGGGCCTGTTTTTTTTTTTTTTCTCAAAAAAGATAATAATAAGGCATTCTCGCTTGGGGGAAAGATGATTAAATTTCAAATTACTTTGCCTGGCAGATAAGATTGAAATCTCTGGATCCAGGCAGGCCGAAGACCAGCTCTGCACACAGGAGGCTCTCACAGCAGCTTATTTGCCAAGTTGTGGGTGACTGAAATGGAGCGGCGTGTTTAAAACGATACGAAGGGGCGGCAAACACGGTAATTAGGGCATTTGTTATACTGTAAGGAGCTTTTCCAGAACATGGAAATTACGAACATTGCAATTATGATTGTGAACTCAGTGAGGGAAATCAAATCCATCCGCCCCCTCGCCCCCCTTCTCCTCACAATAAAAGGCAGAGGTGAAGGAAGGAGGAACGAGAGGCTTTTCAGGGTCTTTGTGAGGAAGGAGTGGTGGAAAGTTATTAAACACTTTAATAATGCCGAGAGTCGAGAGTCGTGGCTTCAGCTCGGGTTTGTGGAGGCTTTGATCAAACCCAGCTTCACAGCAGTGCCTGCTTCCTCGGGGGAGACTGGGAGGAAAACCACAGGCTGGGCCAGGCTGGGAGCCCAGCCTCAGATTTCAAAGCTTCAACGAGGACACATTGTCACAGGCTGGTGGTTCTGTTTTCTTCTGAATGCCTTGAAGACAGGACCCAGGCGGCTCTTTGCCATTCAGGCTTGTCATCACATTCAGACTGGAAGCAAGTGTGTGCATGCGTGTGAGCATGTGGGCTATGCCAAAATCTAATGGTGGGTGTAAATTGTGAGAATTATGTAAACGCTGGCTGGTGTGTGGTGTCCTTGCACACTTAAAGGTGAAAACTAGACCACAAAGTGTGGCCACAAGGACACTAAGCTCAGAATTGGAAAAACTGGCATCTAATCACGACAGCCACTTTGAGCTTAATATACTTGGTACCTTTGGGTCTCAGTTTCCCCCATTGGTAGTTTATATCTCTTCCTCAGGGAAGCCTTCTGACCATCCACCCACACTACTTGAAACTTCCATCGAGAAGCTTGCACTCACCTTTAAACAGTGTTTCTCTTTCACACCCTAACTTACTTATTAGCTATCTATCACAAGTAGCTCCAAGCTCTGGGAGACAAGCATTCGAAGGGCTGGTCTTTCTTAGGCCCTCAGTAAATACCTGAGTGAGTCCTCAATCTCCTGAAGCTGGAGTATTTAGAAAGTCTAGTTAAATGAATTGATAAAAATATTAAGTAATTAGTGTATTGATTGTTAGTATGGACACTAAGGCATCTTTTGTCATGACCCTGTCCTTTGTATCAGGACTGGAGACCTCCAGTATCTGCAGGACCTGGAGCAAGAATATAGATGGCTATCCTCAGCGCACAGCCCAGCCTCTTTCTAGTCTCAGGCAGCTCACTGACACTTTGAGGGGATGCTCCACCTGCAGTCTACTCTTCTCCTGCCCAAATAGCTGCCCCTGGGCCACACCTTGGGCTCAGGGCTGCACACATTGGTGATGTGGTCAGAACATGGAAGTATGGACCTCAGAGAAAGATTCGCTCAGACCCAAGAAGCACAGTCAAGACAATTTGGGGATGAAATTTTGGGGTTCTGGCTTCCAGGATATGGTCTAGAAGGAGGGGACACCAGCTTGGAATGGGCATGGTCTTTTTGCCTCCTCACCTCTGTAGTGGAACAGAGGTGGCACTGGACCCAGCTGCCCAGGTCTAAGGACAATACAGACTTGGGTGCAGGGGAGGACACCACTCTTTCCCAACCCTCAGTCCAAAAACGGGCTGCGGAGCCTGGCACCTTCCCATTGGCAGGTCATTTCTTTGGGCTCAGCATCACCTCACAAAGTTTCTCTTTTCAAATGCAACTCTCCCCCTTACCCTATCCTGTCCTCCACCCCTCCCCTCTCTATCCATGCTGGAAGGGCAGGACTCCCAAGCCCGCAGTGGACAAAGACCCAGGCCACACTGACCTTGGCTATGAGCAGTGTTTGGGGAGTAACTTTGAAGAGCATGGGCAGTGTGGTGAAGAGGGCCTATGCAAATGGTCAAAGACTATCAGAGCCAAAAGGGAGCTGGGCATCTTTTGGGTAGAGAGGAGTTGTGTCAAGTAGTAGCAGCAGCTTAGCAGTTTCACTTAGAGCTGGGGTCCTGACCTCCCAGAGATTGATGTTGTGGTGGTTGTGAGGACACATTTGTTTTAAAGTGCCCAGCACTTGACTGACATGAAGGAGGAGCTCAAAAAATGCCTACTAAATAGAGAAACTCATAAATGTGAATGTGAGGCCTGAGGCTGGCTCTTAGCACTCCTTGATCAGCAGTCCAATGTGTGTTTCTTCTAGGCAGGGCTTATGTTGCAAATCAGCCTGGCATCCCTACATGAGGGACCCTTGGTCACAACCCAGCTTCCTGTTGTAAAAATAAAATTTCCCGTAAGTTGCACTTAGACTCCAGATCAAAGGGCCCTGTTGAGACCGCTGTTTTGAACCTCGGTTCTCTTAGTGGGTGCTTCCCCAGGCCATGGTGGTCAAAACTGATAGAAGGAAGCCACAGAGCCTCCCTCTGCTGCATGTGGCACTGCCTGCCAGGGGCTGCCACACCTGGCAGGCTCAGCCCCTCAGAAACTGTCACTGATTTGGGCACATGGTAGGAGCTCCACAAATGTGTGCTGATGGACTATATAGCTAATCAGCTACACAGTGGCCTTCCAGACCCTGTTTGGATCCTGTGGACTCTTACTTTGCACATGCCTCTAATGAACTAGTTGGCGGGGTGGGGGGGGGGGGTTGTCCATCTCATTGCCCATTAGGAGTGCAGATCAGGAGGGAACAGTTTCTTAAAGCCAGCACGCTGATGGCAGGGACAGAAGCTTCCAGGACAGCTGGCAGCAAGGGAGGACTTGGCAACCTTAGCTCAGGAACATTAGTTGCAAACCACAGAACAGCTCTGGACCACTAAGAGAGGCAGGGCCCTTGCTGGCAGGATGGCAGGAAACTCACAGAAGGGGAACCAGTCTGGGAAATAGGTTGGGAGCTGAGCCAGTGTGTCCTGGGCCTCCAGGCTGTAGGAACTGAGGGCAGGGAGCATTTAGACCTTCCCTCCACCTTCTCATTCTGCTCCAGCAGCAAAGCCGCAGGAGGGGTGGTGGCCTGGCCCAGCTTGGGCCATGGGCCTGCTCTTAGCTGCCATGGGCACCTCTCTTGAGAGCTTCTCCAATGCAGCACCCAGAGAGAAAGCCTGGGGCGTGTCAAGCAAGGACAGTGTTTGCTGGGCGGCTAAAAATAAAAGGTGGGCAAAATTTGAGACGGGACTCTCACTAGGGCCTCAGGGCTTTTCAGTTGACTGCAAATGGAATAAAAAGGATTTGATCTTGTGGGCAAATGATGTGTGATTTTACCAATGAATGGTCTCTTTGGGGACTGTTTGAAGGTCGCTTACTGTGAATCCAACACATCCAAGTTAGTGAGGGGGTTTCACAATCAGTATAGGTTTCATTACTTCACCATGCATCAATTTTTTTTTTTAGCTTCTCACTTTTTGAAAAATGAGAATAAATCAGGCATGTGGATCATGGATTTTGCTCACTCAAGTAGCCCCAAATCAAAAAATTCTAATGGCAAGCAGCCTTTGAGCCCCGGGTACATCCTTTAGTATAAACTAATGCCATGGGTCCCTTAGGTGTCACTTTTTGGGGAAGGAAAGAGTAATATTTTAGAATGGTTTTCATACAAAATGGCTAATTATTTTAAAATGTGGTCCTTAAAATGAGAAACTTCAATTAACTGGAAATTGATTATTTAGAGCCCCTTCTGATCTCCAAGCCAACAAGCATTCCTATTTACTCTTGATGACTGAGACTCAAAACTGGGGTCTGGTGGTGGGGGGACAGGGCCCCCTTTGTTCTTCCCATCAGGCCAAGTGTTATCAGCAGTGGAATGCTGGAGTCAAGCAGATCTGAAAACTGGGTTAGCCCTTCTACTAAGAGCTCTGGGGCCTTGGGCTAATTACTGCAAGAATCTGAGCCTTCAGTTTCCAGACAGTGTAATGGGATTGAATTAACCCTGGCCAGATTGACTGAAATGGATAGAAGTTACTTGCAGTTAGCTCTGAAAATATTTAGAGAATTAAATGAGATACAGTGTGTAAAGCACCTGCAGTAAGGCTTGGTATAAGAAGGTGCTGGTGAGGTTAATTGAATGGAAAGCTAGGGGAGATGGAAAAGGAGGGACTGGCTGCATCTCTGTGTGGTATAATAGTGGCCCAGATCCTACTGGACTTGCCAGCTGCTGCCTGAAATTCCCCCATTAAAGCATCTTCCCTTTAGCTGGAAGCATTGATCCCAATTAAAATGCTAATTATCTCCAAAGGGGTCCACTTTTTAATTTTTTTCACTAGTCTGTTATTGACCCCTGAGTGTGAATGAGGAATCTGAGAGCTGCATTTCATGGATAGAGGAGAGAGGAGATAGGAGATAGCCTATTCCCCCAACACATTCATCTCTCCAGCCTTATATCCATCGTTTCCCATTTGGTACCTGCTTTAGTCAGATGCTCTTCTCACTGCCACCTGCATCCCTCCTGGATCCTCACTGCCTCACCCTCCATGCCCACATCCTACCTCCTCCAGCTCACATCGCTTTCTCTTTCTTCTACATCTCCAGTATATCCTCAGTCCCACACACTGTAGCCCTTTAATACAGGACCAAAGTATAAGATGGGGTGATGGTTGGGGAAAGGCTTACATGTGGATAGCACTGCCCAGTTCCACAGGCTGTACATTTAGTTGAGACAGTGTAATGTGGAAGAGAAACCATGGTCCTTGGCTTTGGGCAGACTTGGGCTCACATCCCAGTTCTACCACCATGGAACAGTGAGCATTCATTTTCAATGTCTCTGATCCTCAGTTTCTTCCTCCATAGAATGGAGGAACCAGCATGAGGAATAGTGAGATGATGTATGTACAGGGTCCCAGGAATATTAGGTGCATCCTCGGTCTTGTAATTTTCCTCTTCCATGGGTTTTCTAATAAGTCTGTGGTAACCTGAGCATTATTATTCCCAAAGGACAGAAGGATAAACTGAGGCCCAGAGAAATAAGAAGTCGTGTCCAAGGTCACATGGCAGTGAGGCCCATCCTGGTCCCTGGATTCCTCATTCCCAAGCTGATGCACCTTACCTGGGATCAGCCATTTCTGACCTGGCCCCTGCCACAGGGTCTAGGGCTCCTGCTCTCACTCGGGAGGAGCTGTCTGGGGCAAATTAGCTAGCTTGGACAGATTGCGGTGACAAGAAAAGAGGAGCAGCCAGAAGGGTACAAATCAACAGCCCTGAAAAGAAAGCTCTTCTCTGGGAGTTAAACTGTGAATTTCATTTTTATTTCATAGGCATTCTCCAACAAAGTTCTCTGTCTCCTGCAGTTTTTCTAGAGTGGAGTTAATCTTAGTTTCTCTCTGCACTTCGGCTGTTGATGCTTAGGTTGATTACAAAGTGGGCAGCTGTCACTTTGGAGGGGAGGGGACTTGAGGCAGAATGAGGTCTGCGCTGTAAGGGTCTGTGACCCTTTTTTTACAGAGTGGGAAAATGAGGTTGGAAGAGACTGGCTTGAGGCCTCTGTGCAAAGAATTCCACATGCCCCCTAGCCAGGAACTAACTCGGGCAGTTGAAAGAAGGCTCTGGATGGAAAAGGAAGAATGTATGAATGCCCTTATTCATTCCTGTGGTCCCTTATCAAAGCTCTGAGGCCCAGCTCTCTTCTGGGAACCTGGTGGGGCTCTAGCATGTCCAGGAGTCACAAGAGTCTTTCTCAAGCCAATGCTGCCTCTTGCTGAGTTTGGGAAAGCAAGAAGCGGTGACCTAGAAATTTTCAACCTGGGCACTATTGACATTTGGGCTAGGTACTTCTTTGCTGTGGGGCTGTCCTGTGCACCACAGGGTGTTGAGCAGCATTCCTGGCCTCTTCCGACTAGATGCCAATAGCACACCCCACAAACTGAGACCATTCACCGTCTCCAGACATTGCTAAATGTCCCCTGAGGAGCACAACCACCTCTCATTGAGAACCACTAAAGGAAGAAAGGTGGGCATCCCAGTTAAAGAGAGTTTCCTGGACACAGAAAGCTTTGACACATTTGGGGGGCCTCCAGTTGGCCACGGCACAGTGAGGCCTCCCTCCGAGGCCTCTTTTGGGGATAGACCAGGCCACAGACATGCTCAGGGCCCCTTACAAAAGGATTTGCGTGCTTAGCTCAGGCTTTTGAAAAGTGTTCTGGAGGTTACTGCACTGCTCATCCGAGCCCCCCGTTGGCAGCAGGTTTCTCGCCTTATCCACCTCTGTGAGAAGTCTCAGCAAGTGCCCTAGGTCTAGAGCTTGGTGGGAACTCTGGCCATGTTGTCTCTGTGGGGGCTACATGCACGGCTGGCAGGCCCACCTTAACCTTTAGAGTGGTACAGATCCACCCAGGGCACATAGTATCCCTTTCATGACTCAGCCTATGTGTTCAAGGGCTGAAGAAAGATGGAACGTGGACCAGAAGGCGAGATGACTGCAAAGGACTCAAAACCATCCAGGCCTGAGGCAGTTGAAAGATTCCTGCTTACAGTGGATTCCATCTTTAGTCAAAACATCCATTAGAAAGTCACCTGTACCAGATGGATAAAGGAGTTATATATTGTTAAACCTCGAAAAAGGCTAGCCAGTGGAGTCCTTTAATTGATGCCTGCCTGAGTGTATATAAAATATCCACTTACCAGGGACCAGTTTGCCCACAATATTTCTAGGCCAAGCCACTGCATAAAGCGAGTTACCTCATGTTTATCTGCACCTAATTCTCAGCCCAAATACACTTGCCTATTTTTGTCTAGACCACACTTGATCATTGCAAACAGCTACCAAATCCCTCTCCTCTTCTATTTACGGCTGGAAGCAGCTGTTGTATTTGCATGCCCTGCTCCTTAATATAAACACGACTCTGATTTCCTAACTTTCTTTGGGGAATTCCTCCTAGGCGCCCATGTTTATTTATGAAGCTGGTTTGGAAATATACCAGGCACCACTGTAATTTCTAGGCCTTTAGTTGGGGTCAGCTGGGGAGAGCTGGCATTACCTGGTCAGAAGGAGTGAGAGGTGAGATAGCCGGCCCATCCCAGCGGGCTCCATCTGAGGCATCAAGCCTGGCTCCACCTCTAGGAAATTGTCAGATTTTCCTTTATAAAGATCCCCAAGTTACTCATTATCTCTCTGTGATTACTTCATTTTGCTTTGGCTACCAGGAAGCTAAATCAGATTGTATTCCAGTTTCCCGAAGAGTTCATCTTTCTGATTTTCTAAATGGCTCAGGAAACCTCTTTTTGTTTTTTGGGTTTTTTTTTTTTTTTGGCTACTTTTTATATGTTTTAATACTGCAAACTGCTTCAAATACTTTCAGGAAGTACATGGGGGTGGAAGTCATAACCAAACAAACCTCAAAAGTACCAAACATTTCCTCCCACCTCCATTAAAATGCAGCTAGCTATCTTGTGTCTCTTTTGCTCTATATTAGAGAGCTAATAAAATAACCTCAAGGAAGGTTGAGACTGGGTGTGTTGGTCTGGAAAGGACAACAGAAAAAGGAAGGAACTAACATTATTAAGTCCTTTGCCGATATTTACAAACCAGGGAGGAGAACACCAACATCCTGGAAAAAAATAAAAGGCTTTCTTAAACTGAGACTAGAGCCTGCCTCTCCCAGCCCCTTCCAGCCTGATGCTCCTTGTACAACTGCCTCGCTCTGTCTTTGGCGCTGCTGAGGCTGTGCCAGCCAGTTAACAGAGGCCTTCTCAAGCCAGCATCTTGTTCCTAAAGAGGAGGTTCTACTAGTGGGAATGTCAATGGAAAATCAGATCTTAGTGGCCTACCTCACTGTCTAGGTTCTGAGCTCAAGGTAGAGCCTCCACAATAGTACCAGACAGCTCATTGCCATCATGCATCACGCTGGTCCTGGGCTGTGATGGGCAGTGCATGCTAGGAGGGCACAGGATCAGGTAGTCAGGCATTAACCCAGCAGGAGGGCAGCAGCTTCTAAAGGTCAAGAGAGCCTAAAGAGGACAATCATGGCTTCTCAGGTGGAGACCCCTGGCCTTAATTTCTATTTGATGCTTGGATTTAACCCTGCAGCAACTTATCCTTGTGTCTGTCCAGCTTCATCTGGACATCTCCAGGGATGATTTCATACCTGTAAAGAGTCTTGAGCCAGATAAGACAGAAAGGAACAGGCAGGTGCTGAATGTCCTGACTCATGGTCCCAGCGGTCAAAGAGACGTGGGGAGGGAGCATTTGGGGATGTATAGCTGTGGAAAGGAGGGAGCCCCCTTGGCTGTCTTCTGAGAACTTTCAGATGCCACAGGAACTGGCAGGAGCTGGAAAGAGGCCCAGAGGCAGGTAAAATGGTCCCTTCACCAAAGGCAGCCATGGATACTTGAGTCACCTCCCTTGCAAGTCCTGTACAGTGACTGGCCTGTCTCAAAAAAAGGAAAGTGGTATGCCTAGGGCTGTAGCCATGAAGATCCAAGAAAGGCAGGAGAATAAAGCTGCTTTGTATCCTAGACAACTTCTCTGTGAGATATGAATCGAGAATTAGTTTTGGGGTGGAATGAGGTACGGTGCCTTTGCCAATTCCTGTCGTGTAAATACTCCCACCACGGTCAGTCTCAAGCTATAAACGCAAGGTCGCTGAATCACAGTTGGAAGAGATGCTAAGGATCATCTCGTAAGCTGGTCTGAGTGGGCTGCCACATCTCACTGGGTGAAAACATGGCCTGGTCCTAGTCGTTCCTCTGATTCTAACCTGCTCTATAATGTCAGGCCTCAGTTTCCTTGTCTATACAATGGGGTAAAGAATAGCTGTCTCCACATGTCCCACAGGAGTCATCAGGAAGAAATTGAGTGAAAGGAATTTGCTGTCTTTTGGGGAACTCTTTGAAAAGAATAAAAGAGCTTTAAATTATTCTTCTGAGACAAAAAAAAAAAAAAAAAAAAAAAAGCACAACGAAGGACTAATGTGAAGAACAGAAGCCTGGTTTTTGAACCTAAAACCCCAGGTTTGATTTCAAGTTTGTAGCTTGTGTAACCACAGGTCTTGGTTTCCCCACCTGTGAAATATGGGTCCTACTTTATGCCCTTAGCAACCTCCTGGGGTGCGGTGAAAACTAGGGGGATAAAAAATGCATATTTTCAAGAGCCCCATGCACGAGAGAAGGAGATAGTGTATTACTATGACAGAAACGACAAAAAGAAGACTAGCCCAACCATGAGAGGGACAATTTATGCTCCAGAAAACTAATCCCTAATTATTCCTTTCAGTTCTAAAGAGACAGGGGCCCAGAAGAGAAGCCGGCATCTCATCCTTCATGTGACAATTTAAGTCTGAACCAGGAAGAGAAACAACTGTACATACACAGGCTAGAATTTGAATACCTAATTTGATGAGGCATATAAATTGGCAGTTATTCAAATGAGTACATTTGCATATATAGGGTTTAAGGCTACATGATAATTTCTTAATATTTTTTCCATAGTGCAGAGTAAGGACTTTAGATTGTTCTTCTTCTTTTCGAGGGTTTTAGAAAGGGATTGAAAAGCAGCTGAATGGGGCCCAGGACCCACCTCTGGGTCCTGGTAGCATTTGGGCATAGGGCAAGCACCTGGGGCTGCTGAGCAGCCTTTCTCTGGGGTGGATGAAGTAGTGTTGCAGTCACCTTCTAAGGCATCTGACTATGGCTTCCTGGCTTGGCATACTGGCCAGGCGCACCTCCTTTGCCTATGAGGGGTGGCAGAGGCTCCAGGTTGGTTCCTCTAGATCCTGATAGAGCAGGGCTCCCAAAGTGTGGTACCTTGACTAGCAACATCAGCATCACCTGGGATTGTGCTAGGAATGTAGATTCTAGGGCCCACCCCAGACCCCCTGAATCAGAAACTCTGGGGATGGAGCCCACAGTCTGTTACAACGAACCATCCAGGTGATTCTGATTCTGATTCTGTGGCCCATCACAAGATGACTGCTAGAGCTCCAGCAATCATGCCCACGTTCCAGACAGGAAGATCCTAGGAATAAGGAAAGAAAACCATCTGCCAGCTGAGTCAGCTTCCTTTAAGGCACTTTCCTGGAGTTCCCATCCAATGACTTCTACTTTTAGGTCCTTTAGCCACTGATAGCTAGAAGATAGCTTGTGATATCTAACTTTTTAGCTGAGCAGATTGCTACCCCCAAAATATAGGGATTCTGTTATAAAAAGAGAATGGATATTGGATGAGCAACTAAAAATCTCTTTTTCAAAAGGAATAAATAAGAGAAATTAGCATATTTTTCCATTAGATTTTACTTTTTAAAAATTAAAAAAATTGTGCACATTAGCAAATGAGGTCAAGTAATTAAAAAGAACATGACTGTCTTAGGCAGAAATCATTTAGTTGTAAGGAACAGAAAACTACTTGACTGCTTAAGTAAAACAGGGACTTTATTGTAAGGATTCATGGGAATACCCCAGGGGTCAAGGGTAGGATGCTAGTGAGCCCGTGGGGGAATTGACCCAAGGTTTTCTTGTTCCGTTTCCCTTCTCAGATCTTAATGGTCTCCTGTCTCCAATTCTCTCTGACCTCATCTGCTTCAGTTCTCTCTCTCTCTCTTTGTCTCTCCCTCCCCTCTGCCCCTGCTCTCTCTCCCCTTCTCCTTCCCCTATGTACATAGCAGAAAATGGTCACCTTTTCCTCCCCGTTCAAGTGCCAATGTGCACTACCCAAAGTCTTCACAACCCAATTCCAAAATCCCAAAATAGATCATGTGAAGAGAACTCCTTTCTCACTCCTTCCAGCCTCTGTATGAGCTGGCCCCTTTCCAGAAAGACTCTGAGGTTCTAAGCCAGGCACATGGAAACTATTCTTGACACTTCTTCTTACATTTACTTTCCTGGGGGAGGATAGATAGGTAAACCCACGACTCCCAGGGAAATCGACTGTGGTTTAGCATACTACATCATTTCCCTGGGTGGACAATGAGCATGTCGGAAAATGAGAGGAGGCCCCTCTATAGATTTTGGATGTACAAGATCATAGCGAGAGCAAAAACTGAGAAATACTGACTTTAGACAAGGAGAAAGAACCAGAATGAATAAAATTAAGAAAATTGACTGATAAATGAGGGATTCTAGCAAATTCATATAAATGATAGAATTTATATAAAAAATAGCATTTGAACTTTAATTTTCCAACAGCTGAGAGTAAACAACACTTAATAGCAAGAAAGCCATGAAGAGGCCTGAGGCCCCCATACATAGCTGGATAAACCAAGCCAAGCTTAGAAAGTGATTGTCATCTCATTAAAGTGCCACTATATGCTCGTAGAAGGATTTTTTTTTTAATAATTCAATTTGCATAATAGGTAATATATGCAAGCTATTTAAAACTATTTTAAAATATAATTAATTTTCTGGTTTAATTTTTTCAAATCAATTTTTTTACAAAAATTTCTAATGAGTGCATGTATATTCCTGGTCATATTTTTAAGTTATTTTTCTCTAGAAAGTAGAAGAAAATTCTGTTCACCTTCCTATTGAACTTCACGACCAGCACCACTAGCAGGTACCAGAAGGCAGACTAAGAACTCTCAGCCTCCCAACTGCCACACCAATGGTATAAACCATGCAAAAGGAATGATGTCCCCTCACACACACAAATGGTAACACACATTGCTGGTGAAGTTGTGGTAAAACACACATCCTTATTCAAATGGGTGGCCTTATCATAAACTCCTTTGGAGAGGAATTTAACAATGTATTGAAAGAACTGTAAGAATGCTTTTCCCCTTTTAGCCTTAGGATTTTATCCTAAGAAAATGACACCCCACCACCATCAAAAGAAAAAAGCTAAAAGATGTCTATTATAAATAACCACATTTATTTAAGTGAGATATTGTAAGTGCATATTTCCTTTTCAGTTTAGTCTAAGCAGGAGGCATTATTTCTCCTTCACCAAGTAGAATGACTGGCATCTGGGGTGCAGAAGTTCATGGAAGTTATATTAACCGAATATGAGCATGTGCCCAGTGCTTCACTTTCCTGAACTCAGTAATGCCCCACCCCCACCTGTTAGGTGGGTACCATTGTCCCCTTACAGATGGAGGCTCACTATCGAAGTTACTAGGAGTGGCAGGATTAGTTTCCAGCCCAGTATTTTTTTAAAGAGCTTTAACACACTCCATTATTCTTGGAAACACTGCCCTTGGCATTGAGGCACCCCACCTGGGGTTCTGCTTAGTTTTGAGAGGAGGGAATGTCATATCATTTGATACCTTACCAGGTGAACTTTCCTTAGGAAAAAGTCCCAAGTTCAAATACATGGAATTTTTCCCCTTGCCCCCCCCTCCTTTTATTATGCACTTTATATTCTCTAAGAAGTTTAGACTCATTAATTACCGCAGTGGTAATTATAACCTACTTGTGCTCTGCAGAGCCCTTCTGAGGAGCTGAGAGTCCTTTATAAATAAGAACTCATTAATCGTCCCAGCAGCTCTGCAGGTAAAAGGCAACTACTGTCCTCAGAGTCTGGGACTCCAGGGCTGCCTGGGCTAGGGTTGCAGGTACTCTGGTACCAGGGACCTGAGCTGCTTGGAGCCCTCTGTGGGACAGCCATTTGCCTGAGGCACTGAAGGCTATAGGCTGCCTGGTCCCTGGCTTCAAGGACATCAAACTGTGTTGAAGTTCTAAAATCAGAGTCCTTGGCCTAGCACACCTCTAGGCCACACCCACAGGGCTGAGATTCTCCTTGGTTCTGCAGCATCTTCCTCTCCCTGACCTCAACCAAAATGTAGAGTCTGAACCACTATTTGCAGGTAATATGAGTAGCATGGACTCTCCTGAGTTGCTGTCTTGCCTTCCTAGTGATTTTTCTGAATCATCTTTGGCATTCCTTGAAAGCAGAGTCTTATCTTCCTCCCGACCGAGAGCTTCTTGAGAGTGGAAAATCTCTTCTCCATGCTTCTAGGACCTTCAGTGACTAGTACAGGGTTTGGTATACAGTTGGGGGTCAAGAAATGTTGACTGATGGACAGATGAGGTCCTGAGCATCTGTTCTCCAGGGAGTACCAACACAGAAGGCAGAAGCCACTGCCACTTCTCCTGCTTCCATTTTACCACTTGGGCCAGATCCTGAGCTAGGAGGGCAACTGCTACCCTCCAGGTGCCTGATTTTCACACCCCTCATGTTACGTGGGCTGTCCCTCACCTCTCCCAGCAGGCCTGCTCTAATACAAGCCATGCTCTCTTTTTTGCCTCTGCTCAAACATCAGCTCCCTAGTAAAATTTTTCCGAACCTGTCCTTCCTCCATTAAAAGTCATTGCCCTTTGCTCTGAGTCCTCGCAACATATTTCACATGAAATGGTCCAAATTTTGTTCTTTTCACTTCCTAGATTCAAGACCTTAGACAGATTCCTTTCTCTCTAAGCCTCTGTGTTTTTGTCCTTCAATAGTATTGACATGTTAAGTGTGTCATGAGCATGAAAAGGGAGAGCTCAGTGCCTGGTGCTTAATTTGCCACTACTGCTTATATTTCTGTCTTCTTGGCTGCATAGATGGTAGGAGTGGTGCCTAATTAATTGTTGGGATGAGGAGACCCTGAATTTCTTGTTTTTAAAAACTTATCAAGTGACTCTGATGTACAGCTACATTTGGGGACCACAAGCCTAAACTAGACTCTACTGTGAGAGGGGGAAACAGATTCCAGAAAGTGGGGATGGAGCAAGGGGAGGATGCTATGTCCAAGGTCAGCACCGTGAATAGGGTTTGGTGCAAAGGCAGGATGTATGCAGCCCAGGGTTGGAAGGAACCGTCCATGTCACCCAACCAACATATGTGATGCTCAAATTCCACCCAATATTTAATATGCCTAACTACTCTTCTTATTTCCCTTTCTTTAATTCTATTCACACAAATAATGTATGATTGTCTTCTCATTGTAAAACAATCAGCACAAAGAAAGCAGAAAAATTATGTCCTTGAAGTCCATCCTCTGCCCTTCTCCACCACTTTCCGGTTTTCTGTGTAAACTTCCAGAGCTTTTTCTATATGTTTAATTACCTTTTATTTTATTTTGAGGGTACATGGAGGACTTTACAAAGATTGTGCTATACGACTGGGATTATTCTCAGGTACTATTAAAACTGACTTCTCTACCTTATCAGTTGATGAGTAAAGTCGTTGACTTGGGTGGGATTCTACTCAATCAGAGACACAGCTGGTGCTCACATTGATCTTGCACTTGGGAAATGCTGCTGAGCATCTGTTGAGGGCCAGGCACTGGGTGTTAATCAAAGTCCTTTGAGTTACACAAAACTCAGTTTCCTAGGTGTCTGCCTACATTTCTACATCTTCTCCATCAGGAAATACTGAGGGTCCATGCCAATTACCTTACTGAATTTGAGATCTGTTACATTTATTGTGTTTTTCTGATCCCTCTTCTAGTAACCTTGTCAAATAGGGCTTACCATAGGTTTATTTTAATTAAGCTATTCTTTATAAAGCCATATTGAACCTTGATAATTACCATGCCAATTTTTTCTTTCTTTCTTTTCTTTCTTTCTTTCTTTCTTTCTTTCTTTCTTTCTTTCTTTCTTTCTTTCTTTTGTTCTTTCTTTCATTTTCCTTCTTTCCTTTTTTCCTTCCTTCCTTCCTCCCTCCCCTCCATATTCCCCCACCCCGCACCACTCAACAGAAAGTAGGATTTATTGGTAGGTGTAAGAAGGAGGCAGCACTAAGACTCATGAATGCAGGGCCTGCCATTTGTCTAGAGTGCCATGATCAGGGAGACACTTGACCCTATAGACATCTAGGATGAACCACACTTCAGCCACCATGTCTTCCAACTCATTAGCATTAAACTTAATAGAGCCCCACTTCTTGGATATGTGTATCTTTTGGCAGCCAGAAAACTTGAACTTGACCCTGTGTACAGCCTTGATCATATGCTCCTTGTTCTCTAGCTTGGACATGATTACTTGGTCAATGTGAATCCTGGCCCCTGTGCCCTGGGGCTTTCTAAAGGCATCTCACATACCTATCTGGGGACTGTCAACCCCAGCACAGGGCAACATCTTGTTGATGCGAATGACATGGAAGGAATGCAGCCACACTCTTATGTGAAAACCATCTTTACCACAACTTTTCACCATGTACTTGTCGGCACAACTTCGGTGGCCTCCAAGGCTTCGGGGGAGAGCTATTCATATTTGTCAGATAGCATGTGACCACAGAGTGAGAACTCACCCACTTTCACCTTCTTTCGGCCCAGTTCAAAGATGTGAATCTTGGCATCAGGAACACCTATGCAGAAGCAAGACTTTCGGGTATGGTTTGTTCTTACAATACCTAATACCTATGGGATGGGGCAGTGGCCCATGGTGACACCAAGATCTTCAGTGGCACACCAAAGGGAAAGAGAAATTACTCTGCCATTTTCTAATTTCTAGTAAATCATGGCTTTCATAGCTTATGCTGCTATCCCTCCCTGGATCAATTTCAGGCTCATGGATACACAATTTTTCCATTACTATTCAACTTTTCTCATTCCCACATTCCTCCCAAGATCACCATCAACTGTTTGGTGATCTTCTTTGCAAGAAGTTCTCAGGACCCAGGGGTGTAGCTCATTTGCCTTAGGAGGCCAAACTAGGTTTGGGGAAGCCTGGGCCCTCTGGCCTTCTCCCTCCATCACAGCTTGTACCACCAGTACATAGCACTCTTTCCTTTCCAGCCTGAAGTTCACTGTCTTGGTCTGAGAAGAAAACAGCAGTAGAAAGTATGTGTTTCTTCTTTATTCCCTGACATCAGTAGGAGGCGTAGTAGAAAGGCCATCGGCTTCTGGAATGACAGACTCTTGTTCAAATCCAGCCCCAGCACTAGCCAACTCTAAGACCGGGGGAAAGTTGTTGAACCTTGCTAATCTTTGTTTTCTATTTCTATAAAATGGGCAGAATTGATTTAAGATCAGGAATATAGATTAGGAATGTACTTGCTGAGGAATGATAGTTGCAGTTACCATTATCATCCCAAGTGGCTTAGCAAGCATCTCTTGGAGCCAAGAAGGATAACTTTTTTCCCAAGTTAAGCCACTCGCCAAAACAATTAGACATTACCTGTCAGGGTCCTCACCCACTGTGGGTCCTTTGCTGATGTGGGTCTTTTGGAGAACAGAGATGGAGTTCTGAGCTTCTATAATAAACACCAAGAGGATAGTGAAAAAATTCAGCACACTTTGGGGCAAAGGGAAATTCCCCTCCTGAGTTCTTTTGTGGCAGCTGCTCTCCTGGTCCCTGGGTAGGGGATGCTATGATTGGCTCAATGTGCCCTCCTTAAGCACATACTCTTCGTTCCTTCATAGAGAAGACCTTGGCCGCAGCTCACCCTACTCTCATTCATGGACTTGATGAGGTCTTTGCTATCACTAATTGGTCAAACTCCTTTACAAATAAGAAAACTCAGGCTCAGAGAGGGGAGGTGATTTGATCAAAGTTCTCCAAAATTTTGGTCATGGAGCTAAGGCTAGTACCTAGGAATTCTGGGGCACCATCTCTCCTCTGGCTCACTCCCCTCTGATTCAGTCTCCTTGTAACTGATAGGGAGCTTTCCTTAAGCCCAAAGGTTTGGTGCGAACCAATTCTCATCACTTTCCTGGCTCCTAATTCTTCGTGCACTTGGACTGGCCTATGCATCAAGAACTCTGCTATGTGATTTTGGGCAGGTCACTGTCTCTCTCTGGGCCTCTGTTGAATGAGAAGTTTGGAATATCTGATCTCCAAAGTCATTTTCATTCAGACAGTCTCAGATTTGGGCAGGTGAGAACCACATTTGTATCACTCCACCCTCAGGGTTGGACCATCGCCAAGTTTACTGCAGTTCAGAGTGACAGGTAAGCATTCCCTTTCGCTCATGCATGCAGACTTCATATCCCAATCACTGAGCCTGAGGGATGTGGAGGCGGCATGGGGGCCCCTTAATGCCTTGATGTTTGTGCCATAAGCTTATGCTACAGTCCACTAACCACATCCTCTCTAATGAAGAATTTAGTTGGAATGACTGCAGTCTTGCTGGAGGCCACTGAATGCACCTTCTCTCAACTGCCCCCCAATCCCTCTGGGTTCTTGCTGGGGACCCTCAGGAAAACCACTCTAGAGTTGAAGCTCCCCTGGCATGGTCAGCATCAGGTCACTAGCTGTTAAAAATCAGTTCTGGGGCAACCCCACCCCATATGTATATATACACAGCCTTGGGATCCTCCACACCCCCTTACCTCCCACCCCACCTGAATCAGCGTTTGGAAAGGAACTGAAGCAGCTCCTACTCAGGCCCAAGCGACTTCTGCCCAGGCAGCCACGTCCCACCAGTGCACCAAGCTCCCCCGGGGCCACGCCTGCAGAAGGATGATAAGAGGATCTGATTCTCCAGTGACACCAGAGGCGCGGTCCAAAGATCCAGAATATTTAGCTGTGTTTACCCGTAATAATCAGCTTCTCAAAGACATGTCACCGGGCAGCTCTTGCTACATTGATTATGCCGCCTCATATTTTTAGCCCCCAGGGGCAAACAGCTCTGATTAATATTTCACAACACAGTTTTTTTTTTTTTTCAGATTTCTTTTTTCATGTTGTTGCTTTTCTCTCTTTTAATTTTTTTCCTCCTCCTGAGCTCCTGAGAGCCTGATAGAGAGACACAGAATATTTTACCGTCTCTTGTGTCTGCCTGCTCCAGTAATCAGCGGACTCAATCACGCTTGCAGTGTTTTTATGAATTAATAACAGGCACTTTGGAGGGCTGGCGGGGGAGGCAGGAAATGCAATCTATGGAAGCTTAATGAGCGCCGTGGGGAACAGCTACCTCGCAGCCTCCAACCTGCCACGCTGTGCTCTAAATCATCACGTCTGAGATTACCCACTTCCCGATTAGCCTGGCCAGATTGCGTGGGGCTCCTGAGTGGCCCCTGTCCCTGCCTGATTCTCCCCGGAAGAGAGGTCTGGGACTGGCAGCAGCAGCACAACTCCATTTTAATGTGAAAAAGAAAGGGAGACTGAGGATCTGTCTGGGCTGGAAAAACGGCCCTGCTCCTGCATGCTCTTTGCATCTGTTGCTCTTTGACAAGCTGTGTGAGGAGGGGCACGGGTGGGGCAGGGAGAGTCCGAAGGTAACCCGGGCAGATCCCTATAGAGTGACCCGAGGTCCAGAGTAGGGTTTGAGCATTAGACTCACTAGGGCAGTTTAGAGATTTGTTCTTGTTAGGGCAGTCCAGGACGAGATTCTAAAGGACTGATGATCAATGCCAGTGAAAGTCTCAAGGATTCAAACTGTATTTGCGAAATACCACTTTGTAAAAAATATTTTCAATCTATTGTGATTTGACACATGGTCCTACTCTGTGTGACCAGCCCCCAGTACACTCCCCAGTACTCATCAGGTGAATTCGATAACTCTAAGTCCCTTTCTCAAGACCCATCCACTGACTGTGTGCTTGGGTATTAAGGCAATGCCCATGGCTATAAGAGTTTCTAAATATTTACTCTCAATTTCCTAGTATTCTGGTAACAAATTGTTCACAGATAGGCTCTGATCCTCATACCACACTTTGAACAGTGCTGATTCAAATCCAAATGCCACATTCTTAATTTACAAAGGGAAATATGATCACTAAATAAGCCAGGACCCTGTGTCAGAGCAGTCTTTACCAGCAGAACAGTGGGTAGTTGGATTGTAACCAGAAAGTGATAATGGAAGCAAGACATGCATTGATCTCTCTCTCAGTCTCGATCTCTCTCTCTCTCTCTCTCTCTCTCTCTCTATCTCTATCTCTCTCTCCCCCCGCTCTCTCTTTCCTCTTTCCTTCCTTCCTTTTTCCTTTCCTTTTATCCTTTCTTCCTCTGTCTTTCTTTTTTCACTTTTTTATATTGGTAAATATTATATCTACACAAAACTAGACAGAATAGTATAATGAGCCCTCATGTACCCCTCACTGAGCTTCAGTCATTAAATTGAATATTTATGACCTCACCATCCCTGTAAGGACAGGTGTCCCTCTACCAGTGCTGTGTATCCGGGATACTGGGAAATCCATGCATTTGCCTGGACTTCCTCTTCAGAGGTGTCATGCAGCTCACCTGTCTCTGGTGGCCCACGTTCCTTCTAGGTATCACCCTCTCCCGAGTTCTTCTCCTTCAGGATGTACCTGTCATCCAGATAGGAGAGGTCTGTCAATCATGTGTTCACAGATAATCAGCTGGGTCTCCATTGCGGTAGATGACTAGTGTCATTGATAGCATTTCCAGTCTTCTTCATTCATTCTTATGTGGTAACTTCCACGATCTGGGGGAGCAGGAAAGCAAGAGCTTGGGGAGCACTGTACACTTTCCCTGTGGCTTAGAGGCACCTGCTGAGACCTACAAACCCATCTCCACACACAACTATTACGAGCAGTGGGAAAACTGCCAGAGCTCTTCATCCACGCTTGGTGCAAGGTACTGTGCTGACAGTAGAGATCCAAATATAAGAGCACCTGTGTCTGGCCTCAGGCGCTCATCAATCAGTATTAAAATGCCCAGACTGCAGGAGAGTAAACACTGATCACCTGGTGAGGTGATGAGTCACCCATCCTCTGTGAACCAGCCACTAGAGAAGAAACATAGAGATGACAACAATGACAGTGATGATGAGAGAGCGAGAGGGAGAGGGAGGAGACAGAGTGAGAGAGAGGTATGTATAGATAAATGATGATACATGGACAGATGGAAAAAATATACGTATAGATATACAATACACACACACACACACACTCACACATACCACTTGACACATAGAGGCAGGTTAGAGAGCCAGAAGCTCAGAGAAAATCTGAGCTGGTAGTAGATAACACAGCAAGGGCAGGGTAAAGTGGGGCAGGGGTGAGAGTAGGGAGATTTAGTTTCCACTGGGTCGCCTAGGTAGGCCCAGAAAGATCTCAAGGCCCCATCTTGCATGCATATCTTCCATTCTTAAGAGCATAGCTTACTGACCAGGTTCCCAGGGAAATACAGATCCAAACTAACAAAAAGCATCCCTGTGTAGAACTTTCTCTCCTCTCATGAAGGAGAGCTGCTTTTTGCCAGAATTCCTCCCAGATCATCAAATCCTGCCGTGCTGAGGCCTTTGTTCAAAGCCAGGTGTTCTTGGGAGGGATGAGCTTACAGTATATGGTGCCCAGAGGAGCAGCCACTCATGGTCTGGGAGCAAGTGAAAAATACAGATGGTCAGGGCCCCTTCTAGGCCCCAAATCTGAATCTGCGTTTTAACTCCATCCTCAGGTCGTTGAAGCCTGAGGAGCTCTGGTCTATCACACTCCTGGGGATACCGTCCTGAACACTGCTTCTCTATCACTTCCCCTCCCCCTTGAGCCTGTTTGCTGGTTTGCTGCCAGCCTGCAGAAGTCAATCTCTTCGGTCAGGCTCTCAGGGACCCAGAGGTATCGGCTTCATATTGATGTCTCCCAAAGGCATTTTAGCAAAAATGTCTTAAAGATCTAAAAGCCTTTAACATCCCACGGAGTGCATTTCTAATGATACAATTTCAGGCCCTTTGACAAGCCTGGACAAAAATATTTCTAGATAGAAAAGGAGTCCTTCCTGACATTGCTTATATTCTGTCATGTAATAATAACTGGTTATTTGTAGAGCATCTTAGTTTTACAGCATGTTTATTCCTTCTCTCCTGCTGCTATCACCTGAGAGTAAATGAGGCAGATCTTGGGTTCTCTATTCTATGATGAAGAAACTGGAGCTCGGAGAGGTTAAGAGACTTGCCCGTGTCCACCCAGCTGCAGAGAAAAAGAGGCAGGCATGGACCCTTGAGTTGCCCTCCCCCCAGCCTTCTGGACAGAGCCATAACTTACAGGACCATCCTGCCAGAAAGAACTGTGTACCGACTGAGATTTATTTATTTATTTTTTATTAGAATCCCATCTTAAAACACAAGAGTCAAATGTCTGGTTCAGCACAAATATTTCCCTTAGGCGCTCAGTTCTTAACTAAGAATGGGGCAGTAGGAACAGTAGCAATCCAGCTCTTGCCTTTGGGAGATTGCCAGTTAGGGCTTTTTTAAAAAAAAAAACCCTCTGATGGAGCAGAAATATGTTCTCACATCACAGCATCACCAAAACATTCATGGATTTTTTTCCCCTATAAGAAAGTAGAAATTTTTCTCCTCTTAAAAAAGAAGTAAAAACATCTAAGCTCCCGACCCCACCATCACCTCCTAGTCAGTAGGTGTTTCCCATGATGCTTCTGGCAGGAGTCACTTGAACCGGAGTGGGCTCCTTAAATGATGGGTTAGCACCTTTTGCAACTCAGCTCAGCCTAGGAGTTCCTGGTGCAAAATCTAACTTCTTCAAAACACGAAACCGCTTTTGTTTTTTTCAGCAACACATTTAAATAAGCTTTTCTCAAATTGGATTTAAGGTAGTTTCACTTCCTTCTGTTCTTCTAATAAAAATTTACCTTTTTGTGTGTCCTATTTTCTCAGAGCCTTCCAGATGATTTAAAGCTAATCTGTTAAACGACTTTGCATTTAGAAGAATTTGACCAATATTAGTGTAATATTTCACTCCTCTCCAAGAAAATATGCCTTTGAAACTCATCACTGCCCCAACCCGGAATTTCATAAAGTGTCTGCAGAGCGGTAGTAAGGGCTTCCTGAAAATATTTTCTTGATCAATGGGGCTGGGAAATCTTGGATGCTGCTATGGCTTGATCATTAGCATATTAAAGGCTCTGAGAAGTTCTGCTGGGTAGAAAAGCCTTTGCTTTTGTTTAAATTAGCATTTCCCAAACTTCTGTGGTTATAGAGCTCTTAACAACTTTACAAATCCCAGAATCTAGTGCTCTACTCACCTTCTCTGGAAATTTCATCAACACCAGGTTAGTTGACTCTACCCAGGGGAATTTCAGGTCTGCAAAATAGGTGAGGCAAGATTCCCTCTGTCCTTCAAGTCACCCCGTAATCTTCTCAGGGTCTGTTTCAAAAGCAACAGAAGGCTCCCAAGCTCTTTTCTGTTTTTGACCAGCTGGGTGACCCTGGTCCAGTCACTCAGGCTTTCCGATATGCACCTGTGAAATAAGAGGACCATTCCTGCCCCTTGTATATCACTGGGCTGTGGGAAGGCTCAGAGACAAGCTGTGTTTCTAAAGCACCACAATACATGTCACCCTGGATTCCACAGGGATCCAAGAACAAGTGGTTTCTTAACCATTGGACAGTGAGGGATAAATCTGGCCTTTCCCCAGAGTGTCATCTCCAGTTCCTGAAACTGAAGATGACATTTATGCACACTTACCTCTTCTACAGAGGCCAGTTTTGGCCTTAGGCTGGCGACCGAGCCTCATGCTTGGTCTAGTAGGGGGACTCGGGCAGTTTGCTGGAGAGAAAGGCAACGCTCCCCTTCTGTACTCTTTCCACCAGCTTCCGCATGGTCCTCCCACCTGTGCTTTTCTGTGTCCTCCGCTGAGCCACACCTGTTGGCAATCTGCACTGACATGTGTCGTGCCTGAGTGCACAAAAGCCTGGCTGTAGAAATCCGGAGTATTTATTTTTGTTGCATACATACATACCTTGTGTGCAGTCAGATGGGGGTGGTGTTTATATTTCAGTTCTCTTCTGCAAAGGGGAAAAATTACAGTGGAGCTATAAATGTGTACATTTCGAACAGCCGCCCTCATGTACTGTGTATATAACTCAGCTACACGAAATTTAAACATAAACTTGAGTTTTCTGAGTTTGGATGGAGGAAAATTTGGCCATTGGCATCTCAATTATTTTTCTGCACCAAGTGCCAAAATCAGGCATTAAAATGCAACACCTCCACCCGCAAGGGATTTAAAAAAAAGAAGAAGAAAACACATACACATAGATAAAACCTAATTTTCTCTGAGGAAAATGTAGCTCTTATTGATATGACATGTTTTTGTCACACAAATGTTGGCTCTGCAGTCCATTTTGCTCTTTTATACACACTCGAATGTGACACATCTGAGGAAATACACACCAAAAGTTCAGAGTACTTTCTCTAGCCTTGCTGTGAGTTTTCCTTGCAGAAGACTCTGCTCCAGAATCCAAGGCAAACTCTCCAAAAGCTGAGACTACACAGTAGGGTTTCATTAATTGGCACAGAAGAAGATTCTCCTGTCTCTATCAGAGTCTAAGAGTGAGCTGCTGGGAATAATTGTCAAAGGTGAGGATATGAATGGGACAGAGAAAGGGGAGGTGATGGGGCAGTAGAGGGGACGGGAATGTGCTGGAGAACTCAACACAGGTCAGGCCACATCCATGGGGATCAGGAACTGTCTTGTGTGTGCTGCAAAGGGAGATGGGATGGATAAAGCATGCAGGCTCTGGACACAGATGAATTCTAATGTAGGAAAAATGCGGGGGCTTAGGGGCTCCTTTCCTTTGGGATCCTGTGCAGACATCACTGTAGCAGCCCAGCCCTGACTCCAGGTCATGTCCTGATGGTGGCCCCCACAGTCAGTTCTTAGTGCCCTCAGCTACCTTTTTGGATCCTCCTCTCCTTCATAAATGGCTCAAAGGCCCTAACACTCCTCATACCCCCAGTCTCTCCATTTACACTTGCCCTTTGGAAAGGCTCCGTCTTCTCCGCCTTCCTGGTTACATACTTGTGATGAACCCTGTGCAAGGCGGGGCACTAGCAAGGTGCAGTGGGGAATGGGACAAGGTCAGCTATGGTCTCCATCCCCAAAGAGGTACTACAGGGGAGGAGGCAGGTGAACACACAGCCCACTGATATGTAGCCCAATGGTTTATGTCTCCAGCGTCTGAGAGTTAAAAGGGGTTTGCATTTCTATAACCACAGATGTCACTGGCTCCTGTTCCCCTTTCCATGAAGCAGTACAACCAACTCTCTGGGAAGTTTGCATGGCTGAGCACCTATTACCAGGCCTGGCAGGGCCCACGTGCTGCTGAAGGGCTCCACTCTTGGGCTCAACGGCATCCTCTAAGTCAATTTAGTCTTTGTCAGTTCCTGTCCAGGCTGGCAGTCCCTGTGAGCTCACCCACTGTTCTGTCTCTATTCAGCGCCATGGCTGAAACCTGGAAACCTCAGAGTGCAAGATTTCTTTACGATATAAAGGTGAGGATGCTTTTCCATAGTCTGGGGGAAGAACCCAAAGCTCAGCTGCTTGGACCCAGTGTCTCACACAGCTCAACAAAACAGCTTTACCAGCAACCTCTGTGCCTCAACTGTAAGTTCCTGAGGAGGCTAGGCCAAATAATCTGGCATTTTTCTTTTGGCAAGGGAGTCTTTCAGCAGCCCACAAATGAATAGCACCTGCCAATCATAAGACTGTCTTGCTGTGTGGCCCTACTGGGTGCTCAGTGTTCAGTAGGTTCTCAAAAATTGTGTGTTCAATGGGCACCAGAGCATCACTATCAGATCTCAAATGGGAGGGTAAACATGTAGAAAATTGTGATTTTCTTAAAAGTCTGTCAACTTTAATAACGTATATTTTTAAAGTTTGGAAATTACCAAAAAAGTAAGAAAAAAATGAAAACTTAAAACAACCTACTATAATCCCATGGCCCAAATGCAACTACTGATAGTGTTTTCTATATTTCCTTTTAGCCCTTGGGGAATAGTTTTTTCAGGAAGATCCTTCTGCAGGAATAGCAGCAGCTAACCTCTGAACCATGCAAATACACGAGGGAGACAAGGAGGGAGATGAGGAGGAAACATCTGAACGAGAATCTGACAATCTGACAGGCCTTAGAACAGAGAGGAAGGAAGGGCTGAGTCCTGCCTGGCTGCCTCCCTCCATCCTCAAAGACAGACCGAGGGTGGTGGGGGAGCTTCCTGGAGGGGGAGAGGTCAAGAGCGAGAGACAGGACGCTTCTCAGAATGTCAAAGCAAGAGTCTAGATTCAGGCTGCAGAGGAACAAGGGTGAGTGGGGTCCGCGGTGGGTTCAGGGAGGGGGAGCAGGACAGATGTGGGACAGGACCCACACCTTCGCTGCCCTGTGTGAGCCGGAACAGCTGGCCAGGAGCATGGCAAGCTGCTAATTCAATCTGAAAACTAAAGGCAAGGGAATCCTGGTAAATACTTGCCTGCCCACTTTCTTTCTCATTCTCACTCACCTGGCACCTCCCACTCTATCTCTAGTTTGCTCTCTCCGAGCAGACCCAGTCATTCAGATATGCCTCCTGAGATTTCCAGAGTGGTTTTACCCACTGAGAAGTCTGAGGCCTTTAGGAGCAGGTCCCTAACCGTTTTGTGACCGGAGAGAAAAAACTCACCAAGGTAGGCGGGCAGGGCCTGGTTTGACTTGAAGAACATCAAGGATCCCAACCCTTGCCCGAGACCATGCTCCCTGTTCTGCCACCTTCAAGCACTCTAAGAGGCAGTTGTGATGGTCTGAACACTGAGAAAGGAGTCAGGACACCTGGCCCCTAGTCTAGGATCTGTTTTTGACCCTCTGAATTATAACCTGGAGTAGTCATTTCATACTCTAGGTTTGCATTTTTCATTTGGTTAAAAAACAAGAAGGTTGGTATGAGTCAAACCAGAAAAGCAGAATCAAAGATGTGGTTTAGTAGTTAGTCAAAGGCAACTCAATTCTGCAAGACACCAAGGAGTCAAGGCCCTCCTGGGATCAGCATTGTCCCAGCTTCCTATTTGGATTCGTTGAGCCACTGGGAGGAGCTGTTCTCAGACTGGAGTGTGGATGAGAATGTCAGGCCCTGCCTCGGAGCCAAGGAGCCTGGGGGAAAAGAAAGGAAGGTGAGTTCAGAATTAGACTGAACTCAGGAATGGAAAAAGAAGATGGGAAAAGTGTGGGCGTAGGTGCCTCAGACCTAGGAGGGGAACCAACTCAGGCTCAGGACTGCATCAGACATTGCTTCAATGTCCCATTTGATCCTCAAAACACTGCAAAGTTTTATTATCCCCATTTTACCCATGAAGCCCTTCCAAGGCTCAGAGAGGGGAAGTAACTTAGCCAAAGTCACACAGCTGGAGGCTCCAAGTCTTCAAATCAGTTTTACTTGACTCCAAATTCCAGGCTCCTTCCAGATCTCTCTGCACAGCAGGGATCAGGGAGAAAGTTAGGGCTCCTGAGTGTAGCAAGGCCTCCAAACCTCTGCCATCCTCTATTATGTCAGCTGCATAGTCACCCCAAAGTTCTCACTGGGAGTGAGAATTGATATGACATTGCCATCTGGAAAAGGGTTTTGATGAACGCTCTGGGCAGAAGAGACAGTTACCTTATTCAGGGGCAAGAGAAGGCATTAGGGGCAAGAGAATCAGACTACTATTAGATGACAGCCAGATGCAGTGGCCCTATGAGAGAGGCAGGGCCATCCAGTCTGCTGTCAACAGAGGAAGGCTGAAGCTTGGGACCTCTGGCCCAGACCTAGTGTTGGGACTCCAAGGCCCACCTCTTATCGTCCAATCCTTTCCACCTCCTCTTCTGGCGCCCCAACATTCTTCAACACCCCTTTAAAAATTAAGGGTACAGCAGAGGTGGGGGCAGCTTCTGAAACAGATAAGAGGTAATTGCCTGTCTTTGACTACTCTTGATGTGAAAATGGGATTGGAATGACTCACTCTGGTCGAAAGGTTAGTTGAAGGTTATTACAGAAAAATTGTTATTCATACATTTTTTCTGTGGGGCCGGATAGCCTGAAAGATTAAATTCACAGAGTACATAATGACCCATCAGGGCGGACAATGGTAGGGGCGTCCCAGGGGAGGGAAGATAACGGAACAGAGACTTCTCTGAATAATTCATGCTCCAGCAGACTTGCACTAACAGATTACATGAGGGTTTTCATTAGAAAGGAGAGGAGAGAAAGGCGCTTTGAAAGCAGCTGGGTGTTTCTCAGCATTGAGGGCAGTGCCCGCCCAGCCTGCTGTGGCTTCATTTGGTGCCTGTCTCTAAGCCTGAGGGGCCCCGAGAAGGGGGACAAGCAGGATGAGGAGCATCGTTTGTCTGTCACCAGAACAGGCCTGGGCTACCTGACTGCACCGGGAGTGTTGATGCTCCCAAGAGGCTCAGACTAGGTTCACCTAGTGGGTCTCCGGATGTATTCAAATGAAGATATGATTATGGGAAACAGTGGTTCATTCAGAGTGATGTGACAGATGTTTTCTTCCTGTCTCATCTGTACCTCTCTGTTTAACTTCAACTAGAGATGGATCCGAAAGTCAGAACTAGAGTATTTTTGGGACTGAGGGGGTAGAGCAAGAATATCATCTCTAGAAGAGCCTCAAATTTTTCCTGTGACCCTAACTGCTGGTGTAACCTGGAGCAAGTGAGACCCTCACTTGCACATACCAGTCAGAAAATAAAGGGCTTTGCCTGCTACGGAGCTCTTCACGCTGGTGCAGCCATGCTGGCCCCACTTCTCTGCTCTTCAGCATGGTGCCCTGGGGCAGTGCGCTTGGCCTCCTTGGCCTTCTTGGCCTCTGGTATTCCCGTGAAATGTCACAAAGTTAAATTGTGAACTTTTTAAAGCAGGCGAATCCCATTTTCTCTCCCACATGAGGTCTGACATGCAAGGAACCCTGTTACACACTCAGAGGAAGATGGGATGCAGTGGGAGGAGCACAGCTGGGACTGGGAGCCAGTGCTCAGCATCTTCGAATGTCCCATTGCTCTCTGCGGCTGTCCTCTGCTCTGCCCTCTTAGGGTCTGGGGTCCTGCTCCAGGTCAGAGTGTCCCCTTGAAGATGCTGGGGGCCTGGGGGACAACATTCTGAGGCTTGTCTCACACAGACCTCCCCTCTCCCAACCTCCAGATGCTGAGCAGAAAGGATCAGACCTCAGTCCCTGGGATGTGACCAGACTTGGTCTCTGTGTGTGCTTCCCTAATTTCACACGCTGCTTTGCTTCTGGCTGTTCTGTTTCCTCACTCTACCATGCAGAAGGACCAACGCTCACACTGACTTTAGCAAGTGCCCATGGCTTTGCTTCCCCATATCAAGGCCCAAGGGTAGCGCCTTTGCTCAAGCGAGCGATATGCACCACTAATGGCCTCAGACCAGGGTATTCATCTCACTCTGGGATGAGAGGAAAAGTAAAGAGATAGTCATACCACAGAGCAGTGGAAATGCGGAACACTGAAGACAAAGGGAAGGCGGCCTAGCATCTGGATTGCAGTCTCAGCTCTACGCATTGGCCTTGTCATTCTAGCCCTTTGTGCCTTAGTTGCCCCATTTGTGAAAAGGTATCTAAGGGCAACTGCCATACTTACCTCTGTGAGGTGAATATAAAAACCAACTATTCCAAACTACACAGGTGCTGCTGTTACCAGCTAGGTGGCAAGCTCTGTATAGAACACTGTCCATGACTGATCTCTAATCCTCCCAGCAGCCTCAAGAGGTAGATAGCATTATCCCCATTTTACACATGAGGAAACTGAGACTCAGAGAGGCTAAGTGACTTGGCCAAGATCACACAGCTGGTAAGTGGCAGGGCTGGAAATGAGACCCAGTTTTATCCCATTCATAAGCAAGTACCTTGCCCTCTTTCCCAAGGGTGCTGAGATAGCCCCTCTATCATTTCTGCTCAATAGTTGTACATGTGGGAAGGGGCTCTCGGTGCCATGTCGACAGAAAGGAAGCTGCTGATGCAAAAAAAGGGGCAGTGATCTTCCCTGGTGGAGGGATCAAGACACTGGCTCAGACCTCTGACAGATCGGGATTCGAACCCAGCTCAGCCCCTCTTCCGTGGAGTGAGATAGAATAACTAACTGCATATACTCTAGAGAGCTATTGGAAGAATCATGGTTCCTGAAAAAAGCTGGGACCGGTGCCTGGCTCATATACACGGGCACTTATTCCCAGGAAAAGGCAGAACTGCTGGGCCGTCTAAGGTTTGGGCCTCTTCCAAAGAGTGATGAACACTCGTTTGTTGCTTTGCTCATTCGTTCATCCTTCCACTCATTCATCATCTTTCCTTAGAGACCCATTCCCTGCCAGCCCTCAATGGGCACTGGTCACAGAGGACCCAACCCCATGTGGGCCTGTCCTCGTGGAACCCTGAACATGAGGCAGAGGCAGACACACCAGCCAGCTTAGGCCTCTCCCTCCTTGACCCATAATACCCAGAGTAGCAGAAGAGAGACTGGAAAGGATAAGCAAAGACTGCTTTGGGGAGTTCCTGTGGCTTTGAATGAGAGGAATTCTGACAGTGTTTATTCTTTCTGAATCTCAGGCAAAACATTGAAAACACAGTATGATCAGAGCTTTGCACAACTTTCTAGCTGGAAGAGATCTAGATCATCATTTCTCAGATGAGGCCATGGAAACCATGGAAGGGGGCCTTATTCAAGGTCATGAGGTTAATAAACCACCAAGACCCAATCCCAGGTCTCCTGACTCCCAGTTTTAGCATTTTTTGACTCTGTTGTATTATCCATCTCCAGCCCTGTCCAGAGGTGTGAGATTGCATAGATTATTCCTGCTATTTAAATATGGTTCATGGTTTGCCTTCAGTTTATGGAAGTTTAAATGGGCACAATGTCTCAGGTAGTTAACTGTGGATCATGTGCGGTCATATGCAGTTGGTACTCATGATAAAACAGCTGTTGTTATAATCCCTAATGCTTATGATTTGAGTATATAGATTCAGACTATCTTTTTCTCCTCCTATCCTTCCTTCCTCCACAACTTTGAAATGAACAGCTTCTTTATGTTAGCTATCTTGCAGGCATATCTAGAGATCCAAAGACCGTCACAATTCTTGTCTGAAATAATCATTTTTTTTTCGGTAGGGAAGATAATCAGAGCAGGCACATTTTCCCTCTAGAATGGGAGCAGACATTGGAGACTCACAGACCTGGGTGGGATCTCACCACCAGCCCTCACAGTCATGTGTCTTCGGCCACAGTGCAGCTACTCTGAGCAGTCTATTCTGCATCTAAGCAGGGAGCAAGGGACTTGGAGAATCACATGATCCATAGCCTGATTCCATGCAGGGCCCCCTGAAAACCTCCCCAGATAGTTGAAGAAATATAATATTTAAAAATTTTGTAAAATGAAAATGAAAATTTTAGTCAGTTTGATTTTTTCTAACCCACCCCTGCCTTCTTCCAAATTGAGCCAAGCCCAGAAATAAGATCATCTATGCTTTGAAGAGACAATTTCACTTGGTCGTTCTAAAATAAAGCTCATCTACATGCAATGTGGGATCTCGAATTGTGTCTTGGAACAGCGAAGGGCCATTAGTGGATATGCACACACACACACACACACACACACAAGTGCAAAGGTCTGCCCATTCTCCAACTCCTGTATCTCCCCAGTGTGCCCCCATTCCTTGATTTCTACAGCTTTGCCTCAGTCATTTGTTATATCTCATATCAAGTATCATTTTAGCTACCTAGGTATCTCCCACCCCCTAATATCTCTCCCTCCCAAGCCACACTTCACTCAGCTGCAAAGTGCAAAAATACTTCCCATGTGCCTCCAATGTCTATTTGGTACAACCTAGATTTCTCAGTTGGGAATTTAAAACTTTCTGTAATATACAGAAATGATAAACCTATTTATATTCAGTTATATAAATCATCTCCACTTTTCCTTCAAGACATGATCTTATCGGATCTCCGAGTATTACAAGAAGGTATCTGGATACGGAAACTCAAAAAAAGTAACTTTTGAGAAAATTTTATACATATTAAAACTCAGTCTTCAAAAACGTGCATGTAAAACTGGTGAAATCTGAACTAGAGCCGTGAGTTTCATCAGTGATCAATTTCCTGGTGGTGATACTATACTGTGATTACACAGGATGTTACCTTTGGGGAGACTGGGTGAAGGGCAGAAAGATCACTCTGTATTATTTCTTGTAATGGCATGTGAATCTATAGTTATCTCAAAATAAAAAGTGAAAAAACAAACAAACAAGCAAACAAGTAAAAAATCTTTCCTATTGAAACATTTCCCCTATTAGTCCCGTCCTTTTCATTTTTCCATCACCACAACAAACCAGATCCTGTGACAAAAAGTGAAGATTATTTTCAGGAGAGATCAGAGGAAAGAGCCTATAAAAATGACATTAACTGTCACCTTGGAGGTTGACTATCAGAAAATCCATTTAGTAATCCCACATCCTCTGAGCTCTTAACATCTTGTGGCAGAATGCCAAGAGCCCACGAGCACTGGAAGCATGACCAGATGGATCCTTGGAGTCCCCGCATCTTGGCACTAAAGCTATTTATTGGTACTATATGTGCCTCATCAATGTCTGACATGAATATATAAGATGAATACTCATGGTGGTCAAATATTGTTTGTGTACACACAGTCCTTCCTTTGGGAGAACCATTACTTTCAAACACCATGTGGTCCAGAAGGTACTACAAAGCGGTGCTCCAGATCCTCCCACTCCATGGGAGTAGAGTCTGACCAAGGCTAGTAGTTCAGGGATGCGTATATGGCTCAAGCAAAGCCAATTATAGTCTTACAAGGACTTGTCTGCTGGAGCTGTTTTTTGCCCAAGTCCTGGTGCCAGACAAATGTGAAGTTCAGATTACTAGCAGTCATCTTCTTTGACCACAGAGAAAAAGATAAATCTCAGGAGTGAATAAAGACAACACACAGGGGGATCTAGCTGAGAGAAGAAGGGTAAAAGAGAGCCCTTATCAAGACTCTTGATTTCCTCTGGATGCAGCCTTGCCTGCCGTGACCCTCCAAAGCACTTCCCAGTTACAATGTGCCATGACATGTTCCCTTTTATTTTTTATAGCCAGTCTGGGTTGGTTTCTATCACATAGAACTCAGAGTTATGACTTCTATAATGCCCAAATTAAATAATTCCTTCATAGCCAATAAAAGAAAGGTAAAATAGTTTAGTTGCCCTAAACATTTTTTTCACCAAAGGGTCCTATAGGTTGTCCAGAAAAGGAAATGCAAAATGCCTCTCCAGGAGAATAAAAAAAAGGGCGACACAGTCTAGGGCAGGTTACAAACAACCACTAAATTCTGGCTTCTGCTCTCAAATCTTTCTCTAAGTAACTCAGCATGATTAAGACTAAATATCGCCCAACATTTTCTTTAGTTAATTCTTTAGTTATTCTCTTCATAGTACGACTTTTGGGGATAGCATCCCTGCTTACATTGAACCCCCGACTGCCACAACATATGTACAACCATTTTGTTCAAAGTGACTTACCCTCTAGAGTAAATCACAGTCTTCTATTTTATTATATTTTATTCTTGTTTTTACAATTCCAATAACTTCTCTGGTGAAAATTAGGTTGTGTCATATAATCTTACCCATGAATCACCAGACCCTAAGGCTTCTGACAGAAGTTTTGGAGATGAAGTTGCTTAGACAAGGGGTGGGCACCTAACTTCAGCCAGACCAGTCCAAACCTTTGTTTAGGACTTGGGAATTTTATTCATGATACGGCATGAGTGAGACACTCTTCATATGTCATACCTTCAACATGTAGCCTGGTTCTGGGAGCTCGATATTATCTATCACCAGGTGGACCAGAGAGGAAGAGGGTCCAGTTTGAATAGCAAGAGAAGCCCTTATAAAGGATAAGAGATGGACGAAAGCAAATGGCTTCTTTTTCTGACCTTTTTCCAAAGCCAGGAAACCTACTTTCCTTTGAATTCTGTTAGATATCCTGTATCCTAAAAATAAATCTGCCCTTTGTCCTTTTAAGTTAAATCCAGATGGTTTCTGCCCCTTAAAACCAAAGAATCCTCTATAATACATTCATTCTTGCTAAACTGTAAAACGCTTCCTCCATCCTTCTCTTCCTTGTCCTCTTTCCCTCTTCTCAATCAAATGTGTGATCACTGACACATGTACATTATGCAGAATATCAAATATAGGTCAATGGATGTCACTATGGTAAAACAAGCAAAAGAAAAGCTCACACTTCTCAATGCTTGTTAGTAAAAGGATACAACAATGCAGGCTTCCCCCCTGCTGGTGGGGGGGTCGTGAAGGTCAGCCCATGCTTTGGCATGTGAACTTCTTGTTCCCACCAAATCAGTCAGCTGAAGTGAGAATGTTTTATTTAAGTAGACATGTGTCAGCCTTGGTTTGAAACAAAGACACTCTGCCAGCATGTACCATCACAAAAGCAGGGCTCTGTGAGACATCTTTGCTAAGGCAGTGATTTTCCTCTATTGCCAGGCACCATTTTGGAAAGTTGCTATGGGAGGTTGGTCTGCACTTTAATGACATCTGAGACACATTCAAGGCTAATGCTTTTGAAAAACAAAGCACGGGAAGGTTTCAGGACAGGGAGGTGGTGAAATCAAATGACCCATTGAGGCTAAATTACCAGCCTCACAGAGCGTTTTTAGAAATACCATTCTGCCTCGGCCTGGGGCCACCATTCTTTCGCTTGCTCTTCCAATTAATTATTGTGTTTTACCACTGTCTCCAAAGATAATTGCCTGTCAGTGTATCAGTATGTAACACCTCGGGGTGAGCGATGCTCTTGCACTCCGTCTGTCAGTGCTAATAAACACAGGGCGGGGGGAGAACCCACCTGCTTTCCTGCGATCAGCCAAGATCTGGAGCATTCCATCCTTCTCTTCGGCAAAGATGCTGCCTCCTTCCCTCGCCCAACTCCCATTGGGGGCGGGGGAGGGGAGTGAGGGCGGAACACACATGCTCCATGGTAGAAGAGTGCCTGCTTCTGAGGATGACTTCTCTCCAATAGATGTGTGCTTGTTAATTTAAATTTGAGGACTACAGGATAGATAGCAAAAGAGGGGTTTTGTTTTTTGCCACCTGTCCCATCACCCTACTGAAAGAAAAGGTATAGATCACTAGGCTGTCTAATTACAGAGTTGGTAAAAAAAATTTTTCAAAATAAATCACTGCTGGAGGAGTCTTTTGTACCCTTTAAAGCTACCTGGAAGAGTGATGGAATGCTAGGATTGAAGCTGTTTAGCTTTAAAGCCCGCTGCATTAAATATTTCAATAGGGGAAAGAAAAAAAAAATCCCCATTTCAAATTAAACCGAACTCATTCGGTGAATATATGAACATCATATGGAGTAAGTGTCAATTAAAGTGATAAGTAGTGGGTCTGGCACCAAGTTTGGGATTGTTCCGAGGTCTTCTTCCCCAGTGTGGTCGTTTGGCGCTTTGGGGAAAATTGAAAGTAATCCACCAAGTGAGACCTGAGATTCTTCTGAGAAAAGGATGATCATCCAATACCTCTGAGTTAATTGGCATTTTATTCTCATTTAAATCCCTGTCACAACGTTTTATTTTACTTTATTTTTGTATTTCAGAGGAAACTGCAATTCCAATGTCTTCCCTGCAGCTTTCAGGGAGCTCAGAACAAATTTGGCGGTGTCATATAATCTCACCCACAGATCGCAGCTTCTGTCAGGATTTGGGGGGATGAGGTTGCCTGCCAATTGTGCTCTTGGTCATAGAATGGAGAGGAAATGGAATCATTAATGGCTCTGGAATTTTTCTCTGAAGCCCAGTTTGCTTCCTGTCTCCTGGGTGAGCAGCTCCCTTGGCACGCAGGACCTTCCTTGCAAGGACTGGGAGGAATCACCTAAGATGGGAGAGGGAGAGTCTGCTGGAATAAATGATAAGGCTATGCACAATTGTAAATTTTGTGGTGGATGCTGTGCAATAGGACCGCTTACTAGGGTGTGCCCCTGTGCCTAGCCCAGAGCGAGCATCCAAGATGCCTGTTAGGAGAACCCCACTGTTGGCCAAGGGAGGCCAGTGAGCTCTTAGTTCCATCTTCTGAAGGAGCCCTCTTCAGGGAAGTCTCAAGGTTCTTAGCCTGGGTTTCCTCATCTTTATCTCCAGATCGCCTCAGTCTGTGGTCATCCTCCTAAAGGGATCTAGCCTCACCCACTACCTTGGACAAGAAATACGATTAGGGCCGGTTTCCACATGTGCTCCGCCCACTCCGGTCTTCACTGAGTGCCTCCCGCTTCATATGAACTTTCAGACTTCAAGTAACCAAAGAATATTTCTCTAGGAACCACTGGGTTAAGACTTCTATTTCCATCATTCTTAGAAAATCACACTCCCACAAATATAAGCCCACACAGACCTCTTTACTTACTCTTAACCTAACCTCTCAGCTCCCAAAAAGTTCTGGTCATTTTGTAGTACATACTTTTACTGGCATCATCAGTTTGTTGGTACACAAAAGACCTAGCACTCAACAGTGTTAATTCAGATGCTTCTGACTCATCACATTCATCTGCTGATGCAAGATGCCCTGCTCCAGGCATCTCCTCCCAGGAATTCACTAGGAAGGTCTCATGTGGATTCCCCAGAAGTCCATCCTTTTGCCATTTAAAAGGATCGGTCATGACTACCAAACATCAGCTCTCTTCCACCACGTTTCTACCAAGAGTTACATCCATAGCCTAGTGTCAAGGCCCCCTGACCGCCCACTGCTCACAACCACCATGGACAACTACCATGCTGCCCCGGAGTTCCCAGGACCCAGGCAAGGGAGAACACTTGCTTCATCTACTCTGCAGGACACTGTCACCTAGGATCCCAAACAACACTGCTTGGGCCCCCGTAAAAATAGCCACCTCAGTTCCTTACTGTAGCCTTCACGTCACAGCATGCAGACATGCTAGGAGAGGGATCATGCTCTATTTCTCCATGGCTCCTTACATCTACTCCCAACATCTGTGTGCAGACTTCTTCCCAACACCCTCCTCATCATACAGCAAGGTCTTCCTGGAGATAGTGCCAGCCTGCCAGGTCAGAAGACAAAGTGAGTCGCTGACTCCCCATTAGGCCTAGCTGGAGTTCTCACTCTGGGTCTGCCCCATATTTTGCAATTCTCTTGGCCAGCTGATGACAGACACTGGCACAAGCCTTCCTGTGATCTCATCATCTTTCCAGTGTGTAGCATGCATGGGGTTCTCAGGAGCGGTGTCTAGTGAAAGCCATAATTTCATTGCCCTGGATTCACTTATGAAGTTGTAATTTGCCTTTTTTGTTTCACGTCTTTGAGCTATTTGAGGGCAGAGCCCACATCTTAAATAGTTCTGTACTCTCCCCCAGGATACAGCCCATCTCTGGCGCAGAGTAGATACTCAGTGATTATCAAGGACTGAACCAGGGTCAACATGGGACACTTGGGATGAGGTGGAACTTAACCTGGAAGTCCTTAGAGGCATTTCTAAAACTATATTTTATTAGATTATGATTCAGAAGTTCTGGAAGAGGTGCCTGGAGGGGAATATATTTAATAGGCATCACAGTTCTGATATACACCATCATTTGGAACCAACTGCCTAGAGCTCAGCTAGTGCTTGTAGGTCACATGATTGTTCACTGCGTCCGGGAAGTGTGGGTTGCTTGGTTGGAGAGGGGTGAGCATGGACTCTCTTCCCAGCTGTGTCCCCCTAGAAATTCTGGGACATCTCCTCCATGGTTCCTGTTTTAACATCTCCTATGTGGTACATCTGACATACAGTTCTCTAGTGTGAGGTTCTGGTGTGAGATTCTCTTTGGTTTTGAGAGATGCTAACTATGCCTTTCCAGGCACCAACATCCTGAAATGTCAAACTATCTATGGTCAAGTCTGGCTTTGGTTTCAGGCTTGTGTGATCCCAGAAACTCAGATACAGAGACGGAGAGAAAGGAGAAGAAGCTATGACCCCACCACACCAAATCATGTTTTTCTCTCCAAAATGTCTTTTACCATCTCACTCTGTTGTCTTGTTTCCTTGGATTCTGATAGGTATCTTGCTAATTTAACTCAGTCAACCAAAAGACTCAAAAGTTAACAAACACTCTGAGTTTCTTTCTCCTACTTTCCTCCCCTCCCACTCCTACAGCATCTCAGGACTTTTTAAAATTTCATATTAACTGTCAACTAAAAGATGATGGAAAGTTCTTGGGGAGATTTGTGACACAGTCACAAATGATAACTATTGTGGATGTATCTTGGGTTTGACTTAAAATTGTATGCTAGTTTTGTATCATATTCTTCAATATAATCGTTCTTTTACTATTAAATATATATTTCTAATTAGATATCAATGAGGAAAACTGATGCTCCAATAAGATGTACTGTATTTATTTTGTGGTGCTGTATACTCCCTGACATACTTAGTGTACCAACAGGTAACCCCTGTTCCAGTGTGAGAAGCCTGGCCCTAAACTAATAGAGCTGCAAGATCTCCCAGAGACAGAGCTCAGCACAGAGTGGGGGATATGAGCATCTCCAGCCCCATCTAGACTCTGGCCTCATGGAACAGAGATGGAATACCAGTGTGGGTGTGATACCTGGGATGTTAGACTTGTTGAGGAGAAAGCAGTGGTACCCATGGGATGGCCAAGGCACCCTAGCCAATGTCCTTGGACACACCAATTCTGAATGAAGATATTAACTAATGACAACAAAAACTTCACCTTTCTTAATATAACTTCTTTCATATATAGTCGTTTCATCCTCTAGTGATTCTGCAAGATAGATTTAGTAATCCCATTGTATAATTAAGGCTTGGAGAGATGAACGAACTTGACTAATGTTCCATAACTAGGAAATGACTGAACCAGCCAGGTTCAGCCAACTCAAGTCTTGAGTTCCCTCACCTCCCTACTCATTGCTGTGCCAGCCAGAGGAGAAGAGAGAGAATGAAAAATACCTCACCATTGGTGAAGCAGACAGATCTGGGTTTATCACTCTTCAGAAATGTCCAGCTTGGAAGAATTTCTTCAGAGACTGAGGTCATTCCAAGAGACGCCAATACGTATTCCTCTTTGCAGCCTGGCTACCCACTCAAGCATGAAGAGCTCATTCCCCCGAAACTATGCAGGAGAGAGTCTTCTCGCAAACCCATCATGGACCATCCTTCTCCCCCACTTTCTCACCCTGAAACACTTTCCATGCCTCACATCTTGGCTAGCTGGCCTGCTCAACTTCCATTTCTCCCTCCTCTTCTAAGAGAATATAAAGCCAATAATGATCTGGAGACCAGTTTTGGCATTTTAATCAGAACAATAGAATTGAAGGCCAAAGGGCTCGGTGTTGACAAGACAAAGACCACATTGAGAGCTGCAGGCAGTTAACAGAAAGGGGTTATGAATGTGTCCAACTTAACGGCAGCCAGGCACAAAAGAGGTTATTCACCCAAACTAACTTTTAAAAATTCTATAGTGTGTAATTTGGACCTTGTTGGGGTTGTTTTGTCTATTTCTATGGATGCTGGCCTACCCCCTCCCTTGGCAGAGCCATGAGTGCCACCATAGTTTACTTGCAGATGTCCCAAAGTGCCATCCCACTTCTGGATTTTATGCTTATTAGCAGACACAACTGGAAATTCTTGAGCTGTTGCAAAATGGGTCATTTGGAAACAAAATCCAGTCTTTGAGTATGTTCATATGGTGGATTATTGGAAGCCCCTTGGCTGGAGAAGATGTGGATGTTGTCATTATGCCTCTGGCATTGAAAAGGCTCAGCTAGAGACAGGTGGCATGCTCTTAGATCACTGCAGCTGGAGCAGATCTTAGGCAATGTCTAGTTTATTCTCACTTGAGAAACCATGGCCCTAAGATAGGAGTCATGAAGCCATGGTGGCAAACCATCATGGGCACATTCACAAAGCCTGTCATTGAAGTCTTCTTTTGTTGCCCCTGCAGATATTGTGATTGTCTTGGCCATTGGCACTGGGCCGTTTTGTAGGCAGCAAAGGCTGTTGCAGACCTTGAACTTTTGTTTGGTTCTGCCTGGTGCTTTTTAAGTTATGAGCTTGGCACCCTCGGTCATTTATTCAGCAAACATGTATTGAGCTCTTAACACTGCTACATTTACTGGGCACTCTCTCAACAATAATAATAACTGACACAGTGTTCACTGTGTAACGGGCACTGCTATAAGAGCCTTATCCACAAAAGCTAATTAATCCTCACCACAGCCTGAGGAGTAGATGAGCTAGTGATAACGTATAAGAAAAGAAGTCTGAAAATCAATGAAAGCCAGATGTTAAGTTCCCTTGTTTCCCAAAGGTTGCCTCATCGACATCCATAAAAAGTTAACTATGAAATTTCCATCTATAAACTCAACTCAATCGTGCAGGAGATATCTCCAGTCTCTTTCACTTTGCAACACCTCCCTCTCTCTCTCCTCATCCTCTTGGACAAAACATCTCCAAGAGAAAGAAAGATGCCCTTGTTCATGAGATTGCCAAATGTCATGAGGACTAGACTACCAAAAAGGGTGGTGCTGTTCTAAACACGAGTTGCCCCGGGAGAGACCCACCTAAGCGCTCTGAGCTGACCTTCTGGTCCCTAGTGAATGGAAGCCTCTCTCCTAGTCAACATTTGTTCTCTCCCCTCAGTGCTGTATGCATGGTGGTTGCTCAGCAGATGTCAGTGCTGATTCACGTGTATGTACATGCATGCACAAATAAATGAATAGGTAGATGAATGAATAAATGAGTTTTTAAATTTTAGAGGCCTTGAGAAATTCCTGCCAATAATAATTCCTCTGTATATTCTAAAATGCCACCTCTCCAATATGTATAAATTTTAATCTTGAATTTTATCATTTTAGGCTGCATGGTCCAATATGGTAGCCACCAGCTACACATGGTTATTTCAATTTAAATCTAAATTAACTAAGATAAATAAAATTAAAAATTCAGTTTCTCACATGTACCATCTACATTTCAAATGTTTATCATAGTGGACAGCACAAATATGGAAAATTTTCTTCATCACAGAAAGTTTTACTTTCTCAAATCTTTTTTGGTTTACAGATCAGTGGCAAATCTGATTTTCACCCCAGGAAAAAAAGCGTGAGTACATTGACTGTACTCATACTCAGACCTTCAATGAACCCAGGTTAAGAACGTCTGCTCTAAGTTTAACACTTTCTTAGATTAAAATCATCCTGTGGAAAAACAACACACAAAGTGGTTGTCTGTTATGTATACCTGAATGTGTGTGCATATATCTGTAGAGCTCTATCCCTTTGATTTGGACCAAGAGGAGGAGTTGAGAGCCCTAAGGACCCTGGTGGCTAGGAGGCAGGGAGAGGAGAGACCGGATGAGAGAAAGAGGGCATACTGGCCCTGAAGACACCTGTGTACCATACAATCAGTTGGGGACCAGCTTTTCCCACACCTCACGGTTCATTACAAGTAAGATCCTGATGATGGTCTAGCGTGATGTAAGCACGTAATACATTCTTATTGCACAAAAAGGTTGAATTTCCTTAACAGGTACTGTGTTGCACATACTGAGGAATACAAAAATGAATTAAACATGGTTTCTGTCCTCAAAGAACTTAGAGTCTCCTTTAGAAGAAACAATTATCTAAACAATAACAATAAAGAAATGATGGTTAGCATTAACCGAACATATGCAAATTACCTTGTTATATATTATATATTGGTTATATAATTTTTCACATTTAATTATCCCAGCAATGCTATGAGGTAGGCACTATTGTTATTCCCATTTTATAGATAAAGAAACTGAGCTTCAGGAGAAGATTAACTTGCCCAGTGATAGAGCTGAATTCAAATTAGGTCTCCCTGACTACAAGGCCAGTGCTTGCTTCATGGAATCAGATTTCTACAGGTCTGGGCACACACAGGCCCAAGTCAAACAGCCCATATCCCAGGACAGCTGGGCAGCTCCAGGGAATGTTTAAAGGGGTCCAAGCATGGGATAGGCAGAGGACTAGGCAAGCCGTTAAGCAGCTATCCAGCCTGGCCTCCGCAAGACCTCTTAACTGTCTGTGCCCCCTGCCTAGGAGGGAGGTTTCACACAGCCACCTGCCAGGTTATGGTGCACTGCAGGGACCACCTGGATGTCCAGCACTGCCTGCGCTGCTAGTGACCATTAGCTCCACCGAGAAGATGACAGCCCAGCCTTCCCCAGCCAGCCACACAGCTTCTCTTCCCTCAAAGGTCTCATTTACAGGCTGGCCTCTGGACACCTTGTAGTCAAAGTGGAAATAATGATCAATTTGAGAGTGCAGGCTCACCTTTCCCATAGTTCCCCAAGCCCAGAATCCTCTTGGTACAGCTAAACTCCTTGCATCATTGTTAACAGTTTTGCCACACATACCATCTCTTTGAAGCCACGCAACCTGTGTAGTATGAGACTCTCACTCTGTTTTCCAGATGAGGATACTCAGGCCCAGAGGCATAGTGCACCAGCTGTGTTGGACAGGGGCTAGGAAGAGGGTCAGACCCGGGATGCCAGCTGGGCTGCCCTGCACTGTGAGGTTTCCACAGTCTGTCTAGTGTTTTACGGGACACTGTGCAGCGGGGTGGAGGGGGCGATCTGGAGGCCAAGGATGTGAAATGGAGAGGGCAGGGTCCAAGGCAGACTTTTTGGAGATGCCAGATCTATAGAGTCACCTCTGCTGTATTTTCCTGTGGCTCCTCCAACTCTTGTGTAGAGCCCATCAGTCTCCCTCTTCCTCTCTGTGTGTCTCTCTCTGTCACACACACACACACACACACACACACGCACACACCACATCACCACCACCCACCGTGTCATCGTGCCTCCTGCCCCTTCCCTGAGGCCACCCTAACAAAGCAGGACACTCAGTTACAGCCTTATGTGCATTCCCCCGCCTCCCATATACACATACTCCCTCCCACCTTGCCCTCACATCGGGGCCACCCATCCTTACACGCACTGGGTAGGGGTCTTCTCCCTCCTTGCCCAGTCTGTGCTGTGGGGAAAGAAGCCCACCCAGAGGCTCTTCATCTCACAGGGTGGTGAGGCCTGGGGAGAGGGAAGAGAAGAAGAGGCTAGAGGAGCCAGTGTGCCTGTCTGCCCTGCCCCTGCCTGGCAGCACCTCAGGCTTCTGTGCAGCAGAAGTGAGGAGGTGGGGCACTCTGACAGTCCCCACCTTATGCCAGGAAAGGAAGGCTTGCACCATACAGCCAGGCCTGTTCTCTCCCAAGGGTAGGTGGGTGAAAAGTGGCTGGTCTGGAATGAGAATCTGCGACTTTTGGCAAGTTGCTTAGCCTCTCGGAGCCTCAGGAGGCTCACCTGTACAATGAGGATAATCGTGCCTGCTCTTGGTCACCTGGTAGGGGAGGCATGAAGGTCAAAGCAGGCCATTAGTTAGAAGGTACTCTGGACAGCAGGTTGTTATAAATAGAAAGCATGCTCTTTCTCAAAGAAGAATATCGGAATGCACCCACGTTCTCGCACGCACATGTGCACATACGATTTTGCTTTAAGATCTGGTAGGGATTCTTTAAATACTCTGCTGTGTCTCCAAGATAGTACTGTGGACCCAGAGAGATCCCAGGCATGGCTTCCCCTCCATGGAAGAATCTGGGCTGGTTGGAAGAGCAGAAGCACATTCTCACAGACGGTGAGGACAATTTCAGTCAGTTGTCGCTCAGACTGGAAGAAGACTATCTCGCAGCCTCAGAGTGATCATCTGAGAGCAGATGAGTACCTGGAAGCCACTCTCCTGTCCATTTCAAAGCCAGAAACAGGAAAGCCTGAAAGAATTCAATTAATTGTCAAAGAAAGGACAAATAGAAAGTTAGTGCAAATTCTGATGGAACAGTGATGTGCCTGTTGCACCTTCAAGGCCCACCCAGCACGTCATCCCTTACTCTAGACATGGGAAACACACACACACACATGCACCCACACTCATGCTTGTACATATGCATGCATACACACACCCCTCTGGGTCTATACAAAATGGGCTCTAGAAAGACAACGCAAACACTGGGCCACACTATGTGGTATCTACTAGAGTATAAGCATTGTAATTCATCGTGCTCTCCTGGAGTTTGACATGCCATAATTGGAATCCCTGCTGTCATGTACTATCTGTGCCACCTTGAGCATGTTACAGTCTAAGCTTCTTCACAGTAAAGCGAGCCTAGTAACAGTACCTGCTTGTCGTGGCAACCGAAAAAGATAATGCTTGCATGAGCGCTCAGCCTTTGCCTGGGTTGTAGCTCATGCTATTGGCATTATTCCCTAGAAGAAAGAGAACACAGGGCTCACTCCATATGGTCCCCTACACCTGCTGCAAAGATAAAACAGGGCCTTGACCTCAGGAGAGTGCTGGGCTGAGTACCCATCTCATTTAGCAATAATCCCATGAGGTTGTTATAGTTACTCTTCAGATGGGCCAGAGAGGTTAAGTAACTTGTCCTAGATCACATAACCAATAAGTGGTAGCATAGAGATATGAACCCAGGTCTGTCTGCCTCTAAAGCACAAAGACCTCCTTCTGTTCCACATTGCGTCTCTGAGAAATTTAACCTTGTCTCCTAGCAGGAAGACGGCATGTGGCACAGGTCTCTGGGTCACAGACCTGCCGGCTTCAGCTGGGCAAGACTGAGTAGGTTCTGGACCGAGTTTCCTGGCTCTCCTCATGGCCTGGGGGCTTGGCACAATGGCCACCTCAGCACAGCTGGGAGGCAGTGGCTGTGCTCTGATCAGCAGCCTGATGCCACTGCCAGCTAGACCAGGCCCAACTCCAGGGTGATTGGAAACTAGGACCATTTGAGCAGTGAGGAGGCTGCCTGCCTAGGTCCCTGCAGACTGTCTCAGTGTTGTCTTGTGGTCTGAGTTTAGGAGCGTCAGCCAGTCCCAGATTGCACTGACCCAACTACTCATAAGGGCTACCCCCGTCAGGGGCCTGTCAGCACTCTTTTATTATTTTCTAAGGCCTGCCTGGACTGGACTAAGCCTTCTTCTTAATCCAGAGAAACAGGTTTAAGGCATAGGGGCGGGTATGTTTCAACTGTCCACATTCCTGAGGCCAGAAACAAATCTTCCTTAGTGGCAGTGACAGGTGTGGGGAAGGAGCAAGGACTTTAGCATCAGACAGGCTGGAGCTGGACTCCTGGCTTTGCTGCTCCCAGCCGAGTGACCTGGGCAAATCAAGGTGTGCTTCTGGGCTTCGGTCTTAACACCTGTAAAATGGGAGCGATGGGACCCACCTCACACAGTCCTCCGGAGGGTTAAGGAGACTCTGCACAGGGCCATGCCCAGGATACACAATGGGTGCTCAGGAATTGCAGGTCTCTACTCTCTTGCCTGCTGGGATGAGTAAGGCCAGAATTGGCAGCCTGCCTTTTCTCAAGGACACAGAGGCAGCCCCATCACCATGGCTCCCTCCTTACCCTTACCTTGTTCTCTGCCCTGAAATGAGCGTCCTCACCCCCACACAAGAACCATTCCATGGAGATTCAGAACTGAAGAATGCTTGTGTAATCTCAGTCAATGATCTAAGCCTCAATATATTTTCCCTTCCTTTTTATTATTATTTATTTATTTATTTTGGATTTTAATTTCATTTAGCCTGGCTTTCATACTAAAAATATCAGCCCTTGAGATAAAAGCATGTGCATTATGATTTTGCCTTATTCAACCTTCCACAATACAGTGAGTGTTTGAATAATGAAAAGGAAAAAAAAGCGGATGCTTCTTGTGATGCTCCAAGCCTGCTAAAGCTCTGTCTGCCACAGGAAAGGGTCTTTGTGAAAAAATTGATCAATTTCTCCCAGAATGACTGTGCTGGAATTAGGGAAGGGCTGCAGGAAGGCACGGGTCAGCTACTTTCCCTTCTCTGGATACAAGGAAACTTTATTCCAGATGAAATCTTGCTATGGTCCCATAAATCATGACCCTGATATACTTCATGCATCTGTAACAGGAAGAACCAACACTCTCATTCACCCAGGGGGTTTGCAGTGTGCAAGGAGGCCATAAATCCTCATTTGCCTTCCTTCTGTTTTCAGAGGTTAGTGTGGGGGCACCTGGCCAGGGAAAAGCAGGGGTTTCAAAGCTTCTGCTACCTTCTGTGGAACCAAAGGACCCACCAGGGATGGTGCCTCTGCTGTTTGAAGGCAGCAAAGGTAATGAGGCTGTTTCCTATGCTGTGGCGGTTCTCCCAGGATGGTTTACAAGTGTAAGGACGACAAAAAGGGAAATGGATACCACTCAGTTCTCTCCCCAGATGGCAAGTAACATATTTAGTGAAAGGTTTTCCTACCTTTCAATGGGTCTGAACTCTGACGTCCCCGGAGATTACCATTGGTCTTTGGGAGTGGTGTGTATGCGTGTGTGTGTGTGTGTGTGTGTGTGTGTGTGTGTCTGCACGCATGTACTGTGTGGTTAGGAAAATGGGGAGGCAGAGAGCCCTAGAACAGAGCCTACTTTGGAGCACCAAGACCACCTTAGACTGTCCTTCTGTCCCCAACCTGTTCACCCAATTTCAGTTCAGTGTCATTTTAAATCAGATGTCTCAGGCTTTGGGAAAGGTAGAGCTGGGGAATTATAATGTCTCTCCAACTGTCTGGAAAGGAAGGGGCTCCATCCTGAAGCAAGTCCAGGCCCTGGGGGTAAGGGCGGGGTTCCTCCAAAGGTTGTTGAAGAGTTACCCTGTGTGTTCATTCATCCTTTCATTTAGCTAAGATGTACTAGGCACCTATATATGCCTTGTCCTATTGGAGGCTTCTGTGAGATAGAGTGGAAATCAGAAATTCTAGCCCAAGGTCCCAACATTTGGTGGATGCCTTCCCTAATTTTTCTTAACATCATATCATTTAATTAAATATTAGCCAATTCAAAAACTGATGGCCACCTGTGATAGTTAATTTTGTGTGTCAATTGGACTGGGCCCCAATAGCTGGTAACACATTCTTTCTGGATGTATGAGGGTGTTTCTGGAAGAGATTAGCATTTGAATCAGGAGACTGAGTAAGGAAGAGCACACTCACCAATGCGGGGGACCTCATTCAATAGGTTGAGGGCCTGAATAGAAGAAAAAGGTGGGGGAAGAGAAAATTCACTCTCTCTGCTTGAGCTGGGACATCCATCTTCTCCTGCCCATGGACGTTAGAGCTCCTGGTTCTCCAATCTTCAGACTCAGACTGAGACTTACACCATTTGCTCCCCTGGTTCTCAGGCCTTCGAGTTTGAACTAGAACCTTACCACAGATGGCAGATTATGGGATTTCTCAGCTCCCAGAATAGTGTGAATCAATCCCTCATCATAATTCTTCTCAAACACACTCACTCTCTCTCTCTCTCTCTCTCTCTCTCTCTCTCTCTCTCTCTCCCTCATGTGTGTGTGTGTGTATTTTTTAAATTTATTTTTGGAGAACCCTGACCTCATATACCATCCATCTCATGCTTACACACCTGTTCGACATCTAAGCCATTCTGTTAGAAAATTAGTGATAAATTCTGTCCTATAGTAATTTCTATGCTCCAGATCATCCCAGAAGTTTCTTCACTTGTCTCAGGAACTGTCCCTCAAAATATGTTCCTTGGATCTACTCATCTTTTGCGTAAACATTCCCAGTTTATCCGCTACATCCCAGTGGATATGGTTTCTAGGCACCTCCACCCTCTCCCTTCATCATTATGATTTCCTTTGCAATATACTTTCTAATTCGATTGTTCCAAATTCTAAGCCACAGACATCTGGGAGCCTTATATCAAGGGTTCTCTGAATAATTTGATACTGTGTTCCTTTGGGTTAGATTTAGCTGCATACAATGGAAAAACCCAACAGCAGTAGCTGAAAACAAGATTAATACTTCTTACTCTCTCACATAGCCTGAAAGCTCTATGATTATATCAAAAGCTGAAACTTCTATATTTCTTCTCTGCTATCTACATATAGAATGTGGCTTCCAGTACAAGATGGTTGCTGAAATTCCAGCCATCAGATCTATGCTCCAGGCAGCAGGTAAAAGAGAAATAAAAGTGTCATCTCTCTCTTTTAAGGTGATTTTCTGGAAGTGCCACATAATACTCCATCGGCCAGAACTTGACCATGGGGTTATACCCTCTCTACAAGGGAGGCAGAGAAATAAATATAATCTTTTATCCTGGCTGTACAATGCTCAGCCAAAACTTGGGTTTCTGCTAATTAAGGAAAAAGGGCAGGATGAATATTTGGTAATTATTTTGGAATCTCTTCTATAACTTCCAAGCTTTTATTAGGGTAGTGTCATTATCATGGTAGGTGGCAGGAGGGGGGGGGGAGGCAGAAATATTTTTTTACATTATAAACAAGACCTTGCCACAAAGCTTAGAAACCACAATGTCGTATTAGAATATTTCTCTTAAGAGGCAGTGTCCGGAGCTGAAAGAGTGAACCTGAGGAGGTGTGGGAAGTAGAAACTATTGTTCTATTTATCCAGCATCTTCCTTTTCTTCTGAGAAGTACACCTTCCCTAAGTCCAACCAGGGCTTGAAAGGCAGCTCCCTGTTCTTAGAGGCCCTGCCACATAGCCACAGTTGATTCGGTCAGGGCTGGGCTCCTAGTTCCTTCCAATCCAGTGAGAGACCCAGTCCCTCCAAACTTTCGTTTCCTCCTTCCCTCAGAAGGAGAGAGCAATCCCTGGAGAGTGTGTCCTTCTCCAGGCCCAAGGAGTGATGAGCTGCGAGCGGTGAATGCTCCAGCCCAGCTCTCACCAGCAATAAAGACGACTTCTTGATCTCTGCCTCTTTGGAAGGGAGGAAAGCTATTTCTACGCCCCCTCAAGCCCCAATACAGTTAAGTGGCAAAGGCAAGTCTCAGAGCAATCCATGTGACTTTTACAATAAAGTAAAAGGAATGGCAAGTACAGTACAATCCAAATGCACGTTAGCTACCTTATCTGTGGGACACTGTGCTAAGAGCTGGAGATCTGCTGTGGACCAGCACTCGCTAAACTGAGAGTGCATGTGGTAGGGAAGACTGTAATAGCAATTATAATTCTGGGGTGAAGAATCACAGGACCCCAGGAAGGCCTTTCTGAGTGACCCTGAAAGATGTGTAGGTATCATCCAGGCAAAAGGAAGTGTGACTGGGAGAGAAAGGAAGGGTGGGAATAATTCTAGGCAGAAGTAAAGGCTTTTGAGAAGACTCAGAGGTGAGAAAGGGTATGGCAGGTTCAAAGTCTTAATGGTAGCTCTCTAGGGTGCACCTGTGAAATGTGAGGAAGTCCCAGGCTGCAGTGGTATTGAGAAAGCAGCCAATGCCGGTCTTGAAATTGTCACTAAAGAGAGTGGAATATTTCTGGAGCTAATGGGATACCACTGAAGTTCTAAGTGGGGAAGGGGAATGGTCAGATTTACATTACAGAAGGATCATTCTTGCTGTGCTAGGTACACCAGAGTAGGGTGGGAAGATCAGGGCGGAAGCTGAGAGATGATTGTGGGTCAGGCCACAATCCTGTGGCTGAGGATTGTGGATTGGGCTTAGGTGGATGGACAGGAGAGGAGTAAGGACCCAGGTATCACAGGCCTTGGGGATGAGTCAGGGCCAGTTAGAGGGAGGGGGGAGTCCATGTGACTCCTAGAGTTTGGACGGCTAAGTCTGGGAGGTACTATCGCTGCCCTTTGTCAGGTCGCATCTCCCTGGGCCTTTGTTTCTAGATCTGTAAGACAAGGAAGCTGGGTTATTTCCTAATGCATCTAAGTCCCTTAGAGTTATGAAGGAAGAGCTCAGGTCAGCTGGAGGAGTTGGAAAAACTTTAGGAACAGGTCAGATATAAGCAGCATTCAGATGGATAAGCAGGACGAAAGAGGAAAAAATGGGCAGGAGTCATAGCACACGCCAGGTGTGGCAATGGGAAGGAGCAGGCCAGGTTCCAAGACTAGCCATGGAACTTATCACGTGGGATATAGAGGGTCTGTGCTGGGGACAGTCCAAGTTGAACTGGGTGCTAATCTCTTTATGTGAATGGTATGTAATCAGAGTTCTTCAAAATATATACTGGACATGTTAATGTTTGAAATAGTGTCCATGACTGGCCAGCCTTCCCCATCCAACTCTAAGTAAGGCCCGACACTCCCTCTTCTGTGTGCCCATAATAACCTGAGCAAAATCCGACTTAACACTTATCAGATTGTTTTATGGTTGTTTAACTGCAGACCTGTGTCACTGTAAGAAATGTTAATTGTCTGAGTGTAAGGGTGTGCCATAATAATGTCAAGTACAATAATACTATAGCTGCCATTTACTGAGCACTTATTTAGTGCCAAGCTCTGTTCTAAGTATTCTGTAGGTACCATCTCTTTATGTAAGTCCAAAAGGGCAGGTACTGCTATTTTTCCATTTTATAGAGGAGTAAACTAAGGCCCAGAAAAGTTACATAATAATTTGTCCAAATCAACACACTGAGGAAAGCAGATCTATGTCAATTTTGTTTGCTTCTGTGTTCTCAAAGCCTAGTACACACTTGGGACACAATAGGTTGCCAATAACTATTGGGTGAAAATACACATAGACAAATGCAGCCCGATGCTGCCAGGAAAATGTTTCAAGGCTGGCCTGTGGATTGCTATAAGTATATCTTGGATCACCCTTTGCTCAAAAATGGCCCCTTTCCTAGACTTGTCCCTAGACAAAATGCTGTGATGTGGCTTTTAAACAAATAAAAAGCCTGTGGCTGCTAATGCAACCCATTAATTAGTTGAAGGGAGGACAACGAGTGTTTTCAGGGGTAAAGTGATGAGCAAACCATTTTTTAAAGGAATGATAAGCAGAAGTGGCCAATCATTTGGCCCAAGAAGACGCAGCCAGCCAAGCAGCCATGTGCTATATACAACTAAGAATCCAGACTTTTCCAAAGTTTACATTGAAAATTTGAGCCTTGAAAGTTGAAATGAACCTCATTCAAATTCAGTGTGTCTAAAACAAATGTTAAAATTTGGGAGGTTATATAGAAAAGTAAGATTATACCTTTATTTAAAGACATAATTATTTCTATTGTTTAAAAAAGTACCATGACATGGAAGAACCTTAAAAACATTATGCTAAGTAAAAGATGTCAGGTGCAAAAGATCACATAATCATATGAAATGTCCAGAAGAAGCAAATCTATACAGACAAAAAGCAGATCAATGGTTGCCTGGGGCTAGGGATTAGCTGTAAACAGACACAGAGATCTTTTTGAGGTGATAAAAATGTTCTAAAATTGGATTGTTGTGATGATTATATAATTCAGTAAATTTACTAAAAATCATTGAATTATACACTTAAAATGGATGAATGTTATGCTATGTAAATCATACTTCAAGAGTTGTTTTTCTAAAAAAGTGCAAGTCTTTATAAAGCAACTAAGAAATTGATATTTCATAAAATCTTTATGTAAAAGATCTTAGAGACTGTGGAAACCAATTTTACAGAAGGCCCAGAGAAAGACTGTGGCTGATATAAGCTAACAGAGGAGTGAAGAATTGCATGAGCCTGGAATCCATACCCCTTAGATGCCCAGGTGGGACCATCCTCTGGTCTTCACAGAGTTTGTTTGGGGTGTCTAATTGGAAGGAGTATTTCCCTTTGCTTGTTCTCAGTGTGGTGCCACCTGTTCCCTCCCTGGGCCTGTGAGAGAAGGGCAATGGTAGCCCTCCCAAATAAGTTCACAGGACAGGCCAGGAGGAGGCAAGAGCTAGGATAGACAAGATCTCACTCATCCCTTCTATCCCCGGGTGGTGACAGGTGCTGGTAGGAAGCTGTATTTCTGATTTCCAGGCTCAAAGATGTGTAGTGCCCCAGTCTTTGCCTTACCTCTCTCCAGGCTAAGGGTACCAAAACCCAGCTGCCTTTTAAGTCAGTCTGCATGGAGCCTCCTGGGAAGTCAGTGTTTGCTTGAGACAGACTGTCAGTCCAATAAGGTCCCTCACTTCCTGCAGTGGAAGATTCCGATGTGGTCTTGACATCTGAAGTGGGTGCAGCCTGTCATTAACCCATACACTCATGCAAATATTCACCCACTTACCCCTATTAGTCTATCCATCCACCCACCTGTCCATCCATCCATTTATCCATCCATCCAACCAGCCATACTTCTCCATCCCAAAATCCATCTACCCAGGCACTCGCCAACTCAGCCACCCACCTAGTCATCTAGCCTACTCTGAGGCAGTCTCCAGGCTGAGCACAGCTCCTGCCTTCCAAAGATGACAGCCTAGAGACAGCATTTGGTACTTTAAACTTTCCGAAGCCCATTTACATCGGTAGTTCACATACATGCATCAAACTTTTACTCCCCCAGTCTTTGTCATCTCAGGAAATATCTGATTTCTCATCTCTTTATTTCCTACATTCAGTGTACCAATAACTCCTATGGGCTCCTCTTCCAAGGTACATGCAAAATCCACCCTCTTCTCTAGAGCTCCTCCACCACCATGGTCCAAGCCACCATTTACCACTCATCTGCCTAATCCATTAACCTCCTCACTGGCCTTCCTGCTTCTAGCCCTGCTCCTCTACGGGTCCTTTTCCTCATAGCAGCCAAAGCTGATTAGATCACTTTGCTCCTTAGTAATATACATCCTGGATAAAATCTAAACTCCCCGTCTTTTTTCTTAAGGCCCTCCGGGCCCTGAATCTCTATCTAGTTCTGTCAATCTCCTTGCTCATTTGGCTTCAGCCATGGTGGACTTCATTCTGTGCCTCAGTAGTTCAAGCCCCTTCTGTCCTCAGAGACTTTGCTGAAGTCTCAGCCTAAAATACCGTCTTTCAGATCTTCCTATGGCTGACTCCTTTCTACTACTCAGAAGGCTTCTCTGTTCACAATTTAAAGTAGCCCCCTCCTCCACTAATCCCACCCCCCGCCCCATTCCAACCCAGGAGCTAGCAGATGACTCATTTTTACCATAGTACTTGTGGCTATTTTTTAAAACCAGGATCTGAGTAAATCACACTGACTATTCACTCCTTATATTTGTCAGGATTATTTCCATTACAAATTATAGGCCTTAATTTAAAGGAAGGAAGGAAAAAGGAAGGAAAGAAGGAAGGAAGGAAGGAAGGAAGGAAGGAAGGAAGGAAGGAAGGAAGGAAGGAAGGAAGAAAGGAAGGAAGGAAGGAAGGAAGGAAGAAAGGAAGGAAGGAAGGAAGGAAAGAAGGAAGGAAGGAGGGAAAGGAAAAAAAGAAAGAAAGCAGGAAAGATGTTTTATTGAATGATAAAACTGGAAGATTTAAGATGCAAGCTGGCTTCAAGCACTGCTGAATCACCAGTCCCACCATCACAGCAGGAATGGGCTTCTTCCTCCATCCTCTGACTCTGCTTTTCTGTGTTGGTTTCTTTCTCAGGCAAGTACTCCTATACTACCAAAACCAGTCACTGACAGCCTTGAATCATACTTATCACTGGCTCTTCCTGCGGACAGAAGGAGACTCTTGAGGATCCCAGAAAAACCATGAGGGGGTTCTGACTGGCTCAGTTTCCCAGCTTTGACCCAAGCATTGGGGACAGAGGAGTGGAGAACTCAGACTGATCAGGCCCAGTCACAAGAAGGTTTAGGTGCAGCACATGCTCACCCGAACCGCAGACCTGTAGAATGAGAAGGGGGGTTTCTCTAAAGAGAAGGTGGACAAACAAATGTCCCTCTGCACTGATTGTTTTCTTCTTCCTCACTTGCTTCTTTTCTCCCACTCCCAACCAAACAAAACCAGCAGAGGGAAAGAGTGAAATGTGAGTTACCTCCTCATACCTCTACCTTCTACACTGGGTCCTTTCCCAAACAACCAGCTCTACTCTTTCTCTTTTTAATTGGTCTATACTGGCCACTTTCTGGGCACTAACTCCTTTGCAAAGAGTTGCAGAAGATGCATCAACAGCTAAACTATGGTCCCATCTTGCCAGGCTTGCAGCTCAACCAAAAAAGAAGTAACTCAAAACAATTTACCATGAAAATAAGTAATTGCTTGGTTGTGTGATCAGAGAAAGGAAGCCAAGAAATCACAGAAGGCTTGAGTGAAGGGACAGAAATCAGGCTTGATGCTTTGGTTTATCTGAAGGGACAGAGAGGTCTGTTGCATGCCATCAAGGCTTCCCTCTGCCAGGTGTGAGTGTGTGTTGGGGGGTAGGTGGAAATCGTGCCTTCACATAGGCAAGCATCCTGCCCCATGGCTAAATTCAAAGGTCTCTAAGGGCAGGACTATGTTTTCCCCTTCCCATGCACTCAATAAAACTTCCCAAAGTCACGTGCATCTTATTCTAATCATTCGGAGCCCAACCTATACTTTGTGGGTCTTTCCTTAGATTGTGACTTGGCTCTGGCTCTACCTCTTCATTTTCCTCATAGTCTTGGCCTTTGTCCCTCCAACTCTGTGCGAGTTTGCATCTTTAAAACTCTGCATCTCTTTGTTTCTCTCAAGAATATGCTCTTTCCTCAGAGTAGAGACCCAGTAGCCTTTATCAACAATAGTTGACCCCATCTCTCAGGAACCATGCTGCCCTGTTTCTACCACCCACCATTGATTAGATCTGTCAGGACTTCAAGGCCAAGTAAAATCCCATAGGTACGATCCACTGGTATTCAATCATTTGTTCATTCATCCATCCATTCATTCAAGAAAAGTCAAGAGAAGACAAGACTGCAAAGGGCATATGTAATCACTTTAAGAATACCAACTGTTCTCAAGCACAGTTGGTATGGTATTTCCTGACATAGAAATACACAAAAACAGGTGGTGTCCTCGCCAGAGCTAATTCTTTCCTATGGCTGAGTTGGTTACCAATTCTGTAGACACTAACTCGACATTTCTCTCCCTTTTTAGAATTGACGCTTTTCATTACTTCATAGCAGACCTGTGCTGAGTGCAGACTCTGGTTTAGCTGAGAAATGAGTGAGAGAACTAGATGGGTGGAAATAAGAAAACAAATCCTTCTGAAACAATGAGATACACTCCAATACAAAAGTGGACTTTGGAAAATGTTTGGGAAGGGATGGGATGTGAGCTGGCCTTTGAGGATTAGTAGCCTGAATTGGTAGTCGTCAAGACATAAAACTTAAAGCTTACTGAATGGGGTTCGTGACTAGAAATAGTTCTTCTAGTGTCCAGACAGGGCCCAAATCCAATCAGTCAATCAGCTAGTAACTAACATGGCTTACTTGGCAGAAAGCCCAGGAAAAATAAAAATACCCGCAATTTCTTTCCCAATCTTTCATGAGTGATTCTGGGCTGAGGGCAAAAGCGCCTCAAGTTTGGTCTAGGGAGTCTCTGGGAGTAAATGCTTGCAGAGTGCAGAGCAAGAAACAGCCCTCAGTTCTGGAGCAGGAAAGGCATGCTTCAGGGTAGAGGGGAAGCCCCACCATTAGCCTGTCTTTTCCACAAACGCATCAAAAGGGCAAATAAAGGGTATTGTTCTTTATAACAATCATGCGGTAGAATGCTCCCTTTTTTGTTTTGTTTTTGTTTTTGTTTTTGTTTTGTGGAAGACAAAGTTGAGGCTCAGAGAGGTTAATTAACTTGCTTAAGCTCACATAGTCAGTAAGTGATAGCATAGGACTGACCGATGTCTTTGTGGATCTGATGACTCCAAAAAGCCCTTACTTCTTTTCAGGAAGAGGGAACATACATATTAATTATCAGTCTTTTAATAAGGGCTTAGTTTAAATTAATTTACCAAATTTGATGGTAGACAATTGTGTATCAAGGACATAGGACACAGAGAGGATAAGGTTTGTGGAATTCAGAGATCAGAAAAAGTCCAGAATGTAGGTACCCTTCAGAAGGGGAACTATGATAGAGGTCACTGAACAACTAGGCAGCTGGTGTGTGGGAGCACATAGTAGATGCTCAGTGTGTGTTAACCTGACCAACAAATCATTACCAAGATAAACAGAAGGACACAAAGCAAAAATGTTCCTCTCCTACTGGGTAAGCTGGGCCTGTCTTGGCCTGGAGGGTGAGTGAGGTGAGAGGCCTCCCACATCCTCACTGCTACTGTGTCCAGTGGGTCCCCAGTGGCTTAGATGGGCCACACATCTTGGGTCATGCCTCTTCACACATGCTCCAGGGGCATGGGAAAGCTCTTCCCTCCAAACAGATGGAAAAAGAGTTCCTTGACCTCACCTGACCCCTTTCATTGGGGAATTTGGGGGATTGGGGCATTTGTTTCTCCTCTAGTGTGTTCCTGGGAACCTGACACGTGTCAAATTGCCCTGCATTTAATACTCAGTGCTGGGGAGCCTGGCATTGTCAGGGCTCCAGGCTTGCTCCTTCACTTTCCAGCCTAGAAACTTTCAACCTTTGGGAAGACACTCAGTCTCCCTTATTCATATCCTGAAGATAGCAGCTCCTCTCAAGCTGGAGAGAATAAGTAGAAATAAAGCCTCTAGCTGGGGTTGCACAAAGTTAGCTTGTTCAACACAGCTTCTCTGAAATAAACATTAATTATGGCTCCAGCACTGTGTGCATTGTCCTAATTGGGGCTTTCTTTTCTCTTCTGGAAAGTGGGAATTCCTACTCTTCATACTTCACAGAGATGTTGGCAGTTTCACTAGGTGATGCCTGGTAAACCAGGCTTTGAGAAATATCCCTCAATATCCAAACACGAGGTGCTGTTCTGTTTAGTTTCAATGAAAGATCTCAAAATTGCATTTTCCAACCTGTTAGCATGAAACCATTTGTTTGTAGACCTCTACTCCCTGTTCACATTAAGGAGGGAATATTAACAATCTTGGAAATATTTACACTATCACCTGGCAGAAGCAATAAAACTGAGGGGTGATAAAGTTTAAATCCACTCTGGTGTATGAAATACTCCAGCTCTAAGTAAACCACCATGGAGAGTCACATGGTTAAAAAAAAAAAAAAAAAGACAAGGAGACAGGAGAAAATAAAACTTCCCCTCTCAAATATTTCGAATCAATAAATATGTTATGGAAATAAAACATTAGCCATGCAAGGGCTGCTTATCTGCCAGAAGACTCCTGATAGCTAGAGAACACGATGGGAAATGGAAAAATCTGTAAGCCTAGCATTTGCATCAATGCCATCTCAGTGTGAATGACAGGTCCCCTCACCCCAGCTCCCACCAGCCCCCAGCAATCATACATTCTCATTAAATAAATGGAAGAAAAACAGCTTGTGGAAACAACCCCTTGAAGAGAGGGACAGGTTCTAACTTTGTTACCAGGAAGACAAGAGTTCTCTCAGGACCTCAGTTTCTCCATCCACAAAATGGGTTGGCCTAAATGAGAATTCCCTCCCCCCCATTGTATGAATTTATTTTACATATTGTTAAAAGCAAACTGGTAAGACCTCGATATTAAACAATACAGAAAATAAAAACAAAATTGCTCTGACTGACATCAAAGTGAGGTGGAGCCAGAGCCATGACTGCCTGCTCCCTGCCACTTTCCCAAAATGGCAGCTCCCCAGAACCCCAGGACTCCAAACAATGCAGTTCCAAACTGCTCTTCAAATGATCTTTGGAGACCCTTTAAGGTGTGACTTTCTGTGATTTCACAGTTCTTTTGACATTCTTTGATTCTTCCAGCCTTCTTTGGTCCTCTGTGATATGCGGCCTTACTTTCCTGAAGCTGTGTGTGCCAGACAAGCTCTGTCTAGGCTAAAAAGCGCCTCTGATGATATGGGGTCACATATGTGAATGTTCTTGGCACAGGGCCCTGTGTCTAACAGGGACCCCAGGGGAGCCACCTGTCCTTCTCATCCCAAGCCCTGCCAGGGGAGTCAACCTCCAGACTTCCATCCCTGCCAGCCGGGCTCCACCAAGAGTTCAGATTAGCCCCTTTCCATGGAGGCCTTAACAGCTGTGCATTTCCCCCTGTGGCCTGTGTGTGTGTGTGTGTGTGTGTGTGTGTGTGTGTGTGTTGGGGGCGGTCTGTCTCCATCACCACCATGCTGGGGCCATGCCCCCAGTTCCTGTAGAACTGTCTGCACACCCTGGTTTCTCCCACTAGGGATTGAGGGGGCGTGTGTATACAGTGTTTTCAAACAAACTGGATGATTTTTTTTTTAATAAAACTGTTTTTTTATTGCTGTTCCCAGCCCACCTAGCACCAGCTGTGATGAGAATCACTTGTATGGTAAAGTGCTGTTGATCAAATTGCTCCCCCCGGAACTTAGCCGTGCACTCGTGCAGTGCGCTATTGGCTCCACACTGCTCTGCTCTTGCAGCCCACTCATCCTGCCACCTCCCCACTCCTTCCCTGTGGCTTCCTCTCATCTACTGGCTTTTTCCCTTCTCTTTCTTCTCCTCCTTCCACCCCTTCCTCTTGCTCTTTCTCCCTTTCCCTGCCTCTCTTTTTTTTTTCTACCCTCTCTTGTTTTCTCTAACTTTCCTTCAAATGCCCCTACTCCTCTCATTCAAGGCCTGTCCACATCTCTCGCATTTCCCTCCCTCCTGCTCCCATCTCTCTCTGCCTCCTCATTGTCTCCCCAGTGTTTGCACATTTGGGGCCTACTCTATTCATTGAGGCCCAATGGGATGTCCCACGCTTCTCTTCAGAGAAAGGCAGACATAGCTAGCCCACTCCCAATAACCAGTTCCTACTCTGGGGAGCTGCTTGTATTTTGAGGATCCCACTATTCTCAAATATGCCCCTGGATACAGAAGGGGCAAGGAAAAAAAGGCAGTATGAAAAAATACTGGAGGTTCAGGATACCATGAGTAATCTGGAGGCACAGCACAATGAGGAACTGCTAAAGGAGGTGCTAAGCCCATCTTTTTAAGAGGGTGGGTAGGGAGCTGGTTAAAGATTATAGGAAGCTCAAAAACCTAGCTATGAAGTTTGACTTTGACCTATAGTTCTTTTCCAGTCATTAGAGTGCTTGCAGTACATGGTGTCACAAATTTGACTTACTTTATGTTGAATCACACAACTGTGTGAGCTTCAGGTCCAGTTCTATCAGGGATCCGGCTCAATCATTTCTGGTGATTTTTTTCAGACAGCTTTCCTGTCTACATGTTTGGTTTTCATGGAAAAAAAAAAAGTTCTGCAAACAGCAGTTAGAACAAAGGGCTTCCATGTTCATTTCCAGCAAGAGAGAAAGAGGGTGCAGTTTCTTATAGCTCTTGCTTGAGAGCAAGGAGGGGTTCCTGAGAAACATCTAGTCTAATGTCTTATTGGCCAGAATTGGATCACATGTCATTTCTTGAACCAACCACTGTCAAGGACAAAAGATATGCCCTTACACCAATCAAGCACTCCCTCTGGGCTGAGAGCAAGCACACCAAATTCAAGCTGCTATGCAAGGAGATCGAGTGGGCAAGATATTGGAGAGTAAACCTGTACAGCTTAAGGTCGGAACCTGGTGATGGGACAGAGGATACATGAAGCTCTGGGCCAGAAAAGAGCATCTTCTCAGAGCAGCAACATCAGCTGAAGAGTTTAGGAAAGATATGTTATATTAAAATGATCACAGATATATTATTGACTAGAACACAAATGCACATGTAGGTTTAAATTAAATTATGAAACTTTGAAGAAATTTTTTGTTTAACTAAGTGGCATGTGGGTCAGCTTACACCTGTTTTGATTATTATTACATTTCTAACACATGGAAAATGGACAATAAATAGTCATCGAATGTACGAGAAGTGAACAAATAATTGAGACAGGCAATTTCAGGCCACTTCCAGACCAGGGGGTACCATCCCCTCTCCTCTGCTCTTAAGGGTGCTTTGGCAGAAAAGTTTGAGAAACACTGCAATAAACAGAGGAGGCGCCCAGGAAGTTATTTTCTTTCTTTCTTTTCTTCCTTCCTTCCTTCCTTCCTTCCTTCCTTCCTTCCTTCCTTCCTTCCTTCCTTCCTTCCTTCCTTCCTTTCTTTCTTTCTTTCTTTCTTTCTTTCTTTCTTTCTTTCTTTCTTTCTTTCTTTCTTTCTTCTTTCTTTCATTTTTTCTTTCTTTCTTTCTTTCTTTCTTTCTTTCTTTCTTTCTTTCTTTCTTTCTTTCTTTCTTTCTTTCTTTCTTTCTTTCAAAGAGCAGCCTTACCATTAAAATTCACTCTTTTAAAGGGTACGATTCAATGGTTTTTTTATATTCACAGTGCAATGTGACCATCGCCACTACTGGTGACTTTTAGAGCCAGGTGTGGGCAGAGTCACACCCACGAAAAGTGAGGAATCACTGCTGTGAGTAGTTAGGGGCAGACGAGGCCTGATTGGAGGAATGCATGTCTGGGAGAAGCCTAGAGAACCACCAGATAGCTATTGCAATACCAAAGGGAGCTGAATGGAAGCCTGGGTTTCAGGGCAGTAACAGCAAGATCAGAAAAGAAAGGGCTCATGTAAGGGAGGTTGCAAAGGTTGCAAACACAGGTTTTAGGGCCACCTGTGATGGGTAGAGAGACTGCAGGGCAAAGATACCTTGTTTTCAAGACATCAGATTTTTGTTGCTCACATCTACACTACACGGTTCTGCCAGCCTGCAGAGCCAAGATCAGTTGTGTATGTCCATCTCTCCTGCTTGGGGCAGAGATGCCAGGAATATGGGTCCCCAGGTGCAGGGTATATAAAGATGTACAGCTGGCATGGCCTGCCCAAATTGCTTTGAGAACAGCACCCCAGGTACCATCCTCCTTGCCATAGGCCTCTGAGCTCAGCTATTCATCAGCAACATTGCAGGGATGGAACTGATCCAGTTAGAAAACAAAAATGACTTTATGTTCTACTCAGGTGGGTCCCCTTAGGAGTTCTGGAACTTCCTGCAGCTGGGCCTGGGGGAAAGCAGGGGAACAGGTATTCAGCTCCATCTAGTAGGATATGCCTGGAAATGTGAGTCCAGGAGAGTGGCTTTCTAGAAGTTCTCAGCAAAGTGGGCCTTGGCAAGACCTGACTAAGCAGCATCATCCTTACAAAGCAGGAAGGTGGCATAAAAACCTGGGCTTGAAAGCAGACACCCAAGCCCTGGCCTCATCTCCTCCTCTCACAAGCTACCTCAGCTTTAGATTCTTTGGCTCTAAAATGAAAGGGCGAGACTAGCTCAGAATGCCCAAAATGTTTTTCTCTGAACACTTTGAAAAAAGTTGGGATATATTGAATCCTGTTATTAGCCTCCCTGAGACAGAAGGGCTCTGAGTCCTGGAGTAAAGAAAGTTGTTGATCTTTGCTCAATTTAGAATTTCCCCAAGTATTTGATGGGTGGGTTTGAGTGAGGTGCTCTGAACATCACTTCCTTACCCCATCTATGAATAGCTTCCAGGTGCCACAGCATCTGAAACCCTACCTTCACAAGTTCATTGTGGCTTTTGGTCTCTCAGACTCCCCATTAAAACATAAGTTCTGTTAGATGGAGTAACATCAAGCCATTATGAGTTGGCATTTTGGCTAGGATATAACTAACAGTTGGCTGGGTGCGAGCTAGGCCTGGGGTGAAGGGCAGGATAGTGTTCCAGGAGATGAAAGATGGCTTAGTAAGGAAAGAAGGAGCCAGCAAAGACCTATATTTGTCATTTAGCAACTCTTGAGTGTTTTTAAGGAGGGAGATTTCACATAGAGTCATTTGTGGCTGCAGTCAAATGAGAAAGGTAGAAACTTGTATACCAAGGATGGGATTTTTCAGATGAAGAAAAATCTCAACTAAGCCCAGAGAATGGGGTGACGTGCCCCAGATCCCATGGATAGTAAGCAGCAGGCTGGGACAGCCTCCAAGCTCCCAGGCCAATGTTCTCTGGGCAGCGCCAAACTAACTGGAGTCTCCTGGCTGCCCTCCCTGCATGCACAACGCCTGGCTCCCCAGCCCCATGTCGGTTCTTTTCCCGACAATGATTTCTCTTGACAGAGAATGGAGGTAAAAGGGCAAGGGAATATTTCCAAATGGTTGATCTGACAGCTGCAAATTTCATTGTGTGCTGCATGTTGACCTCTAATTGTTTCCCAGGTAGCCTGGGACTGAGAGATCGATAAATCTCATAGATAGTTAATATCCCCTCTGGCATCCTTGGCTTTGGTTAGAAAACAGTCAAATTCACGGATCTCTGCAAATTTTAGGAGATTTCTCATTTTCTGCAGGACCCGATGAACAATAATTCAGCCAAGGACCTGGTTGGGGCCTGAGAAATTTATGTGACCTGGAGGGCTAGAGCTGGGAGGGAACTCAGAGTTGCTGGCCCAAACTCCCCTTGTCCAAGTGGGAGGACCAAGGACCAGAGAGGCCCACGGTGGCCACGAAGGGAGTGGGAACACCAACCCCATCCTTCTGTTGATCTTTTCACTCGAATGAGCCTCCTCCATTAGACTATTAATAGAACAAGGGAATTGTAGTCATTTGGTTAACCTGTCCCCAGAGATCTTTTTAAAATAAGGCTTGAATGTAGTAGAGGAAGCAATGAATTTATAATTGTAAAAGCTATTTTCCTCATTCCCCTTCCTCTGCCTTTAACAGCTGGTTGACCTTGGTCATGACACTGGACCCTCTTCCTGAGCCTCAGTTTTCTCAGCTGCACAATGGTAATGATAATTATCCCTGTCTCAAAGGACTGTCATGAGGATTAAATGAGTTGTAAGTGAAAGTCCTCAACCAGAGCCCACACAAAATTAGTGGGAATCCCCTTGAATCTGAGTGAGGCTCTGGCCTAGTCAACAGACATCAGCTCTGCTCAGCCTAGAGTCCTGACACTCAAGTCGGAAATAGGGTGACCTGGGAGTGAACCTGAATTTATACCCAAGACTGGCAAGGACTGTATCTGCCCAGAGTGTGTCAGATGTGTGTCGACTTCCCCACTAACTGAAGGGTCCTTGTGGCAAGGATGAAATTGGGAACTTCCTGGAGTTCCCTGCCGGGGTGCCAAGCTCCACACAGGTGTTCACAAACATTTGCTGAATGCACACATGCACAAGGCAGAGCCTGGTTAGCGTGGTGAGGTGGCATTTGGTCCACATGATGCTGTTACATGAGAGGACAGTTGGGTGGGGAATTGCCCAGTCACACACACACACACACACACACACACACACACACACATACACACACACACACACACACACACACAATTGGCCAAGAAGCCAAGGTCAGCAGTGGCCTCATAGTCTTCATCCAGTGGCTGACTGAATCTAAGTACCAAACTCTCTCACAATCTGAAACCCATGCCATGTTAGGGCTGGAATTGACTGAGGGCCCAGATCCTTCTCTTAACCCTTCCCTGCCTCGAATGCAATGCATTCCAGTAGAAAGAACTCTTCCCTAGGATCTGTAGACTGCACTCTGATCCCAGCACTAACCAATTGTGTGATTCTGAGAAACTCACGTTACCCTCCGGGCTTCAGTTTTACCATCTGTGAAATGGAGAGACAAAGCTACCTGGGTTTATCTGTCTAACAGGGTCTCTGTGAGGCAAACCACAATCCATGAGAGATGGGAAAGGCATGGCAGATCATCACATCTAATGCCTTTCAAATATTTATTTTAGTAGATGAATCTTTAATTTTTTTTTTATTCAGAACCCCAATTTAAATGACAGAGAAAACTGAGCAGCTCAGACTGACTGGACATAAGGGCTAGGCTTCAGGCTTCCTCGGTGAAACTCTGCTTGAAGAATAACTGCCTCATTTCAGAGGTGAGGAAACTGAGATCCAGAGAAGGCCCGCTGCTCAAGGTCACATGCTCTACACAAACCCCCAAATCCTGGACGCTTCCTGGGCATGAGCAGAGAGGCAGGGGAACCCCACTCCTGTGGAGCCGGTTCTGAGGGCCCATCTGCCCCTGAGGCCCCTGGGAGCCGCTGCAGTTTCCAGGCAACCAGCGCTGTGTTGCCCAGCACTTCCTATTAGCACCTCACAGCAGTCCTCGCAGCCAAAACTGGTTCAGAAAAGGCTGCCCGGCTGGCAGGTAGGAACAAAGGGTTTAGGCCCCATTTGACAGACAGTGTCCCTCCCATTTGCATGTCATTAAGCTGTGGTCCAGTTAACAGAGGGGGACACATAGCTTCAGATTCCCTGCCAAGCTGGGGCACAGAGGCTCTGGGGCTTCATTTGCATTTTGGACATCTGCCCTGAGCCATAGGAGTGGATTTGGAAAAAAGGGTTTTCTTGAAGAGATGACTGGAGGTCTGGGGTGGATAGGGAAGGGGGGGCCCCGCATCTCGGTGGCAACCCCAGCTTTTTCCTGTCTCCCTCCCAAACTGTGACACAAGCTCGAACAGACTTGTCTGCGGGGGGGAGGGCTTTACTGCTCTGAGAGTTCCAACTTGGCACCATATAATGGCTTGGGAGAAGACAAGTAAATTCTAACAAGCCAGACTTATCTGGGCTCCCCTCAGCCAGCATCCCCATGCTGTGCACGCGCGCGCGCGCGCGCACGCGCACACACACACACACACACACACACACACACACACACACACCAGCCTAGCCAAAAAAGAAAAAGGAAGAAAGGAACACAGGCCACATTTTCTCTATACTCTCCTTCTGAGGCCTCCTGGGGTGCTCCTGATTGACAGGATGCTAAATGCAAGAGGTTTCCTATGATAGAGAAAGAGATTTTCTTGAAGCATTCAACTCATGACCTTTAAGAGCTCGGGAAGCAAAATGATTTTCAGTCACTTGGGTCTGAGTGAAAGGTATGTGAATTGATCGACTGCAGGGCTCAGGCCTCCTGAGGTCTCAATGTTATGTCATTAAAATCTTACAATCGAGTTATCCTAATGTATTCCAGCAGCCATCTTCTCAGAGGCGATTAGTAAATAGACTCAAAGTTACATGGTACAAAATGCTTTCTCCAAGGGCTGCTCCAGCTCTGGGAAAGGCCTGCAGTGAGTTAGAGGCCTGGGGCCAAAATCTTGCCTTGGCCATTTGGAGTTTTCTTTTGAGACAGTCCATTAGACTATGATAACTATTGTTGTTCCTCTCACATTTCTTCCTCTATCTCCCTTAACTTATAAAGATACCTACCCCTCTGGCCATAAGGTGGCTATGTTGATGAGCCTGGCTAGTCATGTTGCCATGTTCCCTGGCAACAGTGATTGGTCTGGGGGTACACCTGACCCAGCCAAGCCAATCAGAATCTTCCCTGTATGAATCTTCTCAGTATGAAGATTGCTCTTTTCATACTGAGGAGCTTGAGTTGAGAGAAAAAAAGTGGGTTGACAACAGCCATTTTCCCTGCCATCTGTGTCCTATCTGCAGAAGCAGTCAAGCACAATCAGCAGAGAGGAAAGAAGGAGAGAGTGAAAGAGATCTGATTCCTAAAGCTCCTTCTTCAATTCTGTGGAGTTATCCTCATAGCTTGCCTACCTCCATGAGCCTTAAAACTGCTCTTTTGCTTAAGTCACCCAAGGTTCAGTTCTGTTGCTTGCAATCAAAATCCTGCCATGCAATGGGAGCTGGTATTCACAAAGTATAATTGTCTGGAGCTTGGGAAAAATGAAATTGATAGGGAATGATACAAAGTCTGGTCATGTAGGTCAGAAGTGTCAACCACAGTGGCCCCTCAGGGATGATCCACTGAAACATGAGCTACATAAAGAGAGAGACTTTTGCTTCTTTCCCAGCCTCTAGAAAAATGCCTGGCACATAGCTCCTCTGACCACATCCCTTGTAGGCAGCGTGGTCTTGCTTATCACATGGCACCTCTGCTATCTCCTGATTTCCATCCCCTGTCCTTTTGATTCTCTGCTCCATCATAATTTCAATTCATACATGGCCACCATGGCCCAGCTCTCCTTTGTGGCCTCCACTATTAACTGCTTTGTTCTCTCGATGCTTCTTGGTACCAGGTCCAAGAATAGTTCCAGGACCAGAGAGAAACAGAATCCATTTGGCTCAGCTCATCTTTTTGTGCCCAGCCGCCTCATAGGTCAGTCTGCTGTCTTTGAGTCGGGTGTCCATGCCTGAGCCAATCGACTGAGGCAATGGGGCATTAGAGGTCACAGGCCAATCAGTCCTTATATTAGGGGCCACAGAATCTCTAGCATAGAATCTCTTGTTAAGACTAGCCTTGGGAAGGCCAACGACTATCGTTTCCCTGTTCCAGAAACTTCATCTGAGGCACGAGATTTTTAGTTGGCTGTTGGAACCCTTCCCCCATTCCAGGGAGCTTGCTCCCAGGTGCCTCTCTGGTGTGTTTCTTGCTTGAATTGCAAATGGAATCACTGCATAAACCCTACATAACTCAGAGCCCCATGTTGGCAGTATCTTATTTTTCAATTTCTTTTTTTTTAATTGAATGAACATATTTTATGCAAGCCGTTCTACCTTGGTGAAGGCTGTTCCCCTGTGATTCATCAGAGTAATAACTAGAAACACCATTATTTGGCTCCATCCTCCTGCTGAGAACATCACATAACTGAGAAATGTTCATGCGTCTCACAGAGTTATGGGGAGAGGAAAAGCGGGGGGAGTGAGAGGAGGAGAAGAGGGAGGAAGAAGCAAACAAATGATTGTGTACACACACACAGGTAGACATTCAGAGCCATGGGGAGACACTGAGAGGAAAACACAGACCCACACATGGTTGTTATCACACATCCACATTTGGAGGCACAGAAAGAACCACACACACTTCTCTACTCAGATGGCTCATGCTTGAAAAAATAAAAGGAAAAAAATAAACATAGAGAATTTTAAAGCGAAAAGGAATGTTGGAGAACTGGTCCAATTGTCTCACTTAACATATAAGAAAAATAAAGCTCAGAAAGGTAGCAGATACCCCTACATATTCCGTGTTCTTGGGTTTCTGCCTAGAAATATATAAATCAACTAATCTTAGATGCAGAACCTCTCTTTATTTATGTTTGTTTAGCTCTTGCTCCTGAGTTAATGACTTTCAGACATCCTCATCACTGCGATCTGAGGTGTGACAGAAATATTCTTGCTTTTTTTTTTTAGTTATTTTTTTTGTTCCATTTTTCAATGACCTGTGATAAGATAGCTGAGCACCTGGAAGTATGTTCAAAAGTCTGACCTTAGGACAGAGAAGCACCACAATGAATGTCTTACAAGCTCTAGCATGTTTTGTGGGGGCTGTGTGAATGAAGACTTTTAAGGTAAAATAAGTCAAACTTCCAACTCAGGTGTCTAAGAACTTGCACATTTCTTCTCCAGTTTTAACTGGCACTTCCTTAATCCAGCTCCTCTCACCTCCTGCTTTGTCCACTGCCTATTTTCAGTCTCCTCTCTCCAACCCTCTCTTCCTCTCACCATCAGACTGAGTTTTTCTAAAACATGACTCTTGTCTGGCCCTTCTCAGAGCAATCAGGACCCCAAGCTACATATATCCACCTCTGCATTGATTAGTCCTTTACTAGCTGCAGGCAAATGCATCCAATGAGAACAAATTTACAAAATGGCAGGGCAGAGTGAAATATGTTCAAGTTCACATAACTGGATGTTCAAGGGCTGGAGCCTGGATCCCGAGGTTTAACGGATGGCATCAAGAACACCTCTTTTCCTCTGTCTCTCAACTCTGCTTTCCTTCATGACAACTGTTTCGATCCTTTCATTTTCAACTTTTCAGTGTCCTTACGATTTACATACATCTTATAAACAATATAGAGCTGAAATTTTTTGTAATCCAATCTGATAATCTCTGTATTTTAACCAGAAATTTAAATCCATTGAAATATATCGTGATTACTAATCTATTTGGGTTTATTGATACCATTTTATTTTTTGTATTTTTTACTCAGCTTTTTCTACTCTTCTTTTTCTCTCTTCTATTTAATTGAGTGATCTTTTTTCTTCCTTCCCTTCTTTCCCTTTTACTGGTTAGTAGTTTATACATTGTTTTAGTGTTTTCCTTATTTCTTTTAACATGTATACTTGACTAAATGAAGTCTGAATTTTATAAAAAGCCATATCATCAAACAATGTAAGACCATAGAATATTTTAACCACTATCAGATCCTTTTTATCTTACATATTATTCTTATTCAATACTTTAGATCCTCATTGTTTTATATCCCATAATTATTTAATATTATCACAACACAGTCATGAGTCACTTAAAGACAGGAATGTTACAAGAAATGCATTGTTAGGTAATTTCATCATTGTGTGAACATCATAGAGTACACTCATACAAATCTAGATGGTATAGCCTACCACACACCTAGGCTAGACGGTGTAGCCTATTGTTCCTAGGCTACAAACTTGTACAGCATGTTACTGTATTGAATATTATAGGCAATTTTAACACAAGGGTAGGTATTTATGTATCTAAACATATCTAAATATAGAAAAGATACAGTGAGAATATGGTAAAAAGGATAGAAAGTGGTACACTTGAATAGGGCACTTACATGTATGAGTTTGCAAGACTGGAAGTTGTTCTGGGTGGGTCAGTGAGTGGGTAGCGAGTGAATGTAAAGGCCTAGGACACTACTCTACACTACTGTAGACTTTATAAACACTACACTTAGGCTGCACTAAATTTATAAAAAGTGTTTTTCATGCTTTAATACAAATTAACTCTAGCTTACTGTAACATTTTTACTTTATAAACTTTATTTTATTTTTTACTTTCTAACTCTTTTGTAATAACACAGCATAAAACATGAAGACATTGTATAGCCATAAAGAAATATTTCCTTCTTTATATCCTTATTCTACATTAATAGCTGTGAGTAATACCATTTACTATAGCATTGTGATGTCACTAGGCGATAGGAATTTTTCAGCTCTATTATAGTATTACAGGACCACCATCGTATGTGTGGTCCATCGTTGATCAAAGCACCATTATGCAGTGCATGACTATACTCTATACAGGAAATGTCTTTTTAGATTCATCCACATATTTATCATTTTATTTGCTTACCAGTTCTTCTTGTATCTCAGTCCTTATTCCTAAGTAGAATTTTCTTTTCCCTAAAACAATCCTGCCATAGATCTTTCAAAGGGATCTGTTAATAAGATCCTGTTTTCTGAAATGCTTTCACCTTTTCTTTCTATATGACTCTTAATTAGAATTTTAACTCATCAGGGTTTTTCTTTTCTCAACTCTTTGAAGACATTTTAGTTTTTCCTTGTTTCTATCATTGCTATTGAAAGTTGCTATTGCTTTTCTAGTTGCTAAATCTCATTTTTTAATATAATCTATCTTTTCTCTGTTATCTCTCTTAAGACTTTGTCTTTGGAGACCTACAGTTTTAGTACAAGGTGTGATGTTCAAGGGGTGGGTTTATTTTTATTTATCCTGATTGGGACTGTCTGAGATTCTCAGGTTTGTAGATCAATGCTTATCGGTAATTCTGAAACATTCATATCCATTATTTTGTTTAATATTGCCCCTCTCTTATTCTCTCTATTCTTCTGTAACTCTCATTAGGTGTGTGCAGGGCTTCTTATCGTGTCCTCCATATCTCTTAACTACTTCATGTCTCTGTCTCTTTCACTCTCTGCATGTTAAGTATTTCCTTAGATATATTTTCAAGTTCACTAATCTTCCCTTCGAATGTATCTAATCCAGTCATTAACTCATCTACCTGTTTTATATCAATGACTATTTTTTTTTTCATTTCTAGTAAGTCTATAAGGTTCTTTGTACAATTTGTAAGCTATTTTCCTATATTGTTATGTTTTTCCTTATGTTATTGATTCTTCCTTTTATATATTTATTCATTTCAAGCCTGGTAGTTCTGCCACATGGAGTTTTTGTGAGTGGAAAGTGTTAGGATCTAATATTGCTCTTTGTTGAATTTCCAGACTCTCATTCAAGGTGGATAGATTCCTTGTGTGTTTAGTTACATTGAATTTTAAGGCTATTTTCAGTGGAGCTTTATCTGTGGAAAATCTTGGGTTGATGGTATGTTGCCAAAGAGTCTGAGTTTGCTTTCATCCAATGCCCCAGGGGCATCCCTATCCATCTAGCATCATTTTTATGTTACTTATGGACTTGAGGATCCCCAGACCATGAAGGTAGTCCCATGGAATACTTTAACCCCTCACAAGACATAAGCTTGTATTATAAATTATCAGGAAGAGACTCTTCCATCTCCAGAGCTCAGGCCAAGACACATAGCTTTCCTGTTTCTCCCTTTGTAAGATGCTTTTCTAGTTTACCCTCTTGCTCCAGGCACACTGCTTGAAGGATTCCATCTTTATGCAGGGTTCTCATTTCAAACTCAGCACAGGTTCAAAGGCTTGTCTTCTGCTTCATGTGAGGATCCAATCTCAAGTCCAGATTATAGAAATGACACTGCCCACCTCCACCCTCAGGCAGCTGCAGCTTCAGTTTATATGTCAAGTGCTCTGATTTTTGTCTCATCTTCCTTTTGGACTCCATATGACTCCCTATATATTTTTCAAGCTCAGTTAGGTATCTTATACATATTTTTTATAACTTATACATACTTTTTAAAGGAACTTGCAGAGGGAAGGATTTCAGATTATCTATGTAAATGTTGCCAGGAACAGAGCTTTCTGCTTTTCTTCATGTTGGCTTCATTCCCAGAGCAGCTTGGTGACATCAGTGTCCTTTAGAAATTTCAGGCTACATTGGCCTCAGAGACAGAGAGACCATGAGGAAAGAATGGCTCATTCTTGAAAGAGGAATAACTATCGCTGGCCTGATTTTGGTTACATGCCCATCTCTAGACCAATCATAATAACTCAGCCACCTTTCAAAGGAGAGATTGGTATAAGCCCACCCAGACCACATGAGTGGCAATAACAGGAAAGGGGAAAATAGGCACTTGAGAGGCAAAAACAACAGGTGTCAAACATAGTCATTTAAAAATATACAAAGTATTATATCATATGATCCTTATCCTGTGAGATAAGATTTATAATCATCTCTCTCATTTATACAGTACTGAGGAGCAGAGCTGGCATGGGAATGTTAATCACCCGACTCAAAATCTTGGACATTTTTAATCAAGACTAAACATCTTAGCTTAGCAGTTCGGTCCATGTATTCCTCAGTCCTGCTTTGTCTGTCTAGCCTCATCTCTCACTAGCTAAACTGTTCAGTTTCAACTTTGTGCTTTGTTAATGCCATTTCTGTACCTGTGATGTTCCCACACATCTTCCAATCAAGCCAAGAAGAGGACAAGAGTGAGCAATAGGAGTGAACAGGAGTGAGCAATAGCTTTCTCTTCTCATGCCAACTCTGATCACAGGCAGAATCTACATAAGACACTATATTACGGTTGTATACAGGCTCAGTGTTTATCTTAGGTCTGGTTCCTAGAATCAGAGCCTGAAACAGGTATTCTTATGCACTTCTTTGATGGAGGAAGTGGCCTCCAGAGAAACCTGTAAGAAAGTGTGGGATGCAGGATAAGTAGCTAAACGAAAACATGGTTTTAGCTGAAGCCTAGCTGGAGCTGATCCAAATGGAATTCTGAAGTGTAAATGGTACCACAGAGCTGTCACCCAGTGAAGTAAGTCTTTTGTATCCCTGCATTAGTCAGTCATTGGCTGTAGGTAACCTTAAGGGTAGGTGGAAGGAGACTGTGACATCCTAGGTATCTACTGGAGAGGGGACTGTGCCTACTAAGGCAGACGCTCCAGAGAAGAGGGAAGCTGTGCGCTATCAGCATCAAACACTTACAACAGCTAGAAGGTGGGAGATCTGACCAGGCCAAGAGGATCTGGGCAGGGCCTGAATAACAGCTAGGACAGTGGGAGAGTATGGTAATTGATTAATGACAATAACCAGTTTCAAAAGCTTGTACTTTGTTGAGCCAGACACTATCCTTAGCACTTACATGTGTCCTCATTTAATCCTGATAAATAGCTAAGTACTATTATTTCCCAAGATTATGACTAAGGAAACTGAGTGAAGCACAGAGAGTCTAATTACTCAAGGTCACACAGTAGATGAGGTTCACACTGCACCCTAGAACCTGAACACATCACCACTTAATGATGTCTGCTATGAGTGTGAGAGGCAGGAGTGGCCACAACAGTGATCAGACTGCAGCATTTGAAGACAATGGACTGCCTTGTCTAGGAGTCTTCCCCCTCCAGATGCCCATTGGCCCTTAGCGAATGCACTATAGTATCAGCTCACACTGTCCAGGACACTTCTGGAGGATGGTGTCTCCTTCCAGAAACTTCCATTTTAAAGTGAAGCTGGCCAGATGTAGGTCCTTTGGTCTTGAACAGTTTCACCTTGAGCAGTTCCACAGCCAGGGTGGTGAGAGATTTGGAAATCATGACAAAGGCAAATTGACTGGGGATGTCAAACCTAGAAGGGCCTTCCAAGAGGAGTCACAGGGTCTCAGAGCAGAAAGGACTATTGAGTTCACAAATTCAAATGGATGGGGGCAGATAGCCAGAGAAGAGGGATGACTTATCCCAGACCTTGTATCTATCTGGTGGCTGCAGCTCAAAGCCTCTAATTGAGTGGTATGTCAGTCAGTAAGTGTTTAACAATCAGCTCTCCAGGAATACAGAGCCCCGATTTGTAGCATCTGCCAGTTTCTGTGGTGTAAATTCCCACTGTGGCCAAGTTCAAACTCTCACTGTGTCATCACTGAATTCAGAGTTGGAGAGATGTCCACAGTCAGCTATTTTGAGTTGGTAGAAGCTGGTTCCTATACACCAGTGATCACCAATACAAGGCTCATTCTGCAGGACTAGTCATTCCCCACCACTAATCCCATAAGACACCCACTAAAGGAGTATTCTGAGGTTACACGGGTTTAGAAAGCATAGCATTCTAAATCCCATTCTCAGAGCATGTTTTGGTGTATTAGCTTATTAAAGGCCCCAAAAGTTCAGCAGTAAAGAAACCTGTGTAACTTCAATTAGCTCAACATTCTCCAAACCTGTTTGGCTGCCCAACCATTTCATCACATACCTCTTAGCAGCATCCCTTGAAACTAGTGTGCAATGGGGCACCCTTTGGAAAATGCCAACCACAGCAATGTCTTCACATAAACAAAGGGCCATCACTGAAGAGGAGTTTCCACTTTCTGTTGCCTTTTGTTTCATAGGGTGGAATGAGAACAATGAGTTAAAATAAGGGAAGACAGATTCAAATGCTAAGAAGTACTTTCTAATAAGTCTACCTCACAGTAACATGAGGCTAGATCTTAAAAGAAGGTGGCCATTGGCATAGAGAGTAAATGATCCTATGTCAAAAGTTGCACCAGGAATGCAGAGAAGATTCCTTCTAAGAATTACCTCTGAAGTTCCAGGATTCTATTAACTTTAAGTGCATAGACTCTCTCTGGGGCCTGAGAACAGAGCCCATCAGATAAGGAGCCATCTGTATGTAGAAATAGGGATTACAACTCTATTTATGTGTGTGATATAATTTTAGAAGGACTAGGATGTCTCACTTCCCAAAATATACTTTATATTTTAATATACTTTATATTTTAATATTCTTTAATGTCTAGTTTCCGCATTAATTCATGATTAGAGCTTTATTTCTTTAGCTTAATAGTTTAATTCATGTTTAAATGCATATTCTCTTGGGAAAGGAATAATTTGACATAATCTACCATTGGCCAATCGTATCCCTGCAGTGTGGTTAGGTACTCAGTTCCTCCCAGACAGGTTTTTGTTTGGAGAAGGATGACTGGGGAAGGGGGGACAAGGACAGAGGTACTAGATATCTGAGGCGAGGGCTAGAGAGGCAGCAGGCCAGGAAAGAGTGGTTGTGCCAAAGACAAGCTTGGCGGTCTTCATGAATGTGTTTGGGACTGGGCCTGTCCTAGAGATATCCCAAAACTATTTTGGAAGGCAACAAATTTAGCTGGTGGCTGGTTTGCAAATCATCCAGATCAAATCCTCTAGATATGTTAGTATTTCTGATGAGACAATCTGTCTCAGAATGAGACATTTAAAGCCTTTACAACCAAAAGGGATTTGCCTTTTTGAATACTGCCATCCAAAAAAGCACAACCACTACAGCCTATTTCACTGGCCAAATTCAGCAGCAGGTTAAATGTTCATAACCATGCTGCCTTTGCTTGTGTAGAGCTTTCCAGGTGAAATCTTGCTTCTATATTTACGATCTGACAGAATTCTCAGAACAGCCTGAAAAAGAGAGCAGTCTGGTTTTCATTTTATAAATGAGGAAACTGAGACACTTAAGGTTACCCAGGGCATGGAGGGCAAAGCCAAGATTCAGCCCAAGTTTTCAGATTTCAACTGCCACTGTAATTAATTTTTTAAATTTGATTCGCATTTTTAACAAGGTAATACAAGTATTATATAATTTAAACTGTCAAATGGTTCCACAATGCTTTTAGTGAAAAGCAGTTGTCCCCTACTCCACACCCTCTTAGCCCTGATTCCCAAAACCTACAGGCAACCCACGTTCTATTTTCGAGCTATTTCTTCCTGTATTTGTCTTTGTATTTCAAAGTAAAATGTTTATATGCCCATTTCTTAAGTTTTGTAAAAAATTAGATATAAGCTAAAATCATCCTTATGGAAGATGAAGATTTAGTTTTTTATACTCTCATTTACACACACGCATACTTGCATACTTCCTCTCCTCTAAACATCACAGTATGGTTACACGATAATTTTTATTTCTTCTATGGTTATTTTAATTTTCAGAATCTCTCTGATAGCTCCTTTTGTATAGCATCCTGTTTTTGTTGCATAGACAATTTATAGTCACTTATCTTTCTGCGATTTTATTTTTTTTATTTCAATTTTTATTTCCTGCCTTCATTGTTTCTCTTTCTCCTGAGTTCCTTTTCCATTGGTCCATACTGACATTTGTCTTTCAAGTTAGAGATTGTCCTCAAATATTCTTGTCTTTACAGACATATTTACTCATAAGATGCTAAAAACATTGGATGCTTTCAGTGCCTGGGTGGGCGGTTTCACTGTACGATGATGAGATGGAGACCAGATCTTGTGGCACTCCCACTTGCCAGTCTTTGTAAGAATTATCTCTTGGGCCTGTTGGTTTCCCTAGCTGCGTGGGGGTGGGGGGGGGCAGGGAGTAGTCCAATCTTCTGCCACTAGGGAAGGAATACGGAGAAGGTGGCTGTAAGCCTGGTCTCTAGCATTCTGGGAGTTAAGTGGCAGAAAGGGCCCTAACTTCACTATCCAGACTTTCATTCAATCCACCTTCAGTGGTGCCTGCTTCTCCAGGACGGACTCTCCTATTTAGCCTCTCCAGAGCAAGGTCCTATCTGCCAGCTGCAAATCCATGGTCTAAATATACCAGGCCAATTCCTTGGAAATAGAGCTGGGTTTTGCCTGTAGAAAGTATACAGGGGAGAGCCTGAAAGATGAGTGACTGTGCTGAAGTAAGGAAAGCAGGGTTGGGCACAGGGAGGAGAGAACTGCAGTCACAACAAAAGCTCAGCCAATCCTGGGAGCCCTAGAGCTGGAATTGTCCCTCAGAACTACTTTGTCCTGAGATGAGAAAACTGGATTTTTATCCTCCCTCACTGACCGGTCATTGGAAGTGGGCTCCCATCAGAGAGGGGTGGTGACCTTGAGCAAGAGGATTTTCTTTAACTAGGAGAAATTTCTGGAGAGAAACTTGAACAGAGAGTCATTAATCCTCCCAGCAAGCTGGAGAAATGAGTGCCAGGGCCATCTGAGCAGTACCCACAGCGACCACTGCAGTGTACCTGCACTGTGCTCAAGTGACCTGCCTTCACGGGATCCTCTGGAGTCTGTTTGCTTCTTCTTCCTAGAGAAACACAGAGGAAGAAGGCACACCCCAATCCTCCACTCTCACCAAAGCCGATCTCAATGCTGCAATAATCCCCTTCGTCTTGTTCTACTACTCCCTATTCTAGATTTAGTTTACCTTAGAGAATGTTTATACTGGACCAGAAGGGTAACTTAAGGGACTAACCTAGACTTTCATCCCTGAGAGACCCAAGACCTTGTCATCATGCCCGTCTCTAGCTGTGGATGTTGCACATGTCAATTATCTGTGGAAACTGAGCAACAAAGCATCAAGAGACACCCAAAGTCACCTGGGTGCCAACTATAGTCCTCCCTGCCCCATTTTATAAGGGTAGCCTTATCCCTCCTGATGATAAGGGTCCACTCTTCCTGCCAGATGGTGACCTTTTTCTTTGCCTACTGATCTCTTGGCACAAGGAGTCAAAAGTGATCAGGCAACAGTCATCCATGAAAGCTCGGGGGAATTCTTGCTGTATTCCCAGTAGAAGCATGCTCCCCTTGGAAGCCAAAACCTTGAGACTCACTAAGCCTAAAGTTGCAGAGAAAAGAAGCATAAACTCCACACGTGGATTACTAGGAGTGATGGTAGGCAGGGGCCCTGCTCCTGCCACTCCTGAGTTCTCAGAACAACCAATTCTACCTTCTGGGGATATGGCCACTGCCCATGAATGAATTTAATCTATTCTTGCCTCAGGTCACTTCTCTCTCCACGCAGAGTAGATGGCCAGATGTATAGTCTGAAGCTCTACCCAAGGAGGACTAATGCTCACAGCTAAATTCTGGTGGGGTTGCAGTGCAACAGCAGTTCATTCTTGGCTACATCTGTATTCCAAGCCAATCCGTCCATGAATCAAACCGAGGCTTTCTCCTCCTCCATCAGCTAGTCATAGATACTAGTCATAAGTGCAACCACAGGTGCGAGCTTGGTGAGAGGGGCCAGTACAACAGTGAGGTATGACATGGGATCTGAGCCACCTACTCATGCAGCTCCTTGCTCACTCTGACTTTCTCATACCAATCCCAGAAGTACAACTTCCCTCTTGTGATAGATTGCTCCTAGACCCACATAATATGACTACATAGATCTGACAAAACTCAGCTCTCCATGAGCAATTCTGGTTACATGCTCACTTGACATTCTATGTTTAGGTGCCACACCCAGGAACACACCAAAAGCTGGATTTCAAAAGATGTGTCCTTTTCTTCTGTGGTTGGTGTGGCTTTACTCTAGAACCTTATGTGTTTACTTTGTAATTCTCTTATGGATCTTTTTCCACAAATTCCACATGACAATGGAATCTTGTCCCATCACTGATACCTCTAATGTCATAGAGTCTTCCAGGTGGTGTGGCCCAAAATATAGGGCCACTTACACCATAGCCTGGACCTGCTGCAGGAACCCACTTGAAGACAACAGCCTTTCATGTTATATGACAGATAGGCTAGAGCAGTGTTCCCAAGTGCATCATATACTGACTCCAGAACCCAAAACATCTTAACGAGTGTTTTCTTTCTTAGTGATGAAAGGTGCAAGAGAACTAACTAGTCCTTACTTTAGAGGGAATGTCCCAGAATGTCCCATACCACTGAACCCTAAAAACTGCTGTGGCCAGGCCCTGAATCTTTGTAAACTTTATCTTCCAACCTTTGGAGCACATGTGGTGTCAAAGCCTCCAAAGGTCTTGCTCACCCAGTCTGATTAGCAATGTGTTACCAACAAGGTGGTCCAGGTGGTGTTCTATGGAATGTCCAGATGGCCCAGATCTCTTTGGACTAAATTGTGACAGAGGGTGAAAAGTTACGATAGCTCTAGGGTAAAACTGTAAATATTTTTTGTTATCCATCCCACATGAAGGTAAAATATTTCTGATCCTCATTCTGATATGTCTGGAAAAAAAGACCTTCACGAAATCAATGGACACTCTGTATGTTATGTACGTGAGGCTATCTTAATCTGTTCTAACAAAAATCACATCTGGCATAGCAGCTGAAATTGAAGATGCTACCTGTTGGAGTTTGCAGGTATTTCACTGTTATTCTCCAAGATCTATCTGGTTTAGGTGGGGGATGGGGGTCAAAACATTGAATTAAAAGGGGAAATGAAACAAATCACTCTCACTTTCCTCACCCCCACATCCTCTGGGTCTAAAGACCTAGATGAATCTCTTCCATCTTCCTATCTTTTCTCTGGATGGGGAGACAGTTTCAGAGGCTTCTACTTGGACTTCTCTACTACAATTACCCTCACCTCACATGTCAAGGAGTAGTTCTGCCAACTACTGTGTATATTCATTACTATCATACATTCAAAGACCAGGAAATGAACAATGGGTAGAACTGTGGACCTAGCTGACCCATTGTAAGTTACCTGGGTCAAAACTCTATTTGTCACCTGCCTGCACTCCACCAATGTGAGATTAGTCTGGCAATCAGGAGAGGAGATGGAAATAGATACTGAGAAAGGTGTGTGTTGCTTTGCAGAAGAGAGGTCTTTGCACCACCTTCAAGCAAGAGAGGAATGCCATCTTTTAACAGAAAGAAAAGTACTACTTCTGTGAACCCATAAAGTTCAAAGGGATCTGGAGATTCAAGACTTTTTAGTACATCAACTCAGATAGCCCCATCCAGTTCTCAGAGTCCCACACCTTCCCATTCATGATGCAGACCTTGGCATGACAGACTTTCTGAGGTCAAGAATTCAAGCTCTTCTGGAGTTCTCAACCCTTATAATTAAGTCCTAGATCTGATCCTCAGCTTTTCCTGCCCTCCAGCCACAAGCGTTGAAGTCTTTTTATATGCTGCCAATTGGGCTCACTGGCTTTCAGGCTTAGCCTTTAATTGGTGATTAGTCACTCTCAGCCTTTCATTTCTTTCTCCAATGTATTGATTGCCCTTAGCAATAGCCATTTAACTTGATACACTTCATAATTACTACTCCCCCAGAACTTCTCAAATGTCTTCGATATTGCCCCCACCAGGGTACTGCCTTCCACTGGTATCCCATTCCAGTGTGCTATTTAAAGTTGTAACAATTTCACCACGATAGCATGCCAGGAGTTATCTATACTCCACCACTATATATTCATACTCCATTACCACCAGTGATGGAGTTCTCATCACTAGCCAGCCAGCAGTAGGTAATCCAGCTCCAGAATCCCATTTTAGAGACTGCTCCCTTGAACTACTCTTGGCACTAACCCTCTTAGGCTGGGTTCTCTGGGCAATGGACTCTGAGTCAGAAATTTATATTCAGGAGGTTTATCTGGTATCAATACCTGGGGGGAGGGGAGGTAAAGGAAATAATATTGGCAGTGGGAGGAGCTGAATTATAACACTGTTGCAACAAAGACCTCAGTTGATCCTACAGGAATTTTGGAGCTGGGATGGTACTTCAGAGTCTTTCCATCTTCAGCAAGAAAGTAGGGCCTTTTAATCCTTGCATTGACCAGTCACTGGCTATGGGCTTCCCCCAGGGAGAGGATTTGACCTTGGACAGGGCGCTCTCTTTGGGTGAGGGTAGCTCTTGGTGAGGGACTTTTGCTGAGAGCTGTCAGCTAACAACATTCCCAGAAGCTGGGGAAATGGGTTCTGAGAGGGGATCTGGGAGATACACCACAGCACATACCACACATTCTCTACCAGTTCTGCTGTTTTCAGACCTTGACCTCTAGAGGTCCTTGGTGCTTCCAGTTCCTGAGTCTTCCTGAGTTCTGTAGTGGGAAACAGTTGCCTCATTGCATTTCCCAATCTACCCACTACTACCTTGCCTTTATAGGGTCCCTGCCTGTCTTCCATCTGATGAGTTATCTACCACTAGTTCTTTAGTTTCCCCAAAATTGTATTGGAATTTCTTGTCATGTCATCTCCTCTTACTCTTGCCCAGTGTGGATTTATGTCTCTATTTTTATTCCTTTATTGTTATTTTAGTAGGGTTTGGGGAGGAAGTGAAAGTAAACATGTGCCCACTTTGCCAGATTTACTGGATGTCCATCATTACAATCGTACTAAATAGCAAGTGGTCTGAGTCCTCCCTTTTCCCCAGCACCCTTCCTCTGTGTACTTCCAAGAGCTTCTATCCCATAGTCTGTGAATCTTGACTCTACCTTATCTATGGCGCAAGGTTCTCTGCAGTTAGACCTTGCTGTCACCTTCACCAGGAGAGGGGTTTTTCACAGTTCCACATTATCTGAGAGGAGTAGAGCATGTGAAACTATTCCTTGTTGTACTGAAATGACCCCTCAAAAACTCCAAATTCCTACATTGTGGGTAGGATCTGATTCCCTCTGCCCACTATCTCATAGCTCTTCTTCCTTATCTGAAAAGTTTTCTCCTTTCCCTTTTGTCTCTAGCCTGGGGTTTTTGCATTCTGGCCTCCGTATGACCTAGCCAGGTCAGTCTCGAAATCATTGCCTCTCAAAGAAGAGCACAGTACATCTTGGAGTGTGTGCCATTGTTTCAGGAGATACAAACCCACAGGATAATATGGGGCATTATCTTGGAGTATCAATATCTTTCCTGTTGGAATAAGTACAATCATGTATGTATGTTAAGTTTTTCCACCCAACAAATATATTTTGTGTCCCAGCACTGCAGCAATCAAAGACAGATTCTCATGTTCAAAGCTGGAGCCCTGAATACTTTTTCCTTGGAAAAGTGATTATACATACTATGTTGGGCAGGATCCAACCATTCTTTGATTCAACAAAGATTCACAGCCTGCCCCATGTATGCCAAGCACTGCTGTAGGCTAGAGATAAATGGAAAACAAGACTGATGAGATCCCTGCCCTCATAGAATGTCTATTCTAGTGTATCAGTCCATTCTAGTGTACTTTGAAGAGAGAAACACCTACCTGGCTGCATAAGCACTTCTTTGAGTGAGTAAATTGAAAAACTAACTTTTAAAAAAAGTATCATTAATTACATCTTTTCTTGTAACAGGAAAGAGAAGCTCAGGGAGAAAATTCTGAAAGCCCATTAAGAGGCTGAAACCAGGAAACATAACCCTGTAGACTAGAGATTCAAAATGGGCTTAGGAAACATAACATCAAGACTCTCCAGGGAAATGGTTAAGTCAGAGCCAAAGGCATTAGCACTGAATTAAGAGGAGCTTGAGCTAATGAGAAGGGAGCAGAGTGTGAGGAGCCTGGGGAGGGAAGGTGACTAGGGATCAAGTGCAGGACTGACAGAAGGGAGGCAGGAGGCGGGAGCATGCAGATAGCATCATTGCTATGCTAAGCACGGCTCCTCCTCCAGTGGGAGGGGCAGCAGCAGCTGCAGGACTGAGCCAGGAGTTCAGAAGTAAAGCAGGGCCTGCAAATGGCTCAGAGTCACACATCCAGGCCTTCTCACTTCTGGCAAGGACTAAACCAGCATGTGGCCAGGGACAGGGCCAGCCAAATGTTACGATGTTACAGATATATATGGAAGGACTGGTACTTTGCTTCACCTTCTCTCTTCCTGTCCTTGCTCCCTCCCCTCTACCCACATGGCTCGTTCCAGCGCCACCATCTTGGTCCAGGTGTGAGTTGTCTGTTTCCTCTTTGCTGGGGAAGGAGACAGCTGAAGCTGGTCTCTAAATGCAGGGACCAAGTTGGCTTCATTCCTTGGTAAAGATATAGCAGATTGGAAAGAGCAGGGCAGACACTGGGCCTGGGGACAGGAGCAAGAGATGGGGGTTGGGGGGAGGCGGTGGGGACATCTATTCAGGACCTCCAAACCCACTCCACACAAAGTGCAACCTATTGCAGATCTGAGCAGGGCATGCCTTAGACTTTACCTCTTTGGCAAGCAAGTAGTAGTTACCACAAGTAGTTAGTCCCGGGTTGGGCCACAGAACAGCTTAGCAAAGACTTACAAAGGCTCCCATCTCTTCCAGCCAACCCATCCTGTGTGCCCGCTCTGTGCCAGGCCCAGGTCAGGCACAGAGCAAAGCGGGGTGCTCACAAACTAGCCAGGGCCACAGACAATCAACCAGCTCAGCGAAACTTTAGCCTCTGTCACTGTTGCTTTTGGTGCACCACAGAAAAAGCCCCACTGGGGGTGAGTTGGAATGCCTCACACAGGGCCTCAGGACTCAGAGCTAGCATCCCCAAAGCTCCCACTGTTCCCACCACCCAAAGCAGGTGCTTCCTGAAGCGACAAGGACAGTGGTGATGCGGGTGAGAGCACGTGAGTTATGGTGCACGGGTGCCTCACAAACAAGTTTGGTGCCCGCCTGTCTCAGTGAATCACCGCGGAGCCTAATCTTTCATTAGAACATTCAGCAGTAATTGCTGGCGAAATGCCACTTGCCTTTTTCTCATTTTAACAAAACATTTATGCATGAAAGATTTAATGCCAGGTATCAAGCATATCATTGTAAATTTACCACTAATTAAGCCTAATTAAAATAATTAAATGGCTGTGGAGTCACCATGTGAATTAAAATCGCTTCTCCTCCACCCGGCTGTTTCTCACTAGCCAGGTCCCCGGTTCCAGAGACAAATATATGTCTCTCTCTCAATTTTTTCCATCGCCCTGCTCAGCTTCACACGGGCTATTTGCACGGCCAAGGAGATTTGATAATTAAGATAATGCTGTGATTTGACGGCGCGGTTTTTCAATTTCGGGACCCCCAGGAGATTTTCCTTTATCTCGGTGAAGTATAGACAATTTGACAAATCTGTTGCTCGGAGCAGTCGCTGCCGTTTGCATATTCATTACTCATTGGATTTTTAATCAAAGTAGCTGATGGACCCCTTGCACCACAAATAACTCGGTCATGAATAATTTATCCGTGCTCACTGGCTGGGCCTGCGCACCCCGGCGCCCGGGGGCCCCTGATTGGCTCGCCAGGGCTGGCCTGCCCTGAGCAGCACATGGCCGCTCCAGATGTTTGGGTATCCATATGTGCACAGCTCATCAAAACCGAAAACCCGCCAGCACCCAAGGGCCTAGGCTGTCCCTAGATAGGCCATCTGGAGTTGGAGGGGAAAACAAACCACGGTGAATTGTGGGATGCGTGTTTATCTTCAGAGGCCCGGGCTGTGGCTGCGGAAGGGCGCATAGAAGGCGCCGGAATGTGGTGATGCCCAAAGCCAGGCAGGCAGGAAACGCAGGTGCCCCGAAAGCCACAGGCTGGGCCATTCCAGATCTTGTGGTTTCCCTGCCTCTCCTGTTGCTTTAGCCCCTGTCCAAACAACCCACCCACTCCATATCTTTCCTCCAGGATCTACCAGCCCAGACACGGTGGGAGGCCCACCCCCACTCCCACCCCCCTTCCCCCGCAAGCTCACTTGGCTTATGCTGCTCCTTTATCTGCCATTCTCCTCTTCCTCCCCTCCTCCCACCCCTACCCCACCCCCATCCTGGCAGAGCTGCTTTAGAATTGACGTAGGCTTCAGGAGCTCTTTGGAGGCCTCTCCCCCATATAGCAACCTCATTCAGTTTACCCATGGGCCACATTAAAGCCACATTAAATATATTTTATATATAAGCATGGGAAAGTGGAGTGGGGATACAGTTGACTGCGTGACATCAGAGCACATTTTGTAGGCATTTAATAGACCATTTACTCATTTTGAAGTTTTCTTTTCCTTTGGAGGCAACGGAGATTGGCTTCCTGGATCTCAGGGGCTTCTGCAGGCTCTTGACAAGCAGGTG
>CM053509.1:82577629-82599280 GCA_028627145.1 Eidolon dupreanum
AGCTGGGCTCATGTGCCTGTACCTATAAATTACATTTCCCATTCTCCCTTGCAACTAAAGACAAAAGCTGCAGGACAGAAGCAGCCAAGGAGTTGTGAGCAGAGTGATCTGTGCATTTTCCTGATCATACCTTTAAAAGGGAGCTGCTTGCTCTCTACTTCCACTTTCCTCTTTCCAGAGCCTAAACTTTTTTTTCTGAGGGTGCTGAGCTAGCTTCTGTCACACAACTGAGGATATCTATCAGGAAAAGGCAGAGAAATAAAACAGCCTGGGTCACTGGATGAGGTAGTAGAGCTAAGCTGTCTACCCTTGGATCACCACCTATTGGAATTCTCACATGAAAACCTTACCTTCTACTTTGTTTAAAATTCTGCTATTTGACCTTTGTTAAAGCAACCAAACCAATATCCAAACTAGTGTTCATGCTATGGAATACTCTGGAGACATTAAAAAGAACAAAGTAGCTCCATAAGTACCTCTAGGAAATGATCTCCAAGATTTATTGTTGGTTGAAAAAGAAAAACACATGTTTTTCAAGAATTCATTTAGGTTCCAGCAATGTACAAACCCATATACACAGAGATACATGTAGATTTCTATATGTTCATATTTATTTATGGAAAAGCATAGAAAAAGAATTGAAAGGATACATGCCAACTGATAACAGTGGTAACTTCTGGAGAGGCCTACAGGACTGCATCCTAGAGCTTCAAGTGAGAATAGAGATTTCTTCTTCAAATCACTCATAATTCACATATTTCTCGGCCCACTTCCAGCCATGATATTTTCTAATCCTAAACACATGAAGTCTGGATTTAATACTGTCACCCCCTAAAACTCTTTATTCTCAAGAGGTTCCCAAGATACTTTGGTGAATCAGATTGATCTCTTCTCCATTTCTTCTAAGCCTCTCTCTCCCCAGCCAATGCTCCAGATCTTTCTTCCTGCACTCTATTACATTTAATCGTCCCTTTATCCACTTCTCTCTCTGTTGATCATGAGCTTGGAAAATATATAATAGGCTAATTCATATTATGTTCTTAATGACGGATGTCTCAGTCAATGGTGTTTACCTGCCCCATGTCACATCTCCTCAGGATACCCAGGTCAAGGCATAAAACTGGCATAGAGCAGGTACACAATAAATATTCAAGAAAATAGAAACAAGCCTTGAAGATATTAGGCTAAGTAAAATAAGCCAGACATAAAATGACATATACTGTAATTTCCACTTACATAGGTACCTGGAATAGTCTAAAACATAGACACATAAAGTAGAATAATGGTTGCCAGAGTCTGGGGGAATAAGGAAATGGAAGTTATCATTTAATGGATACAGAGTTTCAGTTGGGGAAGATGAAAACGTTCTGAGATAGATGGTGGTGGTAGCTGTGATGTGAGTGTTCTTAATACCACTGAACTACACACTCAAAAATAGTTAAAATGGTCTTATGTTATGTGTATTTTAGCACAATAAAAAATCAGTCAAAAAAATAGAATGGGGAAGGTAATGAGGGCAGCAAGCCTGTGACAAATGATGTTTTAAGGTTAGAGGTGGCTTCCTAGGGTCCTTTGGAAAGTGCCCAAAGCACTTTACCTTCTTCCCTAAAATTCTTAGCAAACTTCCTTCCAAGCTACACTGATTTAAAAACAAGTGATAAAGCATTAAGCTTTGAATTTATATTAAGTGAAAATGTTACCTTCCAAAATTTAATAGGACACCACCAAATTATTGCTGATATGGCAGAAAGGAGGAAAAGAAGATGCTGGTGTCATAGAACCCCAGCAAAGAGAACACTTCAAGAGACATTTCAAGGGTTATGGAGGTCAGGTAAATGAGGACTGAAAAGCAGCAATGTATGTAGAGATTGGGAAGCTAAAGGTGACCTTTCCAGTTACAGGTGCCTGGTGTGGTGGGAGCAGAAACCTGATTACAATGGGTTACAACAGTAAATGGTCACACACACACACACACAAACACACACACACACTCCAAAGATTGTGGCGTAATATGTACGATGTTAATTGAACAAAGCTGTTACAGAATTATATATATAGTACGATTTTAATTTTGCTTAAATCAAAACAAAAGACTAGAGGAAACATATCAAAATAGCAACCATTGTGCTTTGGTATCCTTTATTCTATTTTTCTATTTATAAGTTTGATTTAATGAACATGTGTTACTTTTTTATTAACAGATGAAATTCCATGCCTTTGTGGAACTACATCACAATGGAAAGGACCAGACCATAAATAAATAAGCCACATGTCAGGTGATGATAACCCAGAAGGAAAACAAAGCAGGGTGAGGAGGTCAAAGAGAAATAGTAGAGGGGTTATTTAGTAGGGACGCTCAGGGAAGTAACAGGCAGCAGAGACCTGAGGAAATTGAGGGGCAAGTCTTGTGGATACAGCAGGGGAAGAGAAAACAGAATCAATGATGTAAATTATTTAGATATATGGATATTCATTGCAACATTTTTTATAATAGTGAGAAATTATAAATAACCTAGATGACAAGTAAAAAGGAACAGTTAAATAAACTATGGCATGTCCAGATCATGAGTTGCCACACAGCACTTAGAGAATGCAAAATAAAACTGGAAATAAAACCACATAATGCCACGCCCACCTTTCACATTGGTGGAACTGATGTGAGGGTGGCATTAGGGCCATCTAGTCACCTGAGAGAGAATTTGCTCAAATACCTGCTGGGCCAGGTGTGTCTTGGTTCAATATTACAGAAAAGCAATTAAACTACATATCTATCAAGAATCTTACAAATGTTTATGTTTGTTTAACGAATAATTCTCTTTCTAGAAATCCATCCTAAGATGGTCTAAAAATGGACAAAGCAAACCACACTGTTATGACAGTTTTGAAAAATTAGAAATAGCCTAAATGTCCAACATTTAGGTAATGGTTAAGTAAAATAAGACACATCTGTACGACAAAATACTCTGAGGCCATTAAAAGTATGTTTTTGAAGAGTCTTATAGGCAAATTGTTGTGATATAATGATAAGTCCATACTCAAAATTGTGAACAGTACAATATCATGTAGGAAAAAAATATTCTTAGGTAAAACAGAAAGTAAATGTATTCAGAATATTATTCATAGCTGCCTCTGGAAAAGAATATGGTTGTTGTTATTGAATTGTATTATTTTTTTAAACTTCTTTACTCTTTCCTGAATTTTATCAGTTTTATACAAAAAGCACATGTTTTTTTTTTTTGAGCACATTATTTTGATAACTATAAAAATAATAAAAACTTAAAAGTTTAAAAATTACTTGCTGGGAAAAAATAAAATGAACATATGTGGAAAAGTGGAGATAATAAGTATAGAGTACTCTTTGAATAAAACTAGCTGTCAGGAAAAAATTCTTTGGTAATGAAATGGCATAATGGAGGGGTCCAGTTCTCAGGGTAAAATTATGATTCTTTTTAACTGTTGTTTTTTGTTTGTGTTTGTCTTTTAGGTGATGGGAAAGAGTTGACCTGGATGTGAGGAAAGTACTATAGAGACAAAGTAGTTGAAAATGCAGGACAGGGGAGCTGCCAGTGAACTTAACAGCAGGCTAGCAAGGCCCAATAGTCCCCTCTCAACTCACAATTAAAATGTCCCAACTGATAAAGAAATGTCACCTTGGACTCTAAGAAAAGTAGTGAACACATGCCCAAGTGTGGGGAGTTAGTCTTGGCCATGACGTCTACTGGGCTGAACTGAGAAACACAAATGGGGGCTGTTTCACTCCACACTTGAATCAAAATAGCTCAGAGAGACAGAAAGAAAGTCAGAAAAGCATGTGGCTCGCCCCAGCGATGGCATCTGTCTCAAGGCTGCACTGACTGGAGTAGCAGGCTGCCCCCTACTCCCCCGCCCACCCCCAACTCTTTCTGCATTTAGAAACTGGACTCCCAGGACAGATGGTGGTACTTGGCACAGTGGGATGGGAGAGGTAATGGGAAGAGGTGGAGAGGGTTGGCGGAGGCAAAAGAAAGAGGTATCCTGGCAGCATTGAGTGGGAAGGGGCAGATCAGAGAAAAAATGATAAAAACAAACGCCCACGAGACCCTAAACACCAAGCAAGGAGAAATAGATAAACAGACTCTGGTAGTTCCAAACAATGGAATGCTACTCAGCAGTAAAAAGGACCAAATTATTGATACACGAAACACCCTGAATGAATCTCAAAGACATTATGTGAAGTGAGAAAAGCCAGTCTCAAAAGGTTACATACGATTCCATTCATATGACATTCTTCAAGAGATGAAACTGTGGTGATGGAGAAGAGATTGGGTGGTCACCAGGGGTTATGGGTAGAGGTGAGGGGTGGGTGACCATATGAGGAGTCTTTTTCCGAGTGTTGGAACTGTTGGTGGTTATAAGAATCTACATGTGTGCTAAAATTCATAGAACTGTACACCAAGGAATGGATTTTACTATGTGTAAATTTAAAAGCTAATAAATAAATTTTTAAAACTTTAATGAAAAAAATTTGAAAACTGGGCCAAGGATTATGCATATCAATTTCTGGCTCTGGATCTAGATTTTACCTGTTGATTTTACCTTGAAGAAGAAAACTAAGTGAATGGAGTAAAGTCAATAATCATATTCAAAACAGAAGAAACCTTTTGTTTTTTGTTGTGCTATAGCACTATCTAATGAACAAAGACTTATCCGAGAGAAAATTTTTGAAATTTCAAAAACAAAAATATGTCTTATGGACATGTAGGATAAAATAGTCAGGTTCTTCTCAAATTTCTTGACAGCACTGTATACCATGAGAAAATGAAACAGTTATTTTTTAAAACTTTTGATGGGGAGAAAAGTGAAGTTCCAGAACTTCCTACCCAAACAATTTGCTTTTCATCTAAAAAGGCAACAAAAAAGACAGTTTCAGATATGTAAGCCTTAGAAAATACATCACCCACATGTCCCTCCTAGGGAAAAAAAAATTTCAAGACATGCTTTAATCATCTTAGAGATACATCAAAATGAAGAATTCAGGAAAGGAAATGTAACAATACAAAAGGATTAGGGACAAACATTAAAATCAATTAAAATATCAAAATATAATTACCAAATTAATGCAAAAGGAAGAAATAATTCTTCAAAGATAGAATACATATGTTTTTTAAAAATTTTTTAGCATTTTATTTTTCCCCCCACCTGCCTCCCCTCTCCCCTTTGGTAACCACTAGTCCATTGTCTATGTCTATAAGTCTCTGTTTGTCCTGTTCATTTGTTGCTCTTAGGTTTATATTTCCACATATAAGTGACATCATGTGACTTTCAACTTAGTATGATTTTCGCTTAGTATGATTATTTCAAGGTCCATCCATGTTGTTGCAAATGGCAGTATTTCATCTCTTCTTATGGTTGATAATATTCCATTGTATATATGTACCACAGCTTCTTTAGCCAATCATTTATTGTAGGACACTTTGGTTGCTTCCATGTCCTGGCCACTGTGATTAACGTTGCTATGAAGATCGGTGTACAAATATCTTTTTGGATATGGGTTTTCAAGTCTTTGGGGTAAACACCCAGTAGAGGGATTGCTGGATCATATGGTAGATCAATTCTTAGTTTTTTGAGGAACCTCCATACTGTTTTCCATAGTGGCCGTACCAATTTGCAGTCCCATCAGCAGAGTATGAGGGTTCCTATTTCTCCATATCTTCTCCAACATTTGTTATTACTTGTCCAGTTGATTATAGCTATTCTAACAGGTGTGAGATGGTATTACATTGTAGTTTTGATTTGCATTTTTCTAATAGCTGATGATATTGAGCATCTTTTCATATATTTGTTGGCAGAATACATATGTTTTTAAAATAACAGAAAAAAATACTGGATCATTAAACTTTAATGAAGTTAACAAATTAAAAAATAAATATAGATGTAAAAATATATGTATTTTTTACATATATTACATAAATATAGATGTATGATATATGTCACTGCGTTTGATGGTCTGTGGAGAGAGCAATTCTGCGTGATTGACCAGAGTTGGCATCAGGAACACAGGAATCATTTATATGAGGAAGCTAATGATGTAATGTAGTATTTCAATGTCTAATTTTTAAGCATCAACTCAATATTTTCTAATAATTATTTGACAAATTTAAACATATTCTTAATTTAAAACCTGTGAGAAAACTAAGAATAGAAAGATGTTTTTCTAACATGGTAAAGACTATCTCTCTCAAACCACAGCCAACCCATTAAAATTGGCTCTAGGATACAATAATATGGGTGAAACTTGAGGACATGATACTAAGTGAAATAATCCAGTCACAAAAGGATAAATATTGTATGATTCCACTTATATGAAGTACCTAGAGGAGTCAAATTTACAGAGACACAAGGTAGAATGGTTGTTGCCAGGGGCTGGGGCAAAAAGAGGGTCAGAAAAGTGGAGAATGGAGTATTATTTGTTTAATTAGTATGAGGTTTCAGTTTTATAAGATGAAAAGAATTATGGAGATGGATTGTAGTGACAGTTGTACTGAATGTATTAAATACCACTGAACTGTCACTTAAAATAGTTAATATGGTAAATTTTATATGAATTTTAGGGATTCGAGGGATTATTTTTCTTTATCTTTACTTCTCAGACTACCCATAATGCTCTGTGTCTCTTATGACTTTAAAAAATAAGTGGAAAACACAACCATAAATAAAAACCAGCTCTAAGAATGGCGATAACAACTTCCACTGAATTAGCTCCTACTATGTGCAGGTGCTTGATAGCTGCCACAGAATTGTTTTAATCCTACAGCTATTCTGCAGAGTTGTTTCATTGAACACATTATGAAACTGGAGCTTATGAGGACCATGTGAAGACATTCGTGAATCTTTGTGAAGAGACAGACATGATGGAGGATGTATCCAGTTCCTAGGAAGGTCTTTACTTGAGCTCCTGCTATATGTCTCTCTGTGCTAGATGGGGCAAGCATTTTAGGCAGAGAAAGCAACAGCAAACACGGCAGGGGGCAGAAGCTGGAGTGTCAGGGCCATTCGGTGGAGAGCTGTGACTGCCCTGAGAGAACTGTGTCCATGAGGTTGTGGGATGCTAATGAGGGTTTATGAGGTGGAGGTGGGATCAGAGTTGTATTCTTGAATATTAAAAGCCAGGGAAAAAGAGTGAACATCACTGACAACATTTTGAAATCTCTAGTTAAATGATAAATAGTGGGGGTGGTGTGGGGCAAAATGAGAGGCTTGTAGGAGTAAGGCCATCGGTGAAGGTGGCACAGTTGGCAGTCAGAGAGAGAGAGAGGGCTCCCAGACCATGTAGGACAAAGGCTCCTCCAGGAAGTGGGAGCCAGATGTGCAGGTGGAGAGCTGCAGCGGGGAGGGCCCTGTGTAAATATGAAAGGTAAGGGTTACTGGACTGGCCATCTGTAGAAACTGGTTACATCAGGGAACCACCTCTGCAGATGTTTGAAAGAATGCAGCAACAAATGTAGAACTGTCTTAAGTTGAACCATATAAAATTGCCATTTTGTACACTATAAAGCAGCCACACATCAGCAATTTCATATGATTCAATCCAATATATAGTGTGGTCTCTTGTTCTTATTTAAAAAGAAAGGAAAAAGCAAGTGTGCATGTTCAAGTTCACTAGGAGGACAAGAAGATGCTGGAGTGAGATGGAATTGGGGTGGGTTGAGTAAATTGGAGCTTTTATTTACTGCATGAATATACTTCTATATGGCTTAAATTCATCACAATTAGTATGGTGATTGTTATTTTTTAAAATAAAGAAAAATCCATTAAATATGGAAGTTGAATTAAGTGCATTTTGACCCTCAAGGCTGACTTGGTTCTGATCTTGGTTTTGTCACTGACCAGCGTATAACCTCAATCACTTACCTCCTTTTTTGTTAATTAGGGGATTGGGTTAAATTAGTGAGTCTCAAACCTGGACACACATAAAAATCTCCTAGGGATCTTTGTAAAAAAAAAAAAAGAAAAAAGAAAAGAAAGAAAGAAAGAAAGAAAGAAAGAAAGAAAGAAAGAAAGAAAGAAAGAAAGAAAGAAAGAAAGAAAGAAAAGAAAAGAAAATCAGGAGGCCTGGAAAGCTGCATTTTGACCCGTCCCTCCCGAAGTGATTCTGATGGTCAGCCAGGTATGGGAACCCCTGGCCCCAAGGTTGCATATGTTTCCTTCCAGCTCTAACATTACTTTATTCCATGTCTGTTGTTATTTTCATCTTTCCTTCTTTGACTGAGTTTAGCCCCAACCCCATAAGACATTCAACTCCATGTCACAGATATCTTAAAGAACTCTTCTAGCACCCAACCCCTTCAGCAAGGAAGGACTTTAGGCAAAGAAGATATTATGTGCTTGTGTGTGTGTGTGTGTGTGTGTGTGTGTGTGTGTATACACACATATACATATATATATACACACATATATATATAAATGCTTAAATGCTTCAAATGGATTAAGCATTTGGTTTTACTCGGATTATTATTTTTGCATGAATATCAACCATTTTGCATTTGGAATCCTTCTGCAAACAGAGCAGTTTGTCTTTGTGTTTGCTCATTTAAAAACAAATATTTGCCTGCCAAGCAAATACTGTCTCTTAGGATGTGCTATTAATAGGATAATTAGGCAGCCGGTAATGAAAAGGATTGCTGGTAATTATGGCAAGATTTGTTTTGGCATTTGAAGGCAGAGATGGAGGCTGGAGTGCTAAAATCTACCTTAGAGTTAATTAGTACAATTAGAACACACCTGAAAAAATAGCCCAGCTAATGAACACTTCACTCTACTTTTAAAGTGACAGCACTCAGTGGTTCCCAGGCTGCTTGGGCAATCCCAGTCCTTGTGTTTCTACTGTGACAAAGGGTCATGGACAAGACAGAGGACTTGAATTTGCCTAGCCTCACTTTCAAGAGCTCATTCTCTGTAAGTTCTTTCCTCTCAACACCACTTCTACTCATCCCACGATTTGTTTGAAAGCAAGTTTGCCTGTATTTTCTCATTTGAGCCTCATGATAACCCTTTAAGATAGATAAGCAAGGTTTAGAATTTTGGAGGGGTTTCGTTGTTGTTGTTGTTTTTATTGTTTTTTTGCAGTTCTTTAGATAAGGACATTGAGGACCAGAAATGTCTAGGAGTTTCCCAAGGTTATAGATGAGATCTAAAAAAAATTAGAGAATTATTTGGAGAAAATCAGTTTCTAATTCCTGGAGAGTCTCTGTCTGCACAAACTGCTGAACTTGCAGTCACTTATTAAAGCAGGATCTTCAGGACCCTCCCACCTGTGACCCTGGCTAACTTCAATGGTAACAGAATATGGGTCCAAAATAACAACACTTGTTCATCTTAGAAAATATTGTCAAACTTACCTTTTTCCCTCTTCCCTGCTGGCCTTCTCCCTCTTTTGGCTCATTCTCAATAAGGTTTCCCTCAATGAGCAGGCAGATGTGGGGCATGAGGGCATTAGTGGGCCAGAACATACATTTGACATACTGACCAGTGTATGTGTGGCTACATGAGCACTTGGGGGGTGGTGTGCATGGGAATTTGAGTAGGTACCCACCCCCACACACATACATGCTCATATACCATGGGAAAAAGCATTTAAGCAGTGAAGAGAGGAAAAAAAATGGCAACCAGTCTGAGGAATGCTGTCCAATATAAGGCAAGTAACTCAACCCATTTAATGTCTTAGTTTCCTCATCCAAAAAATGGGAATAGACAGGTATCCACCAGGTAGGTTTGTCATTAAGGATACAGTGAGACAATGTTTCCAGCGTGTCTGGTCCATCATTGTCATCATAATTATTACCATGGTTGATGCTGTTGTGAAATGTGCTTTCTTGCTGATCCTGCATATGATCAAACACCAGGTTTGTCTCCTCCAGAACTTTGGGGCAGTTCTGTGAGACAATGAAGAAAGGAGGGCTGGAAACTCTAGGGTGACCACACTCTCCCTAGATCTGTGAGCACTGTTCTCTATGCAAGACAAATACCAACCCACAGAAAATGATAGAGGCTCAGGCTGTCTTCTCCTAGAATCTTTATCTTTAACAGCAAGCAGTGACAGTAGCTAGCAATTCACCAGGAACCATGCTACACACTTTCAAATGTGGCCCTTAATTGCCACAGCAAACCCTGAGCCAGGTCTTATTATCTTTTTAAGAATGAGGAAACTGGGGTTCAGAGAGGTTAAGTAACATGGCCAAGTCCACACAGTCAGTTATGGACCAGGCCAGGATTGAACCTGAACCAACCAGCCCCAGCCCAGGCTCTTTCCATCCCCCATTAAGGTGTACATTTTCCATGGCCTGACGTCTTTTGCTGAGGATTTTAGGACTTGGGGCCACCATGGGCACATTTCTGAGAACTGTGAGACCTACGGTCAACTACCCTACTTCCATCAGCATTAGAAATCACAGAAACAGGACTGGTATTTTGTAAACTGAATCCAAAGAAGAAAACCCCTCACACAAAAGCTGAAATCTATGTCCAGCAGTAGCTGGATTTGCACTGATTAATTAGAAAATTGCATTTATATAACCCTTTAATCTGTATTTATGTGTTGCTAAGGATGCAGCGAGCTGGGCGGGGAATTACATACAGATTAGCTTTGATCCATAAGCAACCTGGACTGGAGCTGCTTTCTGTGCTGAAACGAGAGAATCAAAAGGATTTGGGGCAGGGAGTCCCAATGAGGACTCTATCCCTCTCTTTCACTTTGGGCCCAATGAGTCCAAGTCTTTCAAGGCCTACCTGGCAAAGCCACATGGCCTCTTTGGTCAGAAAAAGGGGCAAGATTACTCAAAGAGCTAATTTCCAGATGAGTTTGTCCTTTGATTTCCTAAACAAAATTGGTTTTGTTCTTCTCAACATGTGTTCAGCAAGATTAAAGATCCGTCAACCTGCACAGCTTAAAATGTGCTGTTTTGGAAGTAGTCCATGTCTTCCCAGAGTTGGGAAAGGGAAATGGGGTGGGCAGGGCTTGAAATCCTGTTTGCTGAATTAAGGAAGACCCTTAATGGATCAATAGTATTGATGTAGAGATTTTAATATTTTATGATATTTAGGGGAAGTTATTTGATCTCAAAAATTATTTTAAAATGTCTCAATTCTGGTTGTCATTTTTCTTTTTCTTTTTAAAATTGGATCAGCAACAGACAGGCATGGTTGGAGGAGATGGGGCTTGGAGGGTCAGTTTCATTCTTCAGTGTAGGAGGCAGTCTGACCCTGGGGCCATTTGAGTATGAGAATCAATGAATATTGGATCCCAGTTGCCAGATGGTGCATGTGGGGCCAGGTGGGGCTCAGAGGTGCTGTTGGGGGGAAGCAATGTGGTTGGAGTTTGACTCCAGGGCAAGGAACCTCCCACTGTTCCCACTGTTGCCAGAAAGTTCAATTCCATTGATTTTTGTGTGGCTGAAAGTTGTTAACCTTGTCTAGGTGTTGTCCTACCTGGGCCTGTTCTTTATCAGTTATAATGAAGGGTGTGGACCAAATGACTGATGAGGCTTATTCCATTTCCAATATTGGATTTTATGAGCATCACCATGGATTTTGTAGCCAATCAGATCAGCATTTCCTAACACTCTGTAATACTCCATAGCAATGGTAGAGCATTATGGTTTATAGTGTGGGTTTTGCAGTCAGCCTGTTGGGGAGAAATCCATTCTGGCTCTACTACTTGGGAGCCCTATGATGATGGACAACCTACTTAACCTTTCCTTGCTTTGTTTTCCTCCTCTGAAATATTGCAATGATAGTAACAGCACCTACATCACAGAGATAAAGTGAGAAATAGAAGAGTAAATATGTGCAAAGCTGCTAGAACAGCCCCTGGGGCCCATCTCAATAATAGTAGCTGTGATCATCATCACCCTCCTGACTGTGAACCACTGCACCCCTCCCCACCAGTGCTACTCATTTAGGCCACAGAACACACCTTGAACAGCTCCCAAGTTGCTCTTCAACTGGACACGTGCTGTGTGGGCCGTGTTTCCTGGAGGACATGCCAGGCTTTCACCAAAGAGCTGTTGAATGAGCAGCCATTTGTAACCTCTGGCCCATGAGCAGCACCCCATTTTCTACCCTGTGGTTTTCTTACTTCGCTTCCTATTGTCTGGTCATTAGTGAAGGTGAAAACCAAAGGTTCTCCTCACACTCAGTATTCTCAATCATACTCACACACACACTCCCTTTTAATTTTGTGTATTTTACCAAGAAAGTGCAATTCTCTGCTTTCCAAGGGCCCAATGGCATCTACAAATTATAAAACAACCTAGTCTCTTGTAGGCAGAGACTTTCTTGAACTAGAGGATGACACTGAATCACTCTTTCCTAAGGTGTATTCAGCATGACACCAATTCCAAAAAGATTCTGTCAGAGGAAAACTGGCTAAAAAAAAAAAAAAAAAGGAGAAATGTGCTGCTGTATTCCCTTTTTAATGGTGAGCAAAACTCATTAGTGGATTAAAAGCCCTGAGAGGTCCTGCAGTATAAAAATAAAGTTGTTTAGTTTCATTTTACCCAGGAGGCTGTCAGTAGATCCCTCTTTTCATGGGATTCTCTCCACCGACTCCTTATGAAATTAGATGGCAGCCTCCAATCCTTCCTTGTTTCAACAGACTGTGCTTCCTCCCCCAGGAAACAAAAAATAAATATGCAAGATGCAGTGATCCCAAGAAGTGGTTCAGTGTCCTCGTTTCTTGGCCTGAGGGAGAAATAAGAGAAGAGGAAACCAGAACCATGTGGCCAAGTTTACACTGTGTCATAAAAGGAACCCATGGCCCCTGACCCAGGGCAGCTGAGAGAGAGGTGAGAGAGTTCAAGGAAGAGTCAGGAGCCCAGTATGAATTGCCAACCATAAATAAATCAACCAAGGGGCCACCCTGCAAAGCAGGTTGTATTGCATTATTTGAGCAAGGCTGCTAGACATCTGGACATTTATGTTAGCCCATCCCTCCTGTTGCCATAAATTTAAGCTAATCCTGTGGGGCCCAGGATCATGAGAATAATCCTCACATCTGTGTGGGCTTTTCAGATTTTGAAAACTCATTCACAGAATTATCTCATTAGTTCCCTCAATGCCTGTGGGAGGGACTCAGGGATGATCATCTCCATTTGGCAGAGAAGATGCTGAAGGCCAGAAAAGGAAAGTGACTTTCTCAAGGTCACACAGCAAGTCAGTGGAGAGATAAAATAATGGACATACCTCTTGATGCCTAGCCCAGAACTATCCCATGAGCACAGAACCACATTACAAAGAACGCTCTGAGACACTGATATCTCCCCTCTGCCTGCCACAGTCTCAAGGGAGGGTCTGGCCCAAAGAAGTCATGTGATCCATTCCCTTGCCACCATATGAGTATGGAACATAGGTAGAAAGTTACAATGGAAAGATTGGGGGTTTTAAAGCCAGACTATTCAGGTTCAAATTCTATCCCCAGGTTCCTGGTCATCAAACCTCAGACCACATGGTCAAGCTCTCTGCATCTGCTCCTCACCCCCAGAGTGGGGAGGAAAACCCTGTAGTGAGTGCCACCTGTTTTATCTGCTCTCCATCTCCCTCTTCTTCTGAAAATGACTCCTCATCTTTTGGGAACTGTTACTTGAGCCATGTAGTTCTGAAGAAAGCATCCCATCGCAGCATCCCCATATGCCCAGCTACAGGAGTGAGCATGTCACCAGACAAACCAATCGGAAGCTTCCTCTATGATTTTTAAAATGAAGTAAATGAAGGGCTCTTTCCTTTCTGGAAGTAAAGTAGAAAATACATGACTCCAGGCTTATGGAGAAAGTTGGCCTGAGAAATTGAAGCTGGTGTGCAGAGGGAAGCAAATCAGAGATGGGGAGAGAGGTCTGGAGGCATCTGAGGCTGAGGCCTGGGATGCAATCAACCCCAAGGACTTGATGTCCCTGCCCTTCCCATGGGTGGGTCACGTGAACCTGTAAATCACCTGGGCAGCTCCTCCATCCAGTCCAGAGGATCCAGATTTTCTTGAACATGTAGTAAATGGAAATTACTACCCATGCCACTCATTTTGAGGGGCTCCATCAGCACAAATACAAGGAAAACAGCCAGTGATCTAAGGAAGCTCCTTAAACAGCATCCCATATAATGAACAAAAGACTTGAGTGTCCCTGGCCTTCATAAATTCCTAAAAATTCAGAATTAGAAAGAATTTAAAGACTGGAGTCATTATCTCTCATTTCAGCATAAGGGTGAGAGAATCCATTTCATGTCCCTGGATGTTGAATCCTAAGGGCACTCCTTTAGTTAAAGAGTCTCAGGACACAGGGAATTCAGAATTCTGGACTCTCTGAAGTCTGCTCTTTTGGCTGCCTTCCCTTACCCTGACTCACACAGAGAATAAAAGAGGAGAAAATGACTGGATAATGGGAATGCACCTGTATCCTCTGCTTTTCTCAGAAAAGGTTATGAGGATCAGGCTAGATTACATAATATGTGACTATGAAAAGATTTATGAATGCCTAAGCACTGTTCAAAAACAAGGGATTATTGTTATTATGAAATTACAGACTTAAGATTCCCTTGACACAAAGCTTTACTTTCCCCCAGGGAAATAATGGTAAACTAGGCTGTGTACAAGGGGTGGAGAAGGTGGTTAGAAAACTGAGTGAAAAATCATTTAGTGAGTCTTGGCCAGGCAGCCATCAGCTCAGTTCCCTCCCTCCCTTACCTTCTACTTCCAGCCCTCCAGTTGCCTGAACTTGGGGAATCAAGCCACTGACCCACAATCTTGGTTTGTCTGGAACCGAGGGCTCTCCTGGGGCATGGGATCAGCCCTGCATATGCTCCTCAACACTGCTTGGCATCACATAGTAGATGAGAGAAACAATTGGGGCCAGGCTCTGGCAATTGGAGTATAGCATTTCATGTGTCCTCATAGGGTGAGCAACTATGTGGTTTGTCTGAGACTGAGGAGTTTCCTGAGTTAATAGCTGCCTGGCAAGACTCACTAGCACCCATAATAGTATCATGTTGTTTTACACTTCTGTCCCCTTCCACCACCACTACCCCATGTCACTGTTCTTGTCCCATCCCAGGGCTTGGCATATGCATAGCTTGGCTCAAATACACCGCCATCTTGCGCCTCTGTCCGTGGTGCTGATTTTTTTTTTTTTTTTTGCACTAAAGCAAGGCTATTTCTCCTAACCCTAGTATACTGTTGGTTCCTCCAGATATCCATTCAATAAATATCTTTATCAGTTACCTTTGGCTGTTATAATGAACAATCTCAAAACGTAATGGCTTCAAAGTAAAACATTAATAATTTCTCATAATTCTGTGGGTTGCCTAGACCCTTTTGATTGATTGGTAGTCAGCTGGTAGTTTGACTGAAGTTGGATAGTCTAGAATAGTCTCACTCAAATGTCTGCTGATTGACAAGCTATTGGCTGAGGCATCAGTTACCTATTCTGCAGTCTCTCTAGCATGTGAGTTCAGGCTTATTTGCATTGTGGACTCCGTGCTCCAAGCTTACAGAAGAAGGCAAGCTCCAATGCTTGAATTCTTTTCAGGTCTCTGTTACATTTGCTAAAGTTTCATTGTCCAAGACAAATCACATAGACAAGCTCTGAGCCAGAGTAGGAAGGGACTCTCCAAAAGCCCCGACGCAGTGAGGGAAATGACTGTGGCTGGTTTTTAGAAACAATCTGCCATTTCTCCCATTATCTTGCACCCCTTAGGCACTATAAGGCTACAGATAATTAGATGACTCTCTGGTAAACCTCAAGAATGTGTTTGCCCCAGAGCTCTTTTAAGCCAAGAGCCCACTTAGCCTCTGCTGAAATCACTTTCATAATTGTATCAGAAACAATTAAAAGTCTCTTTGAGTTCTTCCTCTAACATTCAGGGCCATACTTCTGGTTCTTGCTGCTTCAGGAAAGAACTATTTTTTTTCACTTCTAAATGAATGAAAACCTTCTGGATTCAGGGCTTTTCAATAATATTCAGCACCAAGTCTTTGAGTTGTGCATGACTAGACAATAAAGCCTTAGTTGCTTTCTTGAATGAATACAGAAGAGCTCTAGAGTGCAGTAGAATTCCCAGTCCCAAATCCCCAGAAGAGAGGAGATGTCAGAGTCCACTTTTCTAGGGGCCAGACCCTTACATACATTCTCATTTAATCTTCACTACAGTCTATCCTTGATCGTGTTGCCATCTCCATTTCATAGAGAAAAAAACTGAGGTTGGAGCGATTATGTATTTTAGCCAAAGTCACAGAAGTGGCACATCGTTTGGCAGGAATTTGAACTCAGGAGTTCTGACCTTTCCTCCACAGCCGCCACCTCAGGGCTATAGAGCATTTAGACTCAAAGTCTGGGGCACAGGGTTTTGATCTCAGCACTGAACCTATATCTTGTGTGACACTGAGAATTACTTGTCTCTTTGAAATTCTGTTGTCTCATCTGCGATATGAGCATCAGCATACCTGCACCTGCCACTCAGGCCCGACTGGTGTAAAAGCAAACATCCTCAGGCTGTTCCCCAACACTGTAAAGAAGAATGCCAACTTGTTCTTTGGAGAGTAATTTTGGCAACACTTAGAAATTTTTAAAATGTGTTTGTTCTCTGATCTGGCACTTCTACCTCTAAGAATTCACATTAGAAAACTATGTCCACACATGAGTTAAGATATATGTACAAAGATATTTATTTCAGCTTTGTTTATCAAAAAAACTAAAAATAATATAAATACTCAAGTGAATTATGTTTATTCGTACTGAAATGCTATCTTTTGAAAAGGAGAAGAAAGATCTACTGATGAAGAAGTATGTTGACTACACATTGTTTAAGACGAATAAAGTACATCTGTATATGATGGCATAGAAAGATCACTAAAATATATTTTAAGTGAAAAAATAAATTGTAAAATGATAAATAAACTTACATATGCTTATTTATGGAGGGGGAGAGAGAAAGAGAGAGAGAGAGAGAGAGAGATTTGGAAGGAAACACAACAAAGTACTAACATCTTCTGCCTCTAGCAAGAGCAAGAAGATGATGATTTAGTTTTCTTGTTTAAGCAGATATGTATTATATTTTTAATGTAAAAAAAGAGCAGAATTCTAGTGCTGGCAGAAACTTCTATGACCACAGCCCATAGAAATCAAGTTTGTCACTGTCACATATCCAAGCAGTCATAGAATCAGCCTGAGACCTTGGCCTGTCAATGCCCAGTCCAGGCTTGTTTCAATTATAAGGGCAAGCCCATCAGAAAGCATATAAATCATAGACTCCTGAAGAATTACTGACAAAGTACAAGGGAAAAATCCTGGTCAGAGTGTAGAGAATGGCATTTGGTAATGGCTCAGCCACTCACCTACTGGACAAAGTCACTTAACCTCTCTAAGGTCTATTTTCAGCATCTGTAAAATGGGACTAATGATGTCTACCTGCCAGGGTCGTTCTAAGCCTCATATAAGACAGGCAGCAGGTCCTGGTATCAAGCACAGAAACTTGAACTCTACACAAGTCTTTGTTCAATTATTCAGCACACTTCTCTAAACAATGGAAATAGTAAAACTCATTTCACTGGGTTGTTGGAGAACTAAAGTGAGGAAATGCATGTCAAGTACTCAGCATGGTCTAGGGACTCAGTATGGAAGTCATCTTCATGATGCAAAAGCTCTGTGAAGATTGACAGTCTCCATCATTAAACAGCTGGAAACAGGGTCTTGTGATTCCTCGGCTGGATTCCCCTCCTGCCCATTTCTTATCTTTCCTGCCTCCCTGAAGCAGGATGCAAATTCCCAGATGCCACAGGCCTCTGGGCTCATGAGTGAACTACTCTTCTGACATAGCCATTCCACAGGCCAAGTACAGAAGGCACCCATACATTTTTGGTCCTCACAGATATAGGAGCCTCACCCACGGGAACAGGGACACACTTGGGAGTCTGAAATCAGACAGAGACAGATTCAAAATTCTGAATCAATCTCTACAGGTTTTATGACCTTTAGACTTCATTCTGCAAGCAATCGGGAGCCATGGCAGGTTGTTAAGAGAATGACCTCATTCGGGAGAAGATTGTGTTCTTTGCCCCTAAGGATTAGGGCTTCTCTGTATGTGTACTCTTGACATCTCTGTTCACAACCTCAGGAATAAAAAAAAAAAAAAAGAGGCAACTCTTTCTTGTGGTTTTCAAGATGGAAGGAATCTGCACTGCATCTCATCTCTATGCAGTCCAGGACAAGCTAAATGAGATCAGGAGACTGGAAACTGGCAGGAAAATATTGCAGTATCAGAGGGAGGCTTGAAGCAGGGGAGAGGTCTTTCCAATCCCCTCCCCATGCTCAGAGAAAACACTGCCTTGGGGCACTGGGTCAAGCCTCTGCTCAACACAGAACCTTCATGCTCCTCTGGTAATTCTCCCTCATCCCCCTCAGCACCTGGCTTTACTCTCCTCCCCCAGAGCATCTCAGGTACAGTAGATGCACAAGGTGGATTGCACTGAATTCTATCAGGGAGGCCAAGAATTGCTGGGTGGTAGACCCTCAGTGACTTGCCAATAGCTGGATAGGAAGGGAGGACATCTGGACTCTGAGAATGACTCTGGGGTGGGGGCAGAAATGGCTTTGCATTCAACTGGAGCCTATTTTTTTCTTTGGAAAAGGAACACAAGGGTGAGCACAGAGCCACCATGAACAGCCCCCTTTCATATCTCTCATAAAGTCAGCTCTACCTGTCCTGAACTCAGAAACACTTGGTCAGAGGCCTCCAGTATTTCCAGTTCTGTGTGTGTTCCTAAGAAGTAGCCTCACTCCCTCCCCCATCCAGTCACCTCAGCCCCACTCCCCCCCTCCGCCCCCACCACTGTCTATAGCTAGAGCTTATGACAATCTGGGAAAACACGACATGTACAACATGGAGCCACAGTGAGTCAGTGGATGGTGTGTGATTCTGTGTGAGTGTGGTAGGAGGTCAGAGGAGAGAAAGTCCCAAACAGCCCAGCTTACCAGAGCTCTTGGCTCTGTCTCTCAGCAAGAGCCTGGCCCAGGCCGCAAGCAGGGCTCACATGATTTATGATCAAGGTCAAGGTAGGAATGGTTTTTTATGCTCAAATCTTTGAATTAAGTGTTTTTTTGGGGGGTGGGGATGCTGTGAGGAGAGTCACAGTTGTTTAATTCCTGAGGCTGTGAGCAGAGACAACAAAAGTTCTAAGTGCATAAAGATGAAATAAATTATGTCTAGGAGAAAAGAAGAAATAACACCTCTCTGCATTTTCCTCTTTTTTTAGGAATATGTTTCTAAGTTTGGATGTGGGTCTCTGCATTTCACTTCAAATGTTTTCCAGAGGAGTTGTTGGCTGTTTCTGTCAGCTTTCTTGCCCTGCTGCAGAGCATGAGGGCTGTAAAACCCTATAAACCCTTGTTCCTCAAAGTGGGGTGTCTGAGCTAGCAGCATCAGTGTCTCCTGGGAGCTTATTAGAAATATAAAGTCTCAGGCCATGCCCCAGACCTCCAGAATCAAAATCTTCACTTTAGTAAGTTCCCCGGGGGTTTCCAGTGCTCGTGGTATTTGATAAGCCGCCTGAGCTCCAGGATGAGGGTTTCCCAGTGGGGGGTACTCATGCCCCAGGTGACACGAACACTGATCTTAGATAGTACAAAAGCGAACATTTGCTCTTCTAATAGCTAACTTTACTGTTCCTTTATAGCAAATGATGCATCATTAACAGAAATGGTAAATTGATATCAATTGGTATGTTTTAAAAAGTGAATCAGCTCAAAGGAAATATTCACTGACTAATAGGGTGCTCAGATATTTTCCCTCTCTGAAGAAAGAGGGAAAGAGAATGGCTGTTTCCAGAAGTACTGACCCAGTGCAGGCCCTCAGTGGGTTGCGGTGAGGAGACAGCTGCATAGACAGAGAGAGGGACTTGCCAAAGTCACGCAATGAGAGTGTGAAGACGAAGGCAGGACTGGAGCACAAGGCCCCATCTAGGTCAGCAGCCTCCCCTCCCCAATCACCACCCAGGCTGAGCAACTGAGCCAATGGGCCAGCTGCAAACCTGATTCTGAAGCTCAAGCTGAGGTCACGGTGGCATTAGAACTAGGACATTTGCAGGTGACACTAAGCAAATCAGCAGTGTCAATAGCTATTACTGAAAGAGAAGAGATCATGTGGCCAGTGGAGGCCAAGGCTGAGTCATTTTAAGATGAGCTGTCTCCCTCCACCCAGGAACCCTGGAGCACCTGACTCTTCATTCATGAATAAACATTTTAAGCTGTTCTGCATAGGCTGAGAATCTAAATGTTTTCTTGGTGTAGTTTGGTGAGGTTTTGCAAGTAGAAAGTCTGAGCAAGATAGAAAGCAGTTGGTCATTTATCTTTCCAACCTGGCTTGTGGAGATTTGCTCAAATCTCTGGGTTAAGGACATGAAGCTCCTTCACAAAAACAAAACAAAAATCTTCACAATATTTTTAGGCTTTCTCAGTCCTATTTGAACTACCTGTGGTTGGGTATTGTCATTAACTGTTCATTTTTCAACTTTTTCTATAGCACAGAATAAAGTTGAAAACTTGTTATCAAGTCTCCTGTCCCCTTTCTGTTGCCTTGTCCATAGCTCCTTACCCTGGGATTCAATGCTGTCATCACCATGGCCTCAATCTAACTTTCCATACTATCTCCCACCAGTCTCTTCTTTTCATCATATTCCAAAAGACTATGCCATAAAACACATGTGGCCAAATCACACCTGCCTTCTGCTACCTTCCCACCTAGCATTCCAAAGAGCCAGGCCATCTGCCTAGAATCCCCTCTCCACTATAGAAATCCTTTTCTTTCAAGGTCCAGTTTAAATGTCCTCTCCTCCAGAAAGTCTCTGGATTGCCCCCAAGCCCTGTTTGGAATTCCCATAGCTCTCTATTGCTACCTTATTATGGCTTTTAGAACAGGTCTTGAATGACAATCTTCAGGGTTGTGGGTGGGTTTTCCCTTATCTGGGCTTTCTAGCCCAGAGGCCAACTCATTGGAAATCCCACTAGGATTAAAGGCCCTGGATGCAAACATGTCCTAGGTTTAATTACTAGCTCTGCTGGCAATACTAATTAGGGTGTAACAGTAGGCAACTTACCTATCCTGTTTACTCACCTGTAAAATGGGAATATTAATCACTCCTTCATAGAAAAGGCATGAAAATAAAAGGACGCGACATGTACAATGTGCTTAGCGTACTGCTTGGCATCTATTTGTGATAAATACATCATAGCTATCATTAGTATTTTGGACCATAGTAAAAGTTAACACTATTGAGATTGGAAGATACCTTCACAACACTTAGACCTGGGTGGCCCCTGGAGGAGTATAGGCCCTGGCATGTCCTATCTACCACCCACTGGGCCCTCTGCCATGCTGTGCCTCCCTTGCATTCTGGCCCTTAGGCCTGCCCCAAACCTTCTCGTTTCACCCTTGGGTCTTTAGCAAAGGCCACAGGCATTTCAGGGTCTGCAGTCTTATTTGGGTTAAGATACGACGATTTGGCCCCGATTCTCCTCTCCTGGGAGAAGAAAACCAGGCCCAAAGGAGGAGGCGCCTGCCTGGGGTCTCTCGAGCCCAGAGCTGTAGCTCTCAGACCTGTGGGTTCTGCGGTGAGCATGATGGCATTTCCTTCCCCCC
>CM053509.1:82599780-82629948 GCA_028627145.1 Eidolon dupreanum
GCCCTGACAGTGGCAGCAAGACCAATGTGTGAGGCAGCAGCTCCTGACCAGCAGCCCTGACCCGGAACGACGGTAGGTCAGGTTCCAAGTCCCAAAGCAGTCCTCCAGTTCATTTCAAAATCAGACATCCTCCGATCGATTCCTCCTGGGGAGCTGTCAGGCTGGTTGCTTCCTGGTGTCAGCCAAGAGGAGAGAAGCAATTCATTCACTGAGTCTGACTGTGGCTAAATGAAATCAAGACAGAGGGGGCACCTCTGCCAAGGAGAGAAACCATTCACCAGGGGGCAGCCACAAAGAATCGCAGACAGAGGATCATGGGGAGAGAAGGTGGCAAAGGAAGGTAGGAACTTGGGAATACTTGAAACTACCCCTCCTCACTTCAGACATGGGGAAACCAGAGCACAGAGAGAGAAACCAATTTGCTCAAGGTCGTGTCATAGTTTAAGGGAAGACTCTGACTCAGAATGATAAAACCCAGCATTTATAGAGTACTCACTGTGTACTCAGCCTTTAGTACACATATACTCCCCCAAACCTGTGAGGCATATATGTACCTACCCTTGTGTATTATATGAGGATCTCCATTTTACAGATGGAGAAACTGAGGCTCAGATTTAATTAAACATTCCAACATTTATAAACCACTAATGTGAGGAAGCTGGGACTTGAACTCCATCCGATCATTGCAACCTAATTCCTAAGGTATGGATCTTATCCACTGGGTTACAGTAATTTTTGGAGTTAGAATTAAGGTCCCCTCTTTCAAACCAGGGCCCAAATTCCCCCCACCTCACCAATGCACAATTGTACCCAAACCCTGCTCATTTATGCCAGTGCCCTCCTGCTGTGGGGTATATCTGTTTTTCTTTTCATCTCTCTCTGTCTCTCCGTGTATTTCCTTCTCCATGAGTCTCTCTTTCTCCATCTCTCTCTCCTTACATCTCTTTATCACTGTTTCTCTGTGTATATGTCAGTGCCTGTCTCTTGGGTGTGTATATGTATTTACCCAGGTCTATCCTCCTCTGTATAGCTGAGAAACAGAAGTCCACAATATATAGGTGCGTGGGTGGGTGGATAGATGGGTGGGTGGGTGGGTGGGTGGATGGATGGATGGATGGATGGATGGATGGATGGATGGATACATGGATAGATATATGGATGGATGGGGACTGTCTCCATCTACAAACAACAGACATGGTAATGAGCAAGCACATCCTGACCCAAGCATCACTGGCAGCCAACTCCCCCAGAACCATTGATCAGTCTCCCCCTCCAATGCCCTCCCTCCCCAAGGCCTGTGCATTCCATTTCCGTCTTAACCCAAAGCTGCTTCCCCAGGGCTTGGTGGCTTGTATCCAGTTTTATTGTTGATACAGATCTTTATCTGCCTTGGGCTTATAAATGACATTTAAATTACTCTGCAAACAATGAATCAATATTTATGGATTCTTAGACTGATGCATTTGTCAAACCTGGTGTCCTGAGGTTCTCCCAGGCCAAAAAGGGACATGAGTCAAGGTCAAGGCTTTGTCTAATTAGAAATGGGGAAAGTGGGTCTGCCTCTAAGCAAAGGTCTTGAAGTGGAATATAGCTGTGTGCTCCTAGACTATCTCACTAAACCAAGGCAGTTCTCCATTGGAAATTAAATTCGATTCACAAACAGTGGGCATTTCCTGGTGTGCAAATACCATGTTAAGCCTGTATGAGAGACAAGGATGAATAAATCAGGTCCTCATTATTTAGGGGTTCCTATACTAGGAGGAGACAGAAGCACGCATAGGTAGCTACAAGCAGATTGTACTAAGGGTTACATCAGAGATCCAAACACAGTTCATGGGGAAAAAGAAAGGAAAAAGTAATTCTAATAGGCAAAACTACTTGGAGGACTCCCTGGAGAAGGAAAGGCATTCCAGGAGGGGAAAACAGCCAGGATCAACAAGACCTGGAGAGGCAAAATGGGTTTTAGGGCTAGAAGAGAAGGTTTGTAGGAAAGTGTCATAGAAAGGTAAACTGAGGTCTGACCCTGGAGAGGTCTGGATACCAAACTGAGGCATGTGGTTTTCTTTCTGCAGCTGAGGGGGAACCATTGAAGACCTTGGAGATAGGGCAGCAGCCTCATAGGGCTGTGCTTTCGGGAGCTGTCTGGGAGCAGCAGGAAGTGGGGCCTTACGCTCACAAGTGTGAGAATTCTACCAGTGAAACACTAACATGCAATTCCACCATTGCTGGGCCTCATTCCCAGGGCACAGCAGTCTTTTAAGCATAACCCTTGTGTACTTTGAAAAAAAACAATAAACATGAGACTGATGCATCTGGGGCCTCTTTGGCGCTGTGAGTTATGGAGGTGGCCTTAATCGTGGAGGCCAAACCGTTTATCACCCTGGTGAATTTAAGCTCTGGTTCCAAGAAAAAAGACAAGTGAGCTCTTGTCCCTGCACCAGCACAGACATACTTTCTCAGGCAGCAATTTATTTGTCCAGCTGCTCTCACCATTCAACTGCAAAGACCCTCGAGTTAAAGCTTTCCTCTTGGCATCTCTCTCTGTACAGGGTACAGTCTGACCATTTGGGGGTGGGGTGTGTGAGTACCGGAGTTTGGAGAGGTGGCCATGGGATCTGGGGGAGCTGCAAGCACTTGTGTGGGGGGTAGCGGGGCTGCTTGCCCATTAGGCACAGTGGGCACAGTGTCCTTGCCCCACGATGCATTTGCAACTCCACGAGAATGTTAGATATCCTTTTAAAATTAGAAGAAGAAAATAAATATATTCACCTTAATACCAACACAGTCATAAAATATAGTTTTTAATAATTTTTTAATGGAGAAATGGGGCCCATGAAAGTCGTGACATGGCCCTGCTGCCCAGACCTAGGCACTCTTTCAATTTTCTTTCAGTGGGACTGGAAGCAGCCAGGCAGAGCTGGGATCAAACCCCCCTACCTTGCTCAGTGACTCTACCTCCTTCTCAGTTTCCTCATCTGCACCTCAGTTTCCTCATCTGTAGGCTAATGACCCAAAACTTGGGTTGAGGAGACTGGGGATTTGTACAGTGTCTAGCAGAGAGGAACTGGTACCTATAATTGTTGTCCATTTGCGCAAGTACAGTTTATGTTCCATCTCCCCTGGGAAGTTTTCTTGACCATGTCAAGCCTCCATCTTTCCTCTTCCTGAATATCTGGGGCTACTGGAGGCAAAAAGACCCAGGAGCCTCACCTTATCTCTGTAGTTGTCAGCTGGGCTGGGTCCAGGCCACACTCGGTAGGTGCTAGGTGTCCATGTCAAAGCAGCTGACTGGCCGGAGGGCAGGGACCACATTTTCCATATCATTCTTTTTCCCACAGTGTTAGGGATAGAGCTGTAACCAGGAGGTGCTCTTGTAACCATTAGCTGGTTGAGGATAGCTAAAATTTTGTGTGGAGGATCCTTATAGTTTTCTCTCATTGGTTATGCCTTAAACTCTAACAGTTGATGTTCATTGGTTCATTCAAACTCTTCCTTGTGGCTGCACATGTGGGCCTGCCCAAGTTGCTAAGCCTACCTTGCACCACTCTTCCTCACCCACCTGGCTCTGGCCATACACAGACCTCAGGGCCATGGCACATGCTGTCTGCCTCTCCAAGAATGCCCTTCTGCCCACAGTCTGCATGGCGGACCTCTCATTCTTCAGGTGTCATGTAGGCATCACCTCCACAGGAAGGCCTTCCCTGACCACCTCCCTAAAATGGATCCTCCCATTATTTCTTTTAGCTCTGAATCTGACAAATTTCTTCACAGTACTTAACATGTTTCTTGTCTCTCCTCTCACTCGACATATGTAATTTCCTTGAGAGTAGAAACTTGACCAGTTTAAATCCTTACTACTGTGTGACACAATACCCAGCACAGGGCTGGACTGAAAAATATTATCAGATGAATAAGCCAATGGATGAGTAAGTTAATTATCTTATTAAGAAATATTGAGTGCCTACTGTATCCTGGGTCATATGAAGTTTCTGTGCCCAATACATTCTGTGCCTTAGCAAGATGACTTCTGCAGCCTGTGCGATGGCCTTGCATGGCCAGGTATGTAAGAAAGGGCAACGACCCCATCAGGGCAGAATTTCCCTGGGAAGACTCAAATGACACTAAAAGATTCAGACCTGGACACCTCATGGAAGGAAATGATCCCCCAGCAGGTCATACAAGACCTGAGGGTCTAAGGTGAACCCTCCACACAGACTGCAACACTGGGATTTTCACCCAGCTTCACTAGACCCTTAGCCTGAGGTGATTATCATGTTCTTGTTTGAAAGAATTTGGTTTTATCCATTCAACCAACAAAGTATACTAAGCTTCTCCAGTGAGCCAGACACTGCTTAGGCGGAATGCTCAATGATGAACAAATGCAGCCACTGTCTGTGCATGGTGAATAAAAAATATTATAGAAGACAGATAAATTAAAGAAAAAAAAAAATCGAGTGGGGCAAGGCATCCAGAATACCAGCTCTAGAAAGAATCTTAGACATGTGGCTGGTTTGCAACAGAATTCCTGGGAGGGCCTGTGACTCTCCTCTGAGTTACTACTGTGCCCAAGCCTTTCCACTCGAGAGAGGGCAGAGAGAGGGAGGAATGTGGGAGGCAGTTGTTGGGCACCTATGAGGTGCCCAAGTGCCCCACCAGAGGGAGGACAGTTCTTTGGGTGAGAGTTAACACCTCAGGGCACCTGTGGATCAGGCAGAGGATGCCCAATGTGTGCACCCTATGTGTAGCCTTGTCCAGCCTCTCAGAGAGGCTACCACCTTAGTCCCCCGCACCTCCTGCCCAGATGGGCTGCAGGCTAGTGTGTGGGAGTGTGTGTGTGTGCAAGTGTGAGTGCATGTGTCTGCAAATATGTACATGGGAGTGCAAACGTGTGTCTGTGAATACAACTGTGCATGTGACTAATGTGTGAATGTGTCTGTGTGACTGTGTGAATGTGTGCAAATGCAACTGTGAGTGTGCCAATGCATGTGCATGAATGCGTGTGGTTGGATGTGTGTAAATGAATGTGTGTGACTGTGCTTGTGTGACAGTGAGTGTATGTGAACATGGGACAGAGTGAGCATGTGTGGTAGCATGTGACAGTGAGCGTGAGTGTGTGCTAGCATGACAGTGAGTTTGTATTTGAGAGTATACAGTGAGTGTGGGTGTGTGCGCTGGCTCTCTGCCCCAGCGGCGGGCCCCTCCCTGGTGCTCCCCCTCTCTGGAAGGAAGCTGCGGGAAGGGGCCAGATGGTCTCCTCTGACCCGCTATTTATCATCCCGGCAAAAGCTTATTCAGTTTAATGCTCTTCGGCAATTCATTTAAGGGCTCTGTTTGTTTCTGCTGATGAGGACTGTTAATTTGCACAGCGGTCTCATTAGGCCTAAACCACCAATTAATTCCTTTTGTTCTCATTAAATGGCTGATTCCTAAACATTTCCCAGACAACAATGGGCAGCCTCAACCCAGCCGCCACCGCAGGAGTGGCATGGAGCAGGTATGAACGGGGGCTCTCTTGGTCCCTGGGTCCCTGGCATGGCCACCCAGGCTGAGCTCTATAAACTCTCAGATCCTGCCAGCCACAGCCGGGGGCCAAATCAAAGCTCACAGACCACTGCCTGGTAGGGTCAGGAAAAGTGGGCAGAGGTACGAGGGGTAGGGGAGAATGTTCTGGGCAAAGAGACCTGAGTCCCCACACAGGCACCTCTGGATCCCAAAGACCCTGTGAGCAAGCCAAGGGCCTGGGCCTGCTCTCTCCCCCGCGCCCTGACTGCAACCAGCAGGTCCTCCAGGGAACCCTTGACCACCTCTTTGCAGCATTGAGCTGGGAACCTTTGTCTGCTGCAGGCGCCAGGCCACTCCTTGGTCTCCTGGGCCGCACACTCCTGAAGTTCTGGGGATGCAGAAGGGGTGAGGGTGGGAGATGGTCCTGAAGCTTCACCCAACGATATGCTAGAGACCTCGCTGCCCTGATGGAGATCACCCCCACTGGCACTCCTTCTGGGCATCAGTTTCCTCCACTGCTAAAGGAGGCAGTTAGTTGGGCTACCAGTGCAATGTTGAAAGCAGCTGAGCCATTTTTTTATTCAAGTGCAGTCTCACATAGATGCCCAGTATATACAGTGGATAAAAGTAGAGGTGGTCTAGTTGAAGCCTGCCCCACTTTCAGCCTTTCCTTTGCAAGAGTCTCCTTATCCTCCTTCCTTCTCTGTTTTCCCCTCTTCCCCTCACCTCTCCCCTCCAAAGAGGGGCATTCAGAGGCCCCTCCTCCATACCCATAAGGTTCCTAGGTGCCAGATGTGGAAGCCTCTGTTCTCTGAGAGTCCCAGGGCCGTGTTTTTAAGGAGCTTAAATTACTTGGGCCTCCACTCACTTTCTCCTGTTAGGGCAGCTATGTGATTGTCCACAATGCCCTACTATGAGGAAGGCAGGGTCATGGGAAGCTGCAGGGAATGACATCATGCCATGGAAAATTCCACGAGGTACAACTGGATATACTGCCATGTTCGAATCCCCACTCTACCACTTCCTGGCTGTTACTTAACCTCTAGGTTACTTCATCTGTAAAATGGGAGTAATATAAGTTCCTCCCCACTAGTGATTGGGTGAGGATTAAATGAATCAACACCAAAGTGCTTGGCAGACTTCCTAGCATGTAGGTCGTAATTGCTCCAATAAATGTTACATAATAGATATTCCTATTAGCTGGACAGTGACCTGCCTTGCTTCCTTTTCCAGCCTTACCGCATCCACCCCAACACACACACCCTCATACGTCTCCTCACTCACTGCAGCCTGCTAAGCTGCATCCAGCTCCCCATCCCCTGGACTCTTCTATGTCAGCTCACTGGGCCTGGACTGTATTCACTCCCACATAGAGTTAACAGATTTAGCAGATAAAAATACAGGATACTAGTTAAATTTGAGTTTCGGATAAATAAATAATTTTTATAAGTATGTTTCAAATACCACATGGGATATACTTATCCTAAAATTATTTATTTATCTAAAATTAAAATTTATTGGTCATCTGTTTTTTATCTACCCCCAACCCATGTCTGGTGAACTTTTGCTCCTCCTTCCAGACTCAGATCAAGTATCACCTCCTCCAGGAAGCTCACCCTGATCCCCCAATTAATGTAGCTACCGTCTGTTGGGTTTCTCATGGCTCCCTGGGCTGGATCATCTCTATCTTGCTCTGATCACTATTCTATACACTGCTTTGTGATTAGTAATCCACATGTCCATCCCACACACCATCTTTCAAGCCCCTTGGAGTGAGTGGTATTTCATCTAGTATGCCCTTCTCGGAACCTGTTCACCATTGTCTCCTCCATCCTCAGTGAGCACTGTCCTTGGATGGGGAACTCCTTCTTGTCCCCACCACCACACTAGTTTTAGCAGGCAGGAAATGGGCCCCTGGAAAGAGATTTCTAGTTGCCACGTGGCATGTCCATTTTCCTTCTTCCTTAGAAACAAAGCCTTGCTGGAGGCAGCATTGCGCACAGCTTAGAGCATTTCCCAGCCTCCTTTGCAACTAGGTAAGGCCATATGATTAAGAGATAGCCGAGTGTTGTGTAGGAATTCCAGGAGGGCTGGGAGACAGTGGCTTTTCTTCCCCTTTCCTCTTTTCTATAGCCTGGAATATACAGATGTGCTGACTGGAGGTCCAACAGACATCTTAGACCATGAAGTGACCTTGAGGATGGTGGAGCAGAAAGATAAAAGGAGTTTGACCTAGATTTTAATGTATACTGTTAAGAATTGTGAAGGATCTGAAATTTTACCCTACATATACACTAAGGAGTTAGCCTGTCACAGTTTCATGGATACTAGTAGAAAACACTAGACTCTTGGGTCATAAAGAACTTTATTATCCATAATACGCCAAGCAGCATGAGATTCTTTTTCATGTCAATTCGCATTAGTTCTCCTTGTCCCCTAGGCCCACAGGATGATACAGAGCAGTCCAGGTAGATGCTGCAAAGGCAGTAGGTTTATGTCACAGCTGAGGAATCCCAAGCTTGGGAACCTCTAAACCTATATAATGAAATCACTAGCAAACATGCCCAACTTTTGCCTTGAGCAAGACATTATCTTTACTAGACAACAAAGAAATCTACCCTTTAACATAAAGAATGTTACTATATTTATTTTCCAAGTCTATTCACTATAAAACATCCTTAAAAACATGGTCTGGAACAAAAGCTGGCCATGGCTCTGTTTAGAAGATGTGTGAAAGTACAGGAGCATTGTCACCCAGCATATACCTCCAAACTTCTTTTCAGGGGGAGGGAACTCCTGTGTGTTTAAGGAGCCATTATTTAGTTGTTATATGCAGCTGGACCAGATCCTAGGTGACTCGATAAGAAAGCCTGTTCTGTCTATCTTTTATCTGCTAAGTATGTGTTTTCTGCACAAGGGATCCCATAGAAGAGAAGACCCTGCCCCATGTTTGGTCCTCAGAACTAGAATATTTGTCTTTAGTCTAAAATAAAAACCAACTGCATTCATTATGTAAAGATTAATTTATTCCTTCAAGTTCAATCATCAAAGATCATAAACAACCAAAATGTACTTCAGCAGCTATAGGACACCAGTGTCGTCTAGAAGAGTTCGCTATATTTCCGTTGGCATAGATAACCTGCTCATGGGTGCATATGTGCTTCCTGGTGGCCTTTAAGGAAAAAGCAGAAATAAGTCCAGAAAGACCCATTACAACTCTGTCAGCCTCATAGCATAGCTCCTGTGTTGTCTGCTCAGCATTCCCCTACTTTTGGCAACAGCATCCTTACTTCTTTTGGGATTTGTCCCTCCCCCTAACCTACCCACCAGTGAAGCTATGCAAGAGATCACCAACCAGAGCACCCACCCTGGCCACAATGCAGCACAAGACATGTGGCTCAAGCTGGGCCAACAGGGCCCTTTCCAGGGATTTTTCATTGAGACTAAACCTTATCTATGGGTCGGAGTCATAAGTAGTCAGGGCGTTTGATCTTGCAGAGAAAACTAATCTTAGAGACTAACACTGACGTGAGTCAACAAGGGTCCTATTAGTGATGGTGCTCGGGTGCCTGGGGAACCACTACCTTGCTATTTCCATAGGTCAATCTCATAAATCGGTGAAGCCCCTCTTCTGCCTGATGAATTTGAAAGGGATTGCCATGACTTGTAATTTAGAATCTTAACAGCTACCTTCCCAGTTGGGTCTGGGACCTTAGAGAGATACTTATTGGCTTCCTATGAGTCCAGCCTTTGGGGGAAGGCAAAGAAACACACAACCAGAACACCAGTGGACAGTTGTGCAAAAGGCCGTAAGGATCACACGAGTGGAGGGTGTACCTCAGACCACATAGTAAGGGAAGATCAGGAATTTCCTGGCCCATCTCCATGCCATCATGCAGATTGAACCAGTGGAGTGAGCCAGGAAGGGAGGCTTCAGCTGACCTCTGTTACCTGCTGGCACGTACACAATCTCAGCCTGAGCCCCATCAAAGCCCACCCTGAGAAAGCAGGTGCTGTCTGTTCTCTCCACATTATTAGAATTCATTTCCATATGTTTCTTTCATCTTCTCTCTAGGATAATTGTTCTTCTGGGGCTTGGGGCTTGGGAGGGCAGGAGGTGTGTACTCCTGTTTATCAAGTCACTAAATGCTTGCTTTAAATTAAAACCCACACCACATGCTGGCTCACACAGGAATAATATTAAGACCAACTGATTGCCTGCCTTTTGCTATCAATGCCAGTATGATTTAAACCCGCTTTCCTTCTCACCCAGGGACACCTATTCTGGAAACATCTAGCAATAACCTAGTTCCTACAGCTCCTAATCCTTTTTTCTTTAAGTTTGGGAGACCCTCCTCAACTTCAGAGGACACACAGACTAGATGGTCCCTTTATACCCTTTACTCTGTCAGCTAAACCTTATTCAAACAGTGGGCCTGTTTTATCAGTCAACAAAGCTATTCTTGTACCTCCTCTGTGCCAGGCTCAACGCTAAGTCCTTCACATACATTGTCTCATCTAATCTGATTTAATACTTCCAGTAAACCTGAGAGAGGTACGATCATCCCTTTCTAAAGGAAAAAGCAGAGGTTCAGAGAGGAAAGTGGAGTGACCTGCTCAAAGTCACACAGCTGGCAGGCAGTGGAGCCAGCATTCCAAGGCTGTCCCACTTTAAAGCCATCTCCTCTACACAGCAGTTTACCACCTATCTGGCCTTCGTTATTTATCTGCTTTCCCACCTGACCTGTAGTCAATAAGGTTGGGCAATTGCTGTTCCGTATGTACATTGAATTCAACCTTAATTGCGGACCATACCAGTGCCAATCACATAGAGGGATTTGATCACATGAAGGAGGATTTGGATGCTGCCCCAAATCTGATTTTCAATTGTCTTCTATTGACTGAAATGGGTTAAACTGTGATCCTTGAAAATCTCCTTTAAAATATATCCACTCTCAGTTATCTATTGCTGTAAAACAAACAGTCCCATTATTGGTTGGCTTCACACAACCAATAATGCATCCTTACTATTCTGTGGAAAGCAATTTAGGTGGGGCTTTTCTGGATGGGTCTTCTGCTGATCTGCTCTGGGGTCAGTCACGCATTTACACTCATCTGGCTGCTGTCTGGGCTGGGTGATTTAAGATGCTCCTGAAGTAATGGCTGGTCCTTGTCGTTGCCTTGGACTCTAAGTGGGTGATAGCAGAAACTGCAGGATCTCTCGAGTCCCTGGCTCAGAAATCCCATATACCACTTCCATTGCATTCAGTTGGTCAAAGCAAGTCACAAGCAGTAGAGAAATAGACTCTATCTCTTGATGAGATGAAGGGGTATCCATATAGAGATAGGAGAAAATCGTGACCATTTTCTTTCTTTCTTTTTCTTTCTTTCTTTTTTTTTTTTTTTGCAGCCTGACGTATTTGGGAAAGTTAGTGAATTAAGGTTCCTCTTAACCAGGTTTTCTCAGCCTCAGTACTGCTGACATGTTGGGACAGATGGTTTTTTTGACACAGGAGCTGTCCTAGGTATTGCAAGACATTTAGCAGCATCTCTGTAGCCTCTGTCCACTGGATGCCGGGAGCACTCCAATCCCTCATCCAGTGTGACAATCAAAAACGTCTGCAGACATTGCCTAATGCCTCCTTGGAGGCATTGTTCCTGCTTGAAGACTGTTGCTCCAAAGCGAGGGCCCCAGAAGCTATTTCCTAAGCCCCTCTCAGTGGGTCCCCTCGGGTCCTATGACATGCACTCCTCAGTGCTGACCAGCGAGAGAGAGAGAACTTTGAGAGTGGGAAGCAGGAGATACAACATGGAAACCCAGCCCCTACATTTGCCAGCCCTGCTCAATGTGGGCACTTGTAGCCAGGACAGGGTCACCAGAGAGCTGTCTCAGCCCCTTGCGGCTGGTCTGACTCTGGGGTGTGTTCTGTGCTCCAGGTTCTCACCAAGCTATGACCTTCCCTTGGGCTGCCCCACTGACTCAGTTGGCTAGGTGAGAGCAAGTTCAGCAGGGATGGTCTGGAGCACAGGAACCCCTGGAGAGTTGCTAGCTCCTGCCAGCTCTCCCCCGCAGCAGGCTGGGGCCCATTCTATGTGGACTGACCACCGGAACCACAGACCTGCAGCCAACCTGGCCGTGAGCAGAATTGCTGCCCAAAATTCCCACGGCTAATCTTTCTGCAAATGCAGCCAGCTCTGCCTTCAAACTGCACCCAGAATCTGACCACCTCATACTCCTCCTGTTGCTACAATCCTGGAACCAGCCACTGGCACTTCTCGCCCACATGATCCTCCCTCTGTTCTTCTCGTTGCACCCTTGCCCCTACATTCTAGGTCCTCCCTGGCAGCTGTGTGGTCTGTTAAAACATAAGTGTGATCATGGCATGTCTTTGCTCAACTCTCCAATGATTCCTGTCCTCTCAGAGGCAAAGCCCAAGTCTTCACTGTGTCCAACAAGACCCTATGAGATACGGCTCCTGTTGCTCCTCAGCCTCAGCTCCTACTGTTCTCTGCCTTGCTCACTATGCTTAGCCACAGTGCTCCTTGCAGTTCCTCAGACACACTCTTGCCTCAAGGCCTTTGCACTTTCCCCTTTGTCTAGAATGCTCCTCCTCCACACATTCACAGGCTCCATCTTGGCATAATTCAGGGCTTTTCCTAAAGTCAGCGTATCAAAGGGGCTTCTTTTGGTCATTCTTTCAAAAATGTCAACCCTTTACTTATATTTCCTTTCTCTGCTTTATTCTCTCCATAGCACACATCACATACTAAAATGTGATCCATCCTGCTTTATCTTGTTTGTTGTCTGACTCCCCCACTAGAATGAGCTCCACAGGACAAGGGTTTTGTTTCTTCATCTGCTGCTCTATCCCCAGTGCCTACAACAGTGCCTGGATACATAGAAGGGGCTCAATAAGAATTTGCCGAATAAGTGATGAATTGAACAATTAATGAATGAATAAAGTCTATGGAGTACAGTGAACACAAAGGATCTGGAACCACCCTAAGCTCTTCAAGCTCCCTGTGTCTCGTGTTTGGGGTTGTATCTAGTGGAAGACTAGATACAGCCCCAGCCAGGCCTTTCAGTATCCAGCCTCCTCCTTCCCCTCCCTCTCATCTTCCCCTAGCCTCTCTCCTGCCCCCTGCTAGGAGCCCAGCAGGTCCAGCTGTGATGCCTGTTCAGTTCTGCCAGCCCTGAGACAGCAGGTCACAGCGGGGTTCCATCTGGGGGCTCTGAGCCATCTGGTCTTGGGGAAGGAGGAGAGGGGCAGAACCAGGCCAGAGGAGTAATGCTATAAAGCAGGGGTGGGGGACAGAAGAACACCTCACCACTTGGTCAAGGTTGGGGCTGGTCTTGACACCTGCATCCCCAGCCCCATTTTTACATGTGCAAACACATGCACATTCGCCCCACTGAGCAGCAGTCCATCCTCCCCTCTCCACTGTCTTCTACTCCCTTACTTGAATGAGAAGCTATTCAGGACGCCTGCCACCCGACCCTGAGCAGGGTGTAAGGAGCCAGTGCAGTGACACCTTCTCTTCCAGCCCTTCCTGGAGTGTGATTTTCTCCATGTTCTAGGCAAGAAAACTGACACTCAGAAGGACTCCTTTGCTTTTTGATCTTGAGCTCACCTACCCTATTTGAAAATGTTCACACCAGCATTTATTCACTTTTATAATTAAGAAGAAAACTAGTTTGATATTACAGATAAAATAAATGATTGCAAGATAAAAGAATTACCCAGTTTTATAAGTAAAGAGAAAAAAGAGACAGATAAACAGAGAAAGGAAAGAACGGAAGGAGGGAGTAGGAGACTGGCTTTCATTCCCTTTTGAGAGAATGGATGTCCCCATTCTTAACACTGATCACATATGAACACTGAAAATTATTACTTTTGCTGGTACTGCTATCTTCATACTCACTCATGTAACAAACCAGAAAAATGTGCTAAACATGATGACTATAGCTAACACTGCTATATGATATATAGGAAAGTTATTAAGAGAGTATATTCTAAGAGTTCTCATCACGAGGAGAAATTTTTTTCCATTTCTTCTTTTTTTTTCTTTTTGTGGTATCTATATGAAAAGATGTTAGCTGAAACTATTGTGTTAATCATTTCACAATATATGAAAATCAAACCATTATGCTGTATCCTTTAAACTTATACAGTGATGTATATTGACTATTTCTCAATAAAATTAAGGGGGAAATGTAGTAAAGTGAGCATGTTCTCCAACCTCCCTCAATCCCAGCTAATCTTCCAAAGAAACACCCCTCATTCTTCACTCAGATATCCCTTTCTCCCTTCTCCTGGACAGGGTAGCTTCTATGGGGGAGGAAGGGGACTAATAAGTAATACAGTGCTGAAGGACAGGGAAGAGGAAGAGGAGAAATGAAGGCCCCTAGACTGAGGGAAGAAGGAGATTTGGGGTCTTTGGGGGAACTAGTGGGCCCAGTAGTGCAGGAAGGTAATGGGTAGGAGAGAAAAGGTAAGTTAATAAGTGTTGCTGTGGACTGTGTATTTGAATCTCTTTTAATATCCTTTGAGAAATTTGAGTAAAGAATGATTTTTTTTTTTTTTTTACTTACTGGGGATTGTTGAACTCTGCCTTCTAAATGTCATACTCACTGAGGATCCAAAGGGCTACATAGGTGTTTAAACAGCACCTTCCAGTTGACAGAGGCTTTGAATATGTTATTTCACAGCCACAACAAACCCAGGAAACAATGATATTATTACTCCCAATTTTCAGATCTGGAAACTGAACCTCATAGCAGGACAACTAGAATCGGAAGATTGAACAAGAGTAAGAGATACAGCTAGGCAGTAACAACAAGTCCCATGTGCTTTCCATGACCTGCACCACCTCCCCCTAACCTTTATGTTCAGAGCAGTAGCCCTTGATTCTTGGCACCAGGAGAGTGAGCTTGACACACATTCTCTGGTTCTACCCTTTAGGGATTCAGATTCAGTAAGTTTTGGGCAGGACCTGGCAACAGAATTTTTATCAAGTGAAAATCTAATGTTGAGCTAAAGCAATTGTGAGCAAAGGGGACAAAGCTGGAGGCATCACACTTTTTGAGTTTTAAATGATATTACAAAGCTATAGTTTTCAAAACAGTATGATCCTGGAATAAAAAGAAACATAAAGATCAATAGAACCGAGTAGAGACCAGAAATAAACCCAGGGATATATGGTCAAGAAATTTTCAACAAGGTACTAAGAATACTCAGTGGGGAAAGACAGTCTCTTTAATAAATGATGTTGAGAACACTGGAATGAAATTGGGCCCTTATCTACCATCATACACAAAAATCAACTCAAAATGGATCAAAGACTTCAACATAAGATCTGAAACCATAAAACACCTAGAAGAAAAGCTTCTTGACATTGATCTTGGTAATAATTTTTTGAATTTGACACCAAAAGCACAGGCAACAGAAGCTAAAATAACCAACTGGGATTACATCAAACTAAAAAGTTTACAAAGGAAACAATCAGCAAAAGGAAAAGGTAACCTATCAAATGGGAGAAAATGTTTGTGAGCCATGTTTCTGATAAGGAGCTAATATCCAAAATATATAAGTAACCCAAACAACTCAATAGCAAAAAAAACAAAGGCAAAAACAATTTGATTTAAAAATAGACAAAGGACTTGAACAGACATTTTTCTAAGGAATATATACAGATGGCCAAGAAATACATGAAAACATGGTTGACATCACTAATTATCAGGGAAATGCAAATCAAGACCACAATGAGATATAACCTCACAGCTGTTAGACTGGTTATTATTAAAGAGTCAAAAGATAAGTGTTGGTGAGGATGTGAACAAAAGAGAACATTTGTGCATTGTTGGTAGGAATGTAAACTGGTATAACTGGTAAGGAAAACAGTATGGTAGCTGCTCAAAAAATTAAAAATAGAACTGTCATATAATCCAGCAATCCACTTCAGGGTATATATCTAAAGGAAATAAAATCACTATCTGGAAGAGATATCTGCACTCCCATGTCCATTGCCACATTATTCAGTAGCCAAGAAATGGAAACAGTCTAAATGTCCATCCAGATAAATGGATAAAGAAAGTGTGTCATATATAGATAATAGAATACTATTTGGCCCTTAAAAAAATAAGGAAATCCTTCCACTTACAATAACATCAATGGACCTGGAGGACATTATGCTAAGTAAAATAAGCCAGACACAGAAAGACAAATACCAAGTGATCTCAGTTGTAGGTGGGATCAAAAATAAGTAAAATTCACAGTAACAGAGAGTAAAATGGAGGTTACCAGAGACTGGGAGCTGAGAGAAAAGGAGAGATATTGATCAAAGAGTACAAACTTTCAATTATAAGATGATTAAGTTCTGAAGACCTAACATAAAGAATAGTGACTATAGTTAATAATAATGTATTGTATACTTGAAATTTGCTGAGAGTTTGTGTCAAGTATTTTCAACACACATACACATATACACACACAAATGGTAACTACGTGAGGTGATAAATATGTTAACTGACTTGGTCTTAGTAATTATTTCACAATGTATGCATATATCGAAACATTACTTTGTATACCTTAAATATATACAATTTTTATCTGCCAATCATATCTCATTAAAGCTAGGGAAAAAATCTAATGTTGATTGGCCTTTAGACCAAACTTCAATAAAAACTGAGATAAGTTGATAAGTTGTAGTGATCATGTGGTTATACAGCAACCTGAGTCATTCCCCTGAGCACAAAGGTGGTTTCACACCAGAAAGGGCCAGTATGGATCCCTCTAGAGGCAAGCAATGCTGGTGGCCTCAACCAAGAAGTTGAATCATCCATGGTGCCCACCACACTGCCCATCCAGGGAGCTCAGATCAAATGTGTGGGCCCTAGAACACCTAGACCATTTGAACAAGGCTTTTGGGCCTGTGGTATGAAGAGAAATAGCAATCACCAGAAGCTCACTTGGGTGTCTTGTATAAGATGCTGCCCGCAATGTGGGCCTGAGGACTGGGAAGGGGAAGGAGCACAGCCAAGTCTTAGTGAACGTGGTAGTCGTGCCTTTGGGTGTGGAGGCTGTTGTCATCAGAGGGCCCATGTATGGTCCCAATGTTTACTTTTATAGTCAACTTTTCTTTGGTTCTTGCCAAGAGTTAGTAAAGTTTCTTCTGACAATTCCCCCTGCTTTTTCTGCAAAGCACTTACAACGAAGTGTTTGATTAACAAATTGTGTGATCAGTTTCTGTGTTGAAAGTACAGGTGCACTCATTCACAATCCATTCCCACCTCCTCCATGGGGGCCGGGGGTGCACCTGGAGAACTGAAAATCCTGTGTGCCAGACTCCCTTGCAGCTAGGGTTGCACATTGATTGGGATTCTTCCACTCCATGGGCTCGTGACCTTTAATTCAGAACTGAACCAAGAGGGAAGAGAGACCAGAATAAGGCTTTCATTTTGTCGCAGAGGCATCATGTTTCTAGAATATGCAACTGTGAGGCAGTTACCCCATGTAGCCCAAATGGGATGTGCTCAGTGGCCTGGTTCTTAAGAGTCACTCCTGGGACTCAGCCTAATGTCCATTTCTCCAGACCTCCCAGCAGTTCTGAAGACCATTAACACCCTGCATTAAGTCCTTTCTGCATAACAGCCAGAGTGGATTCAGTTCTTAGCAGCTGGATACTGATTGATTCAGTCATTCAATGTCAATGTCTTGATGAAGACAGAGATCATAGCTCTCTTGTTCACCATTGAATTCCCAGTCTCCATCCAGAGAGTAGAATATAAGTGCTCATGAAATATTTGTGATGCACTGACTAGATGAATGAATTTCCAGGCTACCTTACTCCTGCTGAGAGAAATCTTGAAAAGACAGCTGTTTCTACTCTGGGTCAAACTCTCCAACAGGAGACAGCCCCCAGGAGCTGAAGGGCACAGCATGACAGCCAGCCCTTTCAATCTACTATTTTCTCCTACTTGCAAGGCTAATGCTGGAGAGTAAGGAGAAGGAAAAGGAACCAGCTACCTCTCCATCTCTAGTCCCTGCTCCTCCTGCCACCTGCAAGGAATGGTTTGAAATGTGTTTGATTTCACTTCATCTAGAGTTCTCCTGTCATAGAGAGTTCTTCAGGGCCCACAATCACTTCCTAACAAACAAAACAACCAAGCCAGAGGGGAAATTAATTCTATTGATTTGCAATTAGAAGAGTTAATTATGAAAAATATCACAACAATTTCTAATCTGTGCCATAAAAGAAGAAAGGAAGGAAGGAAGGAAGGAAGGAAGGAAGGAAGGAAGGAAGGAAGGAAGGAGAGAGAGAGAGAGAGAGAGAGAGAGAGAGAGAGAGAGAGAGAGAGAAAGAAAGAAAGAAAGAAAGAAAGAAAGAAAGAAAGAAAGAAAGAAAGAAAGAAAGAAAGAAAGAAAGAAAGAAAGAAAATCACTCTACCTGAAAGGTTCTGAGTGGCCAGTTCCTTCCCTGGGCTTCAGAACTGCTGTCTGCTTCTGCAGTCACTGTACTCAGAGACCACTGATGCCAGGAGGAAGGAGGGAAGGGGCAGCCCAGGCTCACCCCTCTGGACTCATGAAGAATGATAATCATAAGCTGACTTACTAGTTCGTATCCTCACTTGCTAAGACAAAACCTCAGACCTCCATGAAGTTCCTACACATTTCTGTGCATCCCCAGGAGCACCACATGTGCTTGTGAACAAGGCTTGTTGCGTAAGTACTATACCCTCCTTGTGCTCATGTCATGTACGCTTGGTCCACATCATATACCTTTGAGTTCAGCCCAGCTGAGGTGACATTCGGTGCTCAGACTCTCCACAATCTGGGGAAGCCAGATCATGGAAAGCTCCAGCCCCCTGTGTCCAGGGCAGAAGATTCTGAGGGTCTCCTGGACACTGCTCAGAGGACTCAGCAAACTGGGCCCCCAGCACTCATGGCAGAGTTCTCCATAACACTCCTTGGCACTAGCTTCCCCCTTCTTGTCTCACTCTCTCACTCTTGCTTCCAGGGATTCCCTTCCAAATAAAGTGCCTGTACCCAAGCCTGAGTCTCAGGCTCTGTTCCCTGGGGAACGACCACTCCTCTGTCAATCCATGCTCTCCCTAGTCTGCAATGACATCTCCCGAGCACTTCTTTGTCTTCCAGATTCTGACAAGCACCACTATGTTTGCTGAGCAGGACTCTCCCTTCTCCTGGGCACAGCTGCTGGACATGACGACCCAGAGCAGCGCCACTGGGCTATTTGTGTAGAGGGAGGAGAGGACTGTTCTGATGGAGGACAAAGCAGAACTTCTAGAGTACCAGGGTCATTCAGGTGTTACTTATAAGTGTGCCTTCCCATTCACCCTGTGGGTCTATTGGAACTGAGCTGAGATATCAGTGACAGGCCCCAGCACATTCAGAGTGCCTACTTCCTTCCGAAGCAAAACTTGATCAATAGGTGAGGCTCCTGCTTCCTTAGGGTGAGATTCTTCTAGGAGGCACCCTGCTAATCTACAAATGTGTACCACGTTTGCTCCACCAGCTCCTCATCGGCACGTCTGGGCTCTAATGGTCAACACAAGTTAGGTTCAAATTAGGATCCTTAAAAGAATAACAGCCATGCTTACATTTGGTCGGAACTTTTGCATTGATGAAGAACTCCTGTTGCATAGAGTACACAGGGACACTTTTGGCTGCACATAACCAGGACCCCCCTCAGATTGGCTATACAATGATGAAAGTATATTATCCTATTTAAGAGGAGGTTGGGAAGGAAGAAGTGGGCAGTTCCAGCTTCGGTTAATTCAACCACTTGATGATGCCATCAAGGATCCAGGCTCTCAGTTTTTCTTTCTGCCATCTCAGGGGGTTGGCTTTGGTCCTCAGGCACGTCCCTTCATGCCTGCAAGATGACTGCTGCAGCTCCAAGCTGTAAGTGGTGTCCTGTGCACAGCTCAGAGGGCTCAGAGCACTCTAGGCAGAGTCCAGAGGAGAGAAGCAAGAAACCCTTTTTGGTGTAGCTTTTTACGAGCAACAGACAACTTTTCCAGAAGCCCTGGCATGGCAGAGTCTCAGCATTCTTGTCAGATCTACATTGCAGGACCCCTCCTTACCCACCACTGGCAGGTCGGCTTAGACTAAGTACTCTCTACTCCCTGGGCTGCAGAGGGGCCCACACTGCCCTGTGCAACCTGATGCCCCCACCTGGGCTCTGCTGTCAAGGAAGGAGCAGAGGGATGGGTAATGGATATGCAACCTCTGGGGTCGGCCTTTGGTCTCAAAGTGCCCTGATGAGGCAGGGTCTATGACTGTGCTCATTTCATGGATGCCAAAAGTTGCTTAGAGAAGCCCAAAGTCACAGTCACAGACAGTCCAGAATCATCTCTTGATCTTTGACTAGGTTTCTTGCTCTCTCCTGACTGCACACAGCCTCTCTGGTATATGAAGGGCGGGAACGGGGGCAAGAAGCGAGGCCCCCACTCTGTCACTCAGGGGCAGGACTCACAAAACAGAGAGGGTTACATAAGAAAGGAGAAGAAACTACTACTGTTTTAATGAATCTATGCTTGCCCTCCTTTGCATCCATGTCCCGCCTATCACAAGCATGTCCCACCCTGCTTGTACCCATTGCCTGCCCTCCTGGTAGCTATGCCCCACCCATCTTGGCTCCATGCCCCATCTGCCCTCCCTGGAATCCTTTCCTGCTCTGGCTACAGCAAACAGAACAGTGTAAACTATCCCCTGGTACATTAACATCCGACCAAGCAGTCATTAACAGAGTCACAATCAGTTTTTCTAGAATGATTGCTACTGCACAGGGACTTAATGGAATTGCATGGTCATTTTTCATTTCATAAAAGATGGGAGGCAGCAAACGGAAGGAAAAAACACCTTCCACCAGCACAGGGCTGCTCCAGTTACCCCTCCTGTGGTCATGGGAGTGCATGGTATTCTAACTGGTTAACCACCCAGCAAAATAGAGACTGAGGCTTATTAGGCAAAGGAAGCATGATGAATATTTTATTTCAACAGTGGAAATTGGGAGAAGAGGGGAGGCAGGGAGAGTCTTGCAGCAGCAGCTGGATAAGGTTGGTCAGGAGGGGCTAGGTTCTGGTATTTGGGCAAGGGAAGGGGACAGTGAGGACCCCAGCATGTAGGGAGAGCAGAGTTAGGGAGCTATAAGCAACAGGAATTGTAGGCTCAACTTACAGCAGTGATAGGATTTCCTTTATTGAACCAGAAACCTTCAAATGATACCTTGTGCCCATCACATACGCATCCCAGATGGTAAGACATAAAGCAGGTAGGGGACAGCACACTATTTCTGTGTCCTCAGGGATACCCCCTCAAAGGGCCCTTTCCTCCCCAGAAGGGAGTCTGGCCTGGCTGGGGTGGCCCCCTCCTCAGGGGAAGGGACAGCTGGGCCTGCAGAGAGCTGGGGTGCCAGTGGAGGACAGAGAGGTTGTGACTGCAGTTTCAGGCCAGCCAGTCTCCCGACCTTGCAGCCTGGAGGAAAGCTGTGACTCTGAGGCCCTGCAGAGAGGAGCGCTCAGCAGCAGCTTTGTGGAGGCCTATTCTGGACACTGGGTTTCCTCACAGGTGGCTGGAGGAGCCCATTTCTCAAGGGCTCAGAGAGGCTGTCAGGAAGTCCCTGGGAAAGGGAAGCTGGTCAGGTCAGCTCCTGCTAACACTGTTAACTCTCCAAGTAGCCCTGACCCCCTGCTGAGGACCTGGTATTTTTTTCTAGGCCTCAGGGAGCTGCAATCATTCACCAGAGTTGTGAGAAAAGGAGGCAGAATTTAAATCTGGAGCTGTCTGACTCCAGCTCCAAGGCTCTGGGGCCTCTCTTAACCTCAGTCTACATATTTATCATCAGGCAGAAGCTATACTGCTTAGGTCAGGAAATTAGGAGGTCTCTATATCCCCTCACAGCTACTGCCTCCAAAGAGGCCTTTTGATCCTTTGAGGAAGAGCAAGGGGGTGATGAGGACCTTGTGAGAGGGGGTTGCAGAGGGGAAAGAAGAGGCAGAAAGGAGGCCAGAGTCTGAGGATGTTCTGTTGGCCCTCCTCACACCTCAGGCTGGGCGAGCGTTGTTGTGGGTGGGTGCTGAGGTGGTGGAAGCTAGAGAGTGGTATCCCCAATATGCTTAAAGTCTTACCACCTGGCACACATATGCAGTCGGAGCAGTAGTTGCCCTAGTCCATGTGCTGTTATCCCATCACCTCTTGGGCAATTGCCCAATTGGTGCTCCTCAGGAAGCTGTGAGGCTGGGGACCACCCCACCACCCTCTCTGATGTGAAAAGAAGGCCCAGGGCTGTGAGCTGGGAGCCCTGGTCCCAGCCTTCTGTCTGTGGAGAGAAAATAGTTCTCTCTGGCAGGATAGTCTATAGCTCGTAGTGCAGATTTGTGAGTCAAGAACCTGAGTTTGAACCCGAATTCCACCACTTATGAGCTGTGTCACCTTGTTCACCTCTCTAAATCTTTGTTTTTTCATCTGTAAAATGGGAGTGATAATATCTCCCTCACTTCGAAGGAAAGTTGTAAAGATAAAAAAAAGATCATTGATTCAACAGCAATGTTTATCACACTCCTACTATGTATCAGACACGTTGCCAAAAGCTTTGGATGGAGCGCTGAGCAAGCAGATGTGGCTCTGGCCTCAGGGAGCTTGTAATGTGGTGCGTGAGTAGACAAAGTATAAAATAAAACAAAATATGATGAAAAAAAACTTGGCTTAATAATAGTTCTTACTATCCACTTTTGGGTGGTGGCTGTGCTTAGTTAATATTAATTTATTAAAGCATTACTATGTATCAGTATTTATTATTTACTTATGGGCTACTATGAGAGTTAAATGACATTTGATACACGAATACATAATACAATCATATATATGTATAATCTCAATTAACCCTCAGAAAAACTTTATGTAGTAGGTATTTTTCCCCATTTCTCAAGTAAGAAAACTAAGGCTGAGAGAGGTTGTGTGACTTGTCCAAGGTTACACGACACGTAAAGGGTTGAACGGGGACCTCAGCCCATGTCATTGTGCCAAGTCCTGTGTTCTTATCTGTAGAGCCACTACCTCCTCTTAGCTCAGAGGCCATGGCGTATGTGAAAGGGCTCTCTGCAAAATACAGTCTTGAACAAGTGTCAGGGATTATCATGGCTCTGTTCCCTGCATCCCATCTGGTCCCCTGAACATCAGGCAGACGAGCCCAGGATGGGAGCCAGGGAGGCAAGCCCCATGGGGATTCCAGAGGAGAAATTATCTTCCCTTGCCAGGAGGGGACACTTGACACATAGAGGCAGCATCCTCCTGGTGGGTCCTTCTTTGGGATTTCATGGAGCCACTCAGCCCCAGAGGGAAACTAGCCCCAGAGAGCTCATATTCCCCCAGGATGGCCTTTAACTGGTCACCCTGTCATGTCCAGGTCAGTACCACCCCCAAGAATTATCTAAGCCCTGGATCTGCCCTTGGGCAGGAGGCATGGGCTTTAGTGACAGACACACCTGGTTTTGAATCCTCGCTCAGTGTTTCCCAGCTGTGTGCCCTCAGGCAAGCCATCTAACTTCTCTGAGACTCAGCTTCCTCTTCTGTAAAGGTGAAGGGAAAGTCCTGTAGATAATAGGAAATAAAGAAAAATGACTCAGGTGGGTGGGTGCCACCAGACAGAAGTAGTGCCTTGTCATTGTCTATGTGGTGTGAATGCTTGAAGGAAGAAAGGATGGCACTGAATGCAGCCAATTAGGAGAATTTCCCATAAAAATTTAATTCTTCAATAAAATAGAGCAAAGTGAAATAGGTGAAGCGTTTTTTAAACTGTAAATTAATGATCTATAGTTGTAGCCATAATAATAGTAATAGCCACCAATTACGGAATACAGAAGGTCAAATCTGGGTCAGGAGCTGCACACACGGTGTCCAGCTCCCCGCTCTGAGATATGACTTGCCGCATTTTGCAGCCAGGAGATGGGTTCAGCGAGGTCAGTGGCTTGCCCACCATTCCACAGACACCGTGTAACAAAGGTACAGCTTATCACTCCCGTGTCCTTTTCTTTCCAACATCTAGGCCTGTTCAAATACACTTAGAGCAAAATGTAAAGAAAAAGAAATGGAGAATAAGAACTATCGCTCATTTTCTTTAATTCTCTCCAGTCCCGGTTTACACGGAATTTGATCTTTCCTCTACAGATCTGTTTCCTTGCACCAGTTCTGCATCCAGTCCAGGAAAGGCTTGTGAGCCAAGTGTACCCTCTGGCCCCTCCTGTAACCCCTGGAGAAAGGTAACAAGAGCCCCTGCAAGTTCTTCTCCCACATCTTAGTATGACCTGAAATCAACAGCACAGGCTTCATATCTGTTCCTCTCCAGACCGTCCGTGTCCTCAGACAGTTCTGCCCTCAGAGAATCCTTCAGAAACTCTCCATTTTCCTATTGTCCTCATGACTCCTCTACAGGGTTTGAAACAGACAATACACTGCAGTCTGAGGGTACCTGAGTCCATGGATACTGGAGCCAGGCTCCCAGGTTCAATCTCTGAGTTGGTACTTACTGTGTGGCCTTGAGAGAGTTACCCTACTTCTCTGTGCTTTTGCTTCCTCATCTATAAAATAAAGTTGATAATAATAGCACCTACCTTCTAGGATTTTTCTGGGATTAAACAAATGCAAAGTACTTGGAATGATGCATAGCATTTAGTTAGTGCTCAATAGCCTCTAATTATTTTCTATACCTTAAATGTTTATTTTTCGCCCGTTGGCATAATAGCTCCCTATCCATAATAAAGGTGAGGGACAAGATGGGTACCTTTTACAAAACTAGGCTCTTTAGAAGCATCGGCTCCTAAATGTGCCAACCACAGAGATTGGCACATCACAGGTGCTCAGTAAATCCCAGGATTTCTGAACCCCCAAGTCACTTTTTCACTCAGTTGACTTACAATACTTTCTCATTGTTTTAAACCTTAATTCAATTAGAAGCAAATTATATTTTGATTGCCCTCAACCATGTCTTTCTTAAAGAAAACAAAACTTGGTTTTTTTACTTTATGTATTTTTAAATGGACAGAATCATTTTACAAGTCACCCAATCATTGGTCCCCAGCAACGATCTCCCAGGGTTGCCCTTCTGTGTGGTACCCACATTCTCCTAGACCCTGCTGCTCCCATGTCCTGTATTTAGCTAACCCCCAAATCCTGTTTATTTTCCTTTAAAGATCCCTCATCCCAGGCCTCGTTCTTGGTTCCTGTCCAGGCTTCCCCTCACTCTTGAAATGTGACAACCCCTTCCTGGCCTCCCCCTTCCCAAACGACCCCATATAATCAGACTTTCTTTTCTGGAGATCAGTTCTCTCTGTAGAAACCTTGGAGGCCCCTCTGTCTGCCCCACCACATTTTTTACCCTCTAAGGCCTTCTTTCTACCACATCCTCCTTCTAGGTAGTTTTTCTTCTTCAGCCTAGCAGAAAACTCCTGGAGGTGGCACTGTGTTTTAGATGCTATGCGGAACTTCCAGCTCCCCTGACATCTAACACAGGGTGATGCACAGATACTTGCAGTTGATCAATGTGTGAGTGGACCTAGATTTTCAAGTCCAGTTCAGCTAGCTCTGTTTTTAGTTTGAGAAATATTCTTGGGCCTGATGTGCCAGTCTGACTAACTAGGTGTGGTACAAAATGTCTGGAGCTAATTACTTTAAACATTATTAATAGATCTACACAAATTACCCCCTCGTATCTAGGCAAGATTTACAGATGAGAGGACCAAGGAGAGGGAGGAATGAAGGGCCGTGCCCCAGGCCACAGGTGAGTGGATTGTCAGGATGAGGCTAGGGCCTTAGGCAGGGCCTGTCCCCAGAAGCAGGGAGTGGGGTGGAGATGAGGCAGCATTCGAGCTACAGGGCTGGCACAGATGGCAAGTGGTTCTGCCTGGGTAGCTCCAGCTACTGTCTTGCCTTTCTCCTCCCCCTCTCCCAGAATGCAATCTCCCGAAACCTCTTATTAAAAGTATTCTGGAGGTGATAAAAGTGTCACCAAAGATTTGCTCATTTTCTAAACTGTCATTTAAACAAAATTTATGATTGGGGAAATATAGGCAGTGGAGGAGGGAAGGTGGGCAGGGAGAGAGGGAAGATGATTTAAAATCAGTCCCTTAATAAATTAAAGGCGTTGGCTCACAAGATGCGGCTTGGAGAGGGACAGTGCTAGAAGGTCATTGCTTTCTCCATGCCAGCTGGCCGGGTCCTCACAGGCCGTCACACGCCCTGTAGTCTCTTCATCCCTACCTGTGTTGCCACCCGTTCCTAACCCCTAACCCATCCACACAGCCAAACCTCCCTCCCTACAGGCCTGCCCTCCCCCTCATCCCCCTCCAGGAGCCCCTGCGACGGCCCTCACCATGGCTCCATTATCTGAACCCAAACCTAATGGAAGCTTAGGTGACTGTTTCTGTCCCCCACTGGACCATAAGGTCTCTGAAGGCAGGAGTCCTGCCTCTAACTTTTGCTCGAGTCTGAATCTTCACGATGCTTCCATGGGGTTGGGGAGTGACCTAAAATTTCCTTAGAACTAGGACATGACAACTGAAAAAGGGAACACAGACCCAAGGAGTTCAAGTCCTCATTATACACAGTGGGAGCCTAAGGCTGAGGGAAGATGGCACTTACACCGGGTCACACAGGGGAGCCACCAGAATCCTTAGCTCTGACTTCCAGCTCAGGGGTCCAGCAAACTGCACAAGAGCTTGGACTTCACTTACAGTCCATTTGAGTCCAACTGTGGCCTCTTTCCCTAGCTGTGTGACCTTGAACAAGTCACTGACCCCTGGGTCCTAGACCCCTGTCTGAGTTGTTGTGTCAGCTGTGACAATGTAAGTGCTTTGCTCAGTGGTATTGTCATTTATTTTCACCACTGTCATCGTCATCATCATGACAGAAGAAGCAGTGCAGAGCAAAGCTGTCAGGGCTTCTGCCTTTTGTTTTGGACCACGTTACCTGCTCTACAATGACCCCAGCATCCACTACATGTGTTAGGATTGGGAGATATGGAGACAAGTATGTCTCTAGCCTTCAGGATGCTTCCGCTGTGGCAGGAAACCTTGTTCCAAATGTGAAGGTCACTGGGGCTGCTCACAGATGCCCCAGCCCTCACTCCTTCTGGGCAGCTGGCAGGCTTGCAATGTCACACCCACTGGAAGTTAAGTGGCCATGCGTCTTGCTTTGGCCATGAAGAAATAGCCCAGAAGGAGGCCTCTGGGGAAAGGAAGAGGGTGTGCCTGGCAGGGGTGGGAGCGAGGGTGTGGGGCACTCAGCAGGTGCTGACCCACTGAGAAAGGGAAGTGAGAGAGCAGGTCGGGATCAAGGTTGCAGGCTGGGCCCTTGGGGATGGGTTCTCAGGTCTGAGCCAGGCCAGCAAGGTGCAATAACCCAGTTCCCTTCTCTGCCCCCGCAACACAGGTGCTCAGCTCTAGTCCTGGGTGAAGTTCAGGAACAGGGGCTAAGGCAGTGGGTAGCCTGGTTCCCAAGAGCCAGGTTCCAGAACTGAATGTGTGCAGACCAGCTTAGGGAGCTTGGCAAGCAGCCTGCCAGGGCCACTCCTGCCTTTGGTCCACAGGCACAAGGTGTCCTCTGTTGCATTCTCCGAGCTGAGGACCCAGTGATGGCATTCGTGGGAGAGAATCTGGAAAGAGTAGCAATCACGATATGAACAAAAGTAGCACATTTCAGAACATGGTGGACCCTCTTTGTGCACAGGCTGTGAGACCTGGGTGGGAAGGGGGAGAAGATGAACAAGAAGAGGATTGTACATCTAGATGGAGAGATGGGAACAGAGAGTTTATGTGCATGGCATTTGGAAGGCAAATTCTGTGTCACTGAACATGGCCCAACATGGAGGGCAAAAGAAGTCCGGACAAGGCTATCATCAAAAAATACACAAATAAGTGTTGGTGAGCATGTGGAAAAAGGGAACCCTCATGCACTGTTGATGGGACTGTAAACTGTACAGCTACAGTGGAAAACTGTATGAAGATTCCTCAGAAAATTAAAAGTAAAACTATCATATGACCCAGCAATCCCACTTCTGGGTATTTACCTGAAAACAATGAAAACACTAATGTGAAAAGATATATGCTCCCACATGTTCGTGGCAGCATTATGTACAATAGCCAAGATATGGAAGCAACCTAGGTGTCCATCGATAGATGAATGGATAAAGAAGATGTGGTATGTATACACAATGAAATACTACCCAGCAATAAAAAGGAATGAAATCTTGCTATTTGTGACAACATGGATGGATCTAGAGGGTATTATGCTGAATGAAATAAGTTAGAGAGTAAAATACAAATACTGTATGATTTCACTTATATGAAGAATCTAAAAAAAAAAAAAAAAAACCAAACAAATGAATAAAAAACAAAACAGAAAGAGACCCATAGCTATAGAGAAGAAGCTGATGGTTACCATAGGGAAGGAAAATGGGAGAGAAGAAGGGGAAAAATGAAAAATTCCAGAGAAATCCCTAGGGCCCATGGTCCTAGTGGGCTTCTTGGAGGAGGAGTCTGGGCTGTGCTTCGAAGTCACAATGTGCACAGGTGAAAGGGAGAAACGAAGGCCCAGGTGTCAGCTAGGGGCCTGGGAACATGGAGGATGGTGGGGGCCATGGCTACTGCTGGCCCAAGCGGGCCCTGTGGGAGGGGAGAGTCTTCTGCTTCTCAGGGTTCTGAGGAACCAGGACTGCGAGGTTCTCCCAGACCAGGGGAGCCCCCTCCAGACCAGGTATAGGGTTCTCAGCCTCGGCAGGAGAAGTCATTTTTCTCTAAAGATCACATCTGTGGAAAAGGGAGCAGCCAGCCTGGCAGGCTCTGCCTTTCATCTAGAAAGCGGGCCAGCCTCCATTTGGAGGAAAAAGAAGACAGGCCAAGAGTCCAGCTGCCAGGTCAAAGGGGAACAGCTCCAGAAGGGAAGTCCTGCCTGAGTGCCACACGCTGACACCTCCGCCATCGGTGGGATCCCACCCCTCTCAGGCTTCCGTCTTCATGCCTCCCTGCATCACTTGAGGTCTATAGCTCTCCTTTTGTTATGTATTCTGTTGTTTCTCTCTGTCTCTCTGTCTCTCTGTCTCTGTCTCTGTCTCTGTCTCTCTCTCTCTCTCTCTTTCATTCTATGTTTCTCTTTCTGTGTGCTTATTTGCCTTGCTCTTTCTTTCTCTGTACCTTGCTTTCTCTCTCTGTCTCTGTCTCTGTCTCTGTCTCTGTCTCTCTGTTTCTCTGTCTGTCTGTCTTTGTGTGTGTGTGCTTCTTTGCCTTGCTCTTTCTCTGTACCTTGCTTTCTCTCTCTCCCTCTCTCTTTCTGGGCCCTCTGCCTTGCTTGGTGAGTCTGATTGCCCATTTGTCTGTCTGTCTGTCCCACAGCTCTACCTGACAGATGGGAGAGGTCCCTGAGGCCAACAACCCCTGCCTTCCGCCTGCCGGGAGCCGGCTCCTTTGCTTTAAACTGGGGTTTTCTGACTTTGGTTTCCTTTGCCCTCCTCTGCCTTTGATCTTTCTCTCTGTGAAATCCTATGTTGTTAGAAACCTCCTGACTTCAGATGTTCTCGTTCTTCCTGGGAAGCAGCAGAGGTGACCCTGGGCCAGGGGATCGGCAGGGTTACCCCTTGGAAATCACAGGGCAATAATCCTTCACGAGTTTGGGTTGCAGCTGAGGCCTCCGCCACACTAAGTAAGAGTCATCTCATAGTCCTGTAATCCTGGCACACAGAGGGAACAGGGTGGCACAGGGGACAGAGTGGTACAGGGAGACAAGGTGGCACAGGGGACAGAACTTCCTGAGCTCTACCCCAACTCTGCCATTGCTACCTGAATACCTTCAGGTCATAACTGAGTTTCTATTTTCTCTCCTAGAGTCTTCATTTTCTCATCTTGGGGATAATACTGGGAATGAGAATTTTAAGCAACAATATGTGTAAAATGCCTAGTGAATTACTTGGTATGTAGCAAGAGCTCAAAACTGTTCGGCTTCCTCTGCCTCCCTCTTCCTGCCCTAAGATTTCATTACGGGCCAGGCTCGTAGGGCGTCCCCATCACAATGACAGGACCTCACTCATTACCCTGCTAAACAGAAGAGCAAATGGGGCACAAGGGTGGTTACTGACACACAGCTGTCATTCCCACACTCCCATCCTGTGGTGATGACCACAGGACTGTTCCCACAGCAGCCCAGGGCTCCCACAATCCAGGTTCATCCTGGGAGGCATCAGGCAGGGCAGGCCCAGCAGAATGTAAACAACTCGAACAAAACAACAATAATGATAAAGCAATCAACCCCTATAGTACCTCAGAGTCTGTAAAGTCTTTCCCCAGACACCCCTTTGTTTGCTTCTCATGAGACCCCCCTGAGATGGGAAAGTTACAGAGGAGGAGCCGGACCCACTCAGGTGACCTAATAGGTTAGGACCAGAGCTGAGACCTAGCCCAGATCTTTCGAACTCCCAGACCCACCACTGGGTGTGCACCGACAGGGCCCAAGCACAGCACTCAGAGACTGGGACTCAGCTGGTGGTGCTGGGATCTGGGAATCCAAGTGTCAGAAATCTTGGGGAATTCTGGTGCAGGTGAGCCCCCCAGTCTGAGAAACACCCTCCTCAGTGCTGCTCGGAAGGTGTCAGTCTTACTCC
>CM053509.1:82630448-82677350 GCA_028627145.1 Eidolon dupreanum
CTAGTGTTCCGGAGACTTCTCTGCCTATCCAAAAGCATCCAGGTATGACCCTTTACAGACTGTGGTCCCAATTCTGACAAGACGTAGGCAATACTCCTCCTTCTTTCCCTAGACCTGGCCTCATATGTGGCTCTGCATTCAGTTATGACTACATTCTCACTGTGCCCATTGCAGTGCCAGGCACAGCTTAGATGACACAAGAAGGTGACACACAGTACTGGTTGTTTACTCAATATCCATTCACATTTTTGTGCTCAGATATTGACATGCCCAACCCCAAGTGACCAGTGTGATTGGTCTAAATCAGTCATGGTAATCTTCCTCTGCCAGTGACCAAATGACCCAGTTTCAAGCAAAATGAGAGGAGAGGAATTCCACTTGGAACTTCTGAGAAGAATTTCCTTCCCTGAATAAAGAGGCACATGAGAAAATAGCCCTTTGGCTCTTCCTCTCTCATTTCAACCTTCCTTCCTGCTGACAGTACTCTTGGGTGAATGAATATATGATGCCTGGAACCAGGCAACTGTCTCGTGACCACGAGGCAACATCTGCTGAGGATGGCGGAGCAAGATGATAGAGAGAACATGGACCCTGGCTGACACTGTTGAGTTGATGCACAATCCTTGGAACCACTCATCTTGTCAAGTAGCATCATAGATGTATGTATTGGTTATAGCATTATCTGATATTTTGTTACTTGCAGCCAAGATCATCCTAACTTATAAAAGTGATAATAACAATAATAATAATAATAATAATAATAATAATAATAGGTTCTACTTTATAAAATAGAAGCTCTAAGATCTGTTTTATATACAGATACTCCTTGACTTGCGATGGGGTTACTTCCTGATAGACCCATTGTAAGTTGAAAACATCATAAGTTAAAAATGCATTTAATCAGCCTACCCTACCGAATATCATATCTTAGCCTAGCCTACCTTAAACAACTCAGAACATTTACATTAGCCTACAGTTGGGCAATTATCTTGAGTTTCATCTTTTATCTTGAGTAATTGCCTTCCTCTTGTTCTCATCAGAAGCAGAAGACACAGATGGGTGTTTTGCAGACATAATGGAATGCAAAAACACAAAACACAATATCCAAAAAATGCTGGCAACGCAGTACACTACAGAGTATTGGTTGTTTACCCTTATGATTGCGTGGCTGACTGGGAGCACGTAGCATCATGAGGGAGGATCATACTGATATCGCTAGCCCAAGAAAGGCACAGAATTTCAAATTCTAAATACAATTTCTACTCAACTGGTATCACTTTCATACCATCATGAAGTTGAAAAATCTTAAGTCAAACCATCTTTAAGTCAGGGACCATCTCTGCAAGAAAGCTGAAGTTTAGAGAGGATATTGAATGTGCCACTTTATACACCCACCCCTAGCAAGTAGAGAAAACGAGGTTCAGACCCAGGTCCGTCTGACTCACACAGCCCCCCTCAGAGAGAGCTGGACTCCGCTGAAAGGACATCAGAGAAAAAAGTGATTGTACTCTCTCTTAGACCCGTCTCTAAAATCCCCCATTTCTAAGTATTCGGTGAGCACCCATGTTGAAATGTATCCTGTCAGATGGATAATGTGTTTCGGAATTGAAAAAAATAGAGATAATGAGATAAGGCTGTATAGGCCGATACCGGTCCTATCCTTCAGAAGCTTGTGCTGGCTTCAACCACCCAGGATGAGCACCTCGGAAGCAATGAACGACACTAGAAAGAACACACCTTCTGCTCCTTCTGGTCTGGGTCTTTAAAGCTCAGTTCAAGGGTCCCTTCTTCTGGGAAACCTGTGCTGACTGTCCCAAGTAGACCTGGGCCCCCACAGCATATGTTTGCCCACTTCCTAGCACAAGGGATTTTTTTTTTTTTTTTTTTTTTTGGCTAATTGTGTGTACATGTTACCCTCCTCCAAACTGAGCTTGAGTGCCTAGAGAGTCAGGCTGTTTTTTACACACAGGTGTCCCCTGATGCCCAGCACAGTTCTGAGAGCCAAGTGGGAGCTGAGGAAAAACTTGCTGGTTTGACGTGACATCATTCAATGCCAACCACACGCTATGTAAGGACAGCTCCTCCGGGTCAGTTTCACCCCCTTTGTCAAACACACCCAGCACTCAATACGAGTCTTTGTCCATCAGAAAGATCTTCTTCCACCCAAAGCTTGGGTATTGGTTACAGGGCACGCCATGAAGGGCAATGGTCATGTGAACCACAGAGACACTCACAACATCAAACGGTCATCAAAAAAGACCGCCTGGAGGAGTCAGGACTTGACCTTGACTGAAAGTATGGCTGAGTGGGAAAGTGGGAGAGAGGATCCCGTGAGGGGGGCCCAGTGTGAAGAAAGGCACTGAGATGGCCCCATACATACAATCACAAGGGTCAGTCAGGGCTGGCTTCAGAGGGCCAGCAGGCACCACAGAAATGTCAGCTTTCTTCCCTGCTCTGGCCAGGTGATACCACCTTGACCCAACCCTGAAGAATGTCCTAGGAGCTGATGAATCCCTTTCCCTCCAGCCATCCTCTTCCCTGGAACATAATGGCTTGGGGTTTGGATTCCTTCAGCAAGCTTCTGGGGGCAGCCCTAAAGCGGCTCCTCCTCACGGGTATTTTTAGTCACATTTAATTTGGCAGCACTGAGCACTTTTGATTTCACAATGATTAGTTAGAGCTTGTGTGTGCGCTGTTTTTCTTCTTCCCGCCTGCCTGTCTCCCCCAAGGGGCCTGGGTGTTGTTTTGACTTTTATGTGCTACAATAAAAACTTTCATTGTAGCAAAATGTTTGCTCGTCAAAATTAGCTTGGTTAATTCCAAAGAATTGTTTCATCTTGGCTCCACAGGCACCAGGGATCTTTTTTACAAGACGAATTGGCCACCAGCCAGCTATCTCCAGGACAATTCCTCTGTAGTGCTCTTCCCCCTGGAATTTACCTTAAAGAGGAAAGGCCTGCCTTCACTTCCCATCGGCCCCTCTGAACGCGCCGCATGGTTCACGTGCTCAGTGCCAGGCGGGCAGAGCCACAGCAGGCTGGCAGTGCGGGTTTGGTGGTGTGGATTTGAGAGTCCCAGACATGAAAGAAAGCCCCACACAGACAGACACTCATGCACAATCTAGGAGTGTATGTGCACCCACACTCAGACGTGCTAGGCCCAAACCCATGCTCAGAGATGTTACCCTGCCAGGCATACATCGACACAGACTCACAAATGCACAGACACACAGACGCCGCAGACAAGCAAGCTCATCCAAGAGCAGCACATAGGAAGACAGAGATGCAAAGTTACATGCAGACCCCACTCAGTCTGCTCCCAGTAAGGAACACCTGACCCACCCTCCTGAACACCTGCCGGGGTCAGCAGGCAAGCAGGGCTGCAGAGACCCCCTGCATCAGTGGGAGAGGTACAGATGCTACCTCCACACGGTGCCTGTTATCCTGGGGCCGGAGCACAAATGCTCTCATTGCTCTGGAGGAGACTGACCTATTCCCCAAGGAACCCGAAGCTCCTGAGCCCAGAACCCAAGTTATGCCAAGCCCATTCCACAGCTCTCCCATCCTGCCTTGCCTCTCTCCACACTGAGACCTGTTAGCCAAGGAAGTGGCGGAAGCCCACAGAAGCCTGCAGTGAGTCAGCAGACCATTGTTAGGTGGGATTATTTGTCCAAATTGTCTAGGAGGCCCATAAGAGACAGTGAGAGGGGCTGCGTGCAGCCTTAGCTAGAGCATGGGGCCAGGAACACAGGGCAGGAAGGGGGTTCTAGAGGATGCTCTGCTTTGGCTGGCCCTGGGACAGAGCCTCAGAGCAGGCTTCAAACCATCTAGGTTATTAAATAACACACTCCCCTCCTACCCACACCTTCCAAAAGCCCCTTCCTCCTCTCTCCTCTCTCTACACTGAATGGGTTTATAGCCAAGCAGTTTGGAGAAAAAGCCAAAGTTAATATTATCTGAACACCCCATGTGCCAGGCCCTGTGCCTGGCATTTCAAATGCTTGAGATTATTTACTCCTCCAACCATCATGCGAGTTCCTTATCTTTATTCCCATTTTGCAGATAGTAAAGGTAATAATAATAGCGCATGGTGTGGACCTCTGAAGAGTTGCTATCTCTCTCCTGCATCTGACGAATGGACAATGAGTTTCAGAGAGGTTCGGAAACTTGCCCAAGGCCACACAGCTGGCACTGAGGGAGCAGGATCTGACCTCAGGACTGGCTCCAAAGCCAGTTTTTGGACAGATGTTTGGAAACTGATGCCCTGGAAACAAGGTGGCATGGTCAGGGTCTTGGAGGGCAGGCTCTGGACACAGTACTAGTGGCATGTTGCAGGGCAGAGCTGTAGAGCTGTAGAGTGGCTTGGGCTGAGAGGCTGACATGGGGACACTGCAGCCACAGGGACAGAGACAGAGAGTGGCATTGAGTTGGTAAGTCAGCTGACCTGTGTCTACACAGTTGAGACCCAAAAGGGCCAGTATGAGGACAGCAACAGTTGCCACTGCAAAGTCCCTAATAATATTTCTCTGTGACTCCACTACCAGCCTTGACCCCACTCTCCACTCTCCCCATCAAATTCTCTCCAGCACCACGTCATAAGGGGAAATTGACAGCCAGCCCATTTATTATTTCTGTAAATTTCCATCAGGTGCCCACCCTGTCCTAGGCCCTGGGGCTACAGCAGAGAACCAAGAAGAGCTCTACCCACCAGCACTCACAGGAGAGACAGACAACAATGGACTAAACCACAGCATTCTGTGACAATAAAGGTGAGGAAGAAGAAACAAAAAGCCTATGGGGTGATGGGAGGTTGGGAGAGAGCGAACCATCCTATATGGAGGGCACAAGGGGGCAGAGACGAGGGGGCTGCGAGCGGTGAGCCCAGTAGGTATCTGGGAAAGGCAATTCCAGGCTGGGCACTCAGAGCTGACAAAGGCTCCAAGACTGGAGTGGGCTCGACAGCTTTAGGTAGTCGGCATGGTAGAGCTGAGAGAGCAGAGAAGAGTTGGGGAAATGAGGCTGGAGAAGCAGCCAAAGGCCAGGTCTCGTAGGGCTTCATGGGACATGATGAGGACTCTGAGTTCAGTCTTCATCTGTAAGCACCAGGGGCCACTGGGCAGAAGGTTCGGGGCATCCTGCAAAGAATCTGGCCTGCTCTCCAGCTGCTGGTGCTCTTCAACTGAGAGTTTCTGTGCCCAGAACTTTTGGTTCTCTGGCTTAGAGACAGCCCTCCTTCTCAGTCCCCATTAGGGAAAGGGCTTTTCAGAAGCTGCTGGAAAACTCTTCCTACACTGCTGAGTGCCTGCCAGCCAGGGCTGAGGACCTGGACAAGGGCCCAACCCCAGCTGGATGCGGGGGTGGGGGTGGGAGGAAGAGCAAGATCTGGATGGAATCCTATGGCTCCCCTGGCCCAGCTGTGTGGCCTTGAGCAAATTGCTTGCCCTCTCTGAGCCCCAGATTTTTCCATTGTCAAATAGATGTTCCACCACAGAGACAAGGATCAAATGAGCACCAGAAATCAAAGTATATTATAAAACTAAGAATTCTGCACATCTGGATGTTTTTACTTAAAACTGTTTCTCCCCCGTAGGGGGACAATGGGGTGTTAACTAATGCATAGGGGAAGAAGAAGGCTTCTTTGGGAGGGGCTTGTGTCTCTCTTATCCCCACCTTCCTCCAGAGTCCTTCATCCTTAACACTAAGAGGCTTCATCAAGACTTTGAGGCCCAGCCCACTGGCGCCCAATTTCTCACCCAAGATTTCTGTTCATGTTCAGGTTAGAAGCTGCAGCCTAAAGAACAAACCAGGTGTGCTGTCCAAGGGACACCTGGAAGGGACCCGAGGAGCCCAGACCCCACCTGTGGCCAGGATTCAGAGACAAGAGGATCTGCAGTGGCTGACAGGACTCACTGGGGTCTTTCCCACCCCTGCAGTATCTCGGGCCTCTACCCCGCACCCCAACTTCAGTTTCTGCCAGTCTCCCACTCTGAGTTCATTAATTACTTTCCATAAAATTGAATGATTTTTAAAATTGATGTTGCTAATTCACCTCATTTTTAGATCTTAAGGATTCGTATCTATGCATAAATGGATAAAATATGAGAAAATATGAAGGGAATGGCTGATGAAATTACTAATCTGGGTCATCAAGGAATTCTAAGGACCTTAAATTTATTACATTTCAGTGAGACAAAAAGACTGCTGTAGAGTCAGGGTATGGGAATGGTCACACCTGGGGACACAGAACTGGGCCCACAGAGCAGACCCCTGCTTTTGAAGGAGAGCTTTTGGGGGTAGACAAGGACCTACCAGGCTCTGGGTGGCCCCCACCTGATACCTGGCAGCCTCCTGCCTGCACCCGGCCCTGCCTGAGCTTCTTGCTGCATCATGGCTCCTCCAGCCTTTCCTATAAGCCCTGATTGCTGAGAGGTGCCACAAGGTCTGGGTGAAGGCACAGCAGCACAAATAGGCTAAGCTTTCTCTGGGCCTCATCCGTAAAGTGGGCATTAACTGCTGCCTTTGTTGGGCTGCTGAGAGGAGTCGAGGCTGATGTGTAAAACCCCCAGCCAGGGTGAGTCCTCACCTTCCTATCCCTGCCTAGCCTGTGTCCCTGGACTGCACTGGGTACACAAGATGAATGACACACTATCCCTACATCTAAGGAGGTTACTTTCCCCCTCTGAAAACTTCTTTCTTGGGCTGGATTGACACCCTGCCTTCCTGAAATCAGGGGCCTTGTCTGCTGGGGCCCGATTCCTCTTCTCTTCTGAAGCTTCTGGGCCACTTTTCCCCAGACTCATGCCCACTTCCCTTCACCCTCATTTCTCCTCAAGAGTCTCCATCATGGTGCCCTGGGCTCCCTACCCCATTGAGTAAGGCTGTCAGTGGCATCAAGCTGGCCAGACAAGGCTGTATAGGATGGCAGCTGTCACAGATGTCTCCTGGGCCTGGTCCTACAAAGCTGGGCGCAGGTTAGCTTGACCCAGAGCGGCACAGTGGCCAAGCTGAGCACTGCCAGCTCAGGGTGTCTGGCAGGTCCAGCTGAGACGAGCCTCCCAGCATCCTCTGGAGGCAGCACAGAAGAGGGTAAGAGAAGCCTCATGCTTAGACTCACACTCAAATCCCTGGGAGTTATGCACTGCCCCTTTATGGGCATCTCTTTTTAAAAGAGAAGATTTCTAGCTGAGCATCCTCTCTTATAAAAGGCAGTTACACAGCATCATGGACCCCTGGGTAGGAGGGAGGCATAGGGCTGAGAGCCAGATGAGGTACAAAAGAATCGCTGAGCTCGGGCCTAGAAGACAAACCTCACCAACGACATGGGTGGCTGGGGCCAGCTTAGGGTGGCCACACACCTTAGCACAGTAATAGTTCCTCATCTTCACATAGGAAGCATGTGGCAGTTCACAAAGCACATTTTTACATAATCTTTTTCTCAAGCTTCATACCCCAGGGAGGTGGGTCTATTCGGATCCATTTCACAGATGAGGAAACTAAGGACCAGAGAGACTGATATCTATTAAGGGCAGATCCAGGGGTAGACCCAGCTCTGTCTAAGCCCAGTGCTCTGCCCATTGCACTACCACCTGTACCACCATGGAGAAGCTGCGGTCAGCAGCTCAATCCATTAGGCCTTTGCATTCCTCTGTGGGAAAAAGTTAAGGGGGCTCAAAGACTCTAGGCCAGCAACCACTTGACTAAGTCACAAGTAGTTGGGATTCTCTAGATACAGTTAAAAGCCTTCATTTCTGGGAGAAATTCCTGGTGCTGAAAGGGGAGATAAGTCTCCTGGGGGTGGGGACTAAGGGAAGACAGGCTAGGCCTCGACAGAGCAGAATGTGCTCTCAACCCTGGAGAAAGCAGCAGAGCCCCCAGAGGGTAGACCCCAGGCTGGGATGGAAGAGGTCAAGCTCTTTGACTGCACAGATCTGTGTGAGCCCCACTTCAGAGCATCTTCTGTGTTATCATCAGTGGCTCCTATGAGCTGCTCTCATTGTGGGAGTGTCTTAGTCTCCAGCAGCTCTACAGCTCGGGGAGCCCTCCCCTTCATCTCAAAGGACTTGCTAGCAAGTTCTAGATGGACAAGTTCAGCTGCAGGCGGTGGGCCTGGAAAAGGAGGCCACCAATGTTGCTGTGTGTTCGTGGGTGGGGGTGTGCTTGCAAATGTGATGCTTGGGGAGAGCACAGATGTGATGACATCCCTGAAGTGTGCCAAGGATCCGAGCCTGTGGCTGCTTCTGAAGGACAGGGCCCAAGTGTGTCTCACTCATCTTCCGCTGCCCTTCACACTGCATCATCATCACCAACACCTAGCTGTGTGGCCCTGGGCATGTTATTCACCTGTCTGAACTTCAGATTCCTCTTCCATAAAACAAAGCCGGTACTGGGGTTGTGGGAAGCATTTGAGGAGGCAGTGAAAGGATCTGGTATGCTCTCTGTGCCGACAACCCCTGTGCCCACAGAGCATCTGGAAGCATGGGAGTTGGCACCTGGGGTCCCCCTGGCTCACCAGCCATCAAGGGAAGAAGGAACTTTTTGATCCTAGAAACTAGAACCATCATCAAAAGAGAAGGTTAAAGGACCTGGAAAACCTGAAACCTGGGGAATGTTGTTTACTGAGAACACTTCACGAAAGTAATCATTGTTTTCTCTGAGAAGCAGTTCTCCAAAGGGCACTTGAAATACCTCACCAAGGAGTACACTGAGAGGAACAATCAGTGCGACTTTCTTTGAGGGCTGCCTCAGACAAGGAGACTCACAGAGCTGGAAAGGTGAAGGTGTGTCCGAGGCCAAGGATGTGGCCAACACCTCTCACAGAGCTCAGCTTTAAAACCCAGGGCTTAAGGCACTAGAGAATACATTTGTGAATGGACTTTAATATGCTGGTGGAGAAAAGGACCATACTCTGTCACAAAAGAAAAGAAATGGCATGGACGCATAGTGCTTAGCATATACAAAGTCTTGACAGAGGACAGCTATAACAACAGTTATTACTTATATATTATAAGCATTATTTATTTATAAATATAAATAATGTAATAATAAAATTGTCACACTATAAAAAATGAAAGATGCTACCTGGAAGAGTGAAAGAAACAATCAAGTGACCCCCCCCAAATTCATCATTTTGGACAAGCTCAGAGGAAATTTGGCAAGGTGAGACTTGCCAAAGTTATGCAGAAACTCAAGGATGAAGCTGGGATGAACTCCTAGCTCCTGGCCTCCAGGGTCTGGTGCATCCACTCCCTCACTCCCACACTGCCCTGACAGGGGGACCAGCAGCCCTCAGCCTGGCCTCTGCTCGCTCTGTACGGGGATGATTGCTGTTGGTCCCACTGATTGCTCCTTCCGTCCTCAGGGAGGTCTACCCACATCAGCTCAGTGCTGAGTCAGGAGAGACCAGAGCCACACCAGCTCTCACTCACTCTGCTGGGAGGGACTCTGAGACCACAGGAATCAGCAGAACACCCCTGGGATGCCTCCCTTAACCTTTCATTTACACATGGTGGGCAGCAACTTACCTAGGGCCTCCAATTCAGGAGAGGCAGCAGCCAGCAGGACATTGTGAATCCAGGAGGGTCCTTGGTCTCATGAGACCCCACAGGAGGCTTGGTGGCTGCATTTCCCTAGAAAGGCCTGGCCCAGCACTCACTTTCCCTGGATGAACACTATCAATTAAGAAAGAGAAAAAAAAAATTAAAGTTCTGGAGCCAGTTTTGCTTTTTCTTGTGCACCAGGGGACTAGGGAAAGTGTAGAGAAGGAGGTTAAAATCTATTCATTATATTTGCATGCTTAGCAGGAACATACAGACTCAGACACTGGGCTTGAAACAGGGCAGCCCCCTTACCAGCTGCTTGAGCTTGGGAGGTCCTTCCAGATCTCTGTGCCTCAGTTGCCTCTTCTATACAACTGGGCCATTGAGTGCTACCTCCTGGAGCTGCTGGCACTGTTGGTGATAATGCACTTAGCACAGACATCAGCCACGGTGATGGGTGAGGGGAGGAGTGTGCGTGTGGCAACAGCTGTAACTATTTGCCTGGTGAAAAGTCAAAAAATATTCACTAAAATATGAGGTGGGGACAGTTATCATTGAAAGGCAGGATTTCAGCCATTCCAATTTCATTTCTTTTTTCCCTCTTCTTTTGGCTTATCTGAGTTTTCCAAATAGTCCACCATGTTCCTGAATTCATTGTCATTTCAAAATGATAACAAAGTGAAGAAGAAACCAATGCCTGCTGTGGTGGATGGTGGCCTTGATGCTGGAGATCACAGCCCAGGGTTTGCCAGGGGGCTGGGTGAGGACATGCCCTCTCCCCCAGCGGGGAGTACCCCCAGTCCCCAGCGTGGAGGAGTGGCTGCGCCTTGCTTGCTTCAGTTGTGCCTGGCTCAGACAATACTAACACACAATCATTCATTATAACTCAATTACAGTGATTAAAGCTGGTGGCACGCAGAGGCAGGAGGGAGCGTTGCCAACAAAATTTACACTCCATGTCATCAGCAAGAGATAACAGCAGCTGATGGGGCCATGCACCTCCCCTGCCATCTGCTCAGCGTGGGGGCCACACGAGGGGTCGGCTAATGTAGGACCGTGCAGCAGAGAGCTGCTGCGACAGGCTAGCCGCCTGGGCTGGGACCACGAGGGCCCAGTGCGGGCTGAGGATATGTGCCTGTACCCCTCCCTGCAGATGTGGTGACCCAGAAACCAAAATCTGGAAGGGGATGTGGGTAGCTGACAGTGCTGCTGGTCTCGGGGAGGCAGAGGGTGGGACTTTGAGGGTGGGTTTTATCCCCATGTTCCAGATGAGAAAACTGAGGCATAGATGCAGGAGGCTCACACACAGTAACCCTGTAGCAGGCTTAACCTCACACCTGTTCTAGCTCCCCTGGGAACATGCAGAGAGAGAGGCTGAGGAGTTGAGGGCCACTCTGGACTGCCCACAGATGGGCTAGGCTGGGCTGGGGCCAAGACTCTGTGGGGCCCAGAATGAGTCCAGAGGGGTGACAGCAGGGCCCATAGGGACAATGAGAAGGATACTAGGCACCGAGCAGGACTTCTAGGGGAGCGAAGGGGCAGCAGATGATCATTGATCAGCAGGCAGCAGATCCAGACATGGTGGGCTCTGGCAGGGTGACCAAGAGGGACTAAGGGGAAGAGACAGAGGCAGAAATCTAAGCTACCATGAGGCAGAGGGGTGATGCAGAGGGAGCTGCCTTTCAAGGGGCAGCAATGACACCAGTCTCCCCAGAACACAAGGCCTCCAGCTTTGTCAGCCACAAGAAATAGGACACCTGTATGTAGGACCAGCTGATGTGCTGTCCCCCATCTGGAAGAGCCTCCCTTCTGAGCCCCTGTTGATTGGTGGTTGGGTGGGGGATGGAGTGGGCATGGGAGGTAAAGGAGGGGCTTAGGTCTCTCTTCAACTGGTTTTTCTGTTACTCGTGTACCCAGCACATTTTTCTGGTTGTGCCAGGCTTTGAAGCCACAGTCACTATGATAGTGCTCATGCTGCTTGTTCCCCCCGCGCCCCCCACCCCGCCCCTGCCTCCCAAAGCCCTACCCAACGCCACAGCTAGAGCTCGTTTCCTAATGCCCAAATCCTATCCCAGTCTCCTTCACTAAACTGCCAGTGGCTCCTTGGTTGGCCTAGGACATATCTGACCCCTCAGGTATTTTCCTCTGAGCCTCATCCCTCACCTTCTTGTCAGGGCATTTGCACATGCCTTTCCACAGACTGAAACACTGGCCCTCCTCCTGTGGCCTACCTCATGCCCCTCTGCCTTTAGAGCCCACCTTAGGCAGCCCTTCTCCAGGAAGCCATCCCGACCTTGTGCCAGGTGGGCACCCATTCTCTGGGCTCCCATACTCTCATGCTAGTGTCCTTGGAGCACTGGCCATGGAACATTGGGGGCCTCTGGGGACAGGTCTGTTACCCAGCTCTAACCTTGGTGTAACTTGGGGGCAAGGGCTGAGCCCTGTTCATCTCTGAAGTCTCAGGGCTAGCTGATGGATGCCAGGTGGGTGGCCCAAACAGGAGCTGACAGAATGGCTGTCTCATGAGGACCACCCTAGGAGAGCACAGAACCAGGCCCACAGGTGGGGGCAGAGAGCAGTGTCCTTGGAGTGAAGAGCAAGGAAGGGAAGCTGAAAGGACAAAAGCTACCCGCCCAGCCCAGGCCTCTCCCACATGCATGGGGGCCCTTAGTCGATGCCCGGCAGGCCCCCATGTGCTCCCACACTCTTGCTTCCAGGTAGATGGGGTGGGGCTGATGGCCCAGAGAGGGCCTAGGTGCCGACTGCTGAGGCTAGAGAGGAGAGATGGGGCTGCTGCCTTCTCTCTTCTGCACATCACATGTCAGGCCACCTAGAGACTGAGCTGTAACCACTGGGGACACCTGGAGACATGGTATAAGAACAAGGTCCAGGCAGGACCACACCGCCCTGCCTGAGAAGCACAGTCCCTGGAATTCCCCAAGAAGAACCGAAAGAGGAAGCTGAGGAGAGGTGTTGGAGGCCTGGGACAGGGTGGGGGAGTCTGTGATGCAAAAATCACTCAGAGTCAAGAAACCTGGGGTTTTGGTTTCAATCTTGACTCATGGCTGTGCAAGGTTACTCACACATTCATTCTGCCAGAGGAGCGAGGGACACAGAGGGACCATGGCTGACAGAGGCTCTGCCTTTATGGAACTCCCATTCCAAGTCACTTGTGCTCTCCGGGCCTCCATCTATAATGAGAGTATTGGACTCAGTTTGGTTTCCCAAAGTGTGGTATGAGGGACGAATTTTTAAGTAAGGCAAAGACACGTTGAAAACCATGGGCCCACAAAGCAGGAAAGTTATCCCCTTTCCACTGCTCAATCACTCTGATTAGGTCTAGGAGCAAGTTTCTTTTGGGTGCAATGGGTCCTCAGCGCCTCTCAAACACTGCCTCATCACCCTTTTTTTTTTTTTTTTTAAACAAAGATGGAGTAAGGAAGACTCCAGGCACTGCCTGTTCGATTTGTTTTCACTGTAGTTACTAGCATAGCATTTTTTTTTTAAGGTGAGTGATGTTTATTTAAGATAACAATATAAAGTTTTCTTTTTATATACTTATATTTAGGCTTAAAAAGTGAATTTATTTAAAGAAAAATTATTAGGTAACTCATAGGTGGTGGAGATTAGTAAAGCAGGGAAACTATCATTAACTGATAGTTTGCAAATGACTGCAATTCTTTGATCTTTGGGTCCAGGAGCTGCTGCATTGTAAGGCTAGCTCAACTTGTGCTGGGGGTCAGGACTCAGAGGCCTGACAGCTGTGGCTCGAGGAACTGGGTTAGCAAGGCCAGAGGAGGGTGCCCCACCCCGATAAAAAGGTGATGGTTAGTCAACTGGTAGAGTCTTGAGTAATGCCAGTGCTTGGGGCTCCCCAGGGGCAAAGGAGTGTGTCTCCAGAGCAGCTTGAATGCAAATTACTTTCGTTGACAAACAAGCTGATCTACAGAATGCACGCAAGGCAGTTGGCAGCAGTTTCCAAATAGTGCTCTAGACACAGGAGCGACCTCTCTGTGTTTCTAAACGTGACTCAGGCCTGTAGGCTCCCTCATTCCTCCTCTCCTCCCTCACTCTGCCTGCCTGCCCTTCTGCAGCCCCTGCAGGAAACGCTTGGGGTCACCCACCGAGTAGTCCTCAACCTCAGCTCAAGGAATCTGCAAAGGCTTCAGCCATCCAAGAGCAAACCTGCTCAGCACTACAGAAGGGCAGGCGACTCAGGGATTAGTGTGTCTAAAAAGCCTTTCTGTCTCTCGACCTGCAACTCCTACTCATCCTTAAACACCCAGGACAAATGTGATCTCTGCAAAGGCTTCACGGATACCTCCCTTTCTGATCCTTCTAAGAGGTGCCCTATCTTCTCAGGACCCACACAGCAGGCTGTCTAGATCACTATTTATTAATAACAGTGTTTTATAATTGTTCTAATTGTTTAAGTTTGTTTTCCCCACTAATGAGTGCATTGCTTGAGGGCATAGACGATTCAGCTCCCTATTCTATGTCCCTAGCCTCCAACACTGGGTATGCACTGCACTGTCTGTAGCTATTGAATTGATGGGTAGGTGGATGGGTGGATAGACTTGGCTTAAAGTTCTCAGCTGGTTTTTAGATTCCATTCACTTTACTTCTCTATTTAAGGAGAAAAAACTTTTCACTGAAAGCACCATGCTTTTAGGCATTCAGTAAAGATTTACTAAGCACCTATCATGTGTCAGATACTCTGTAAGGAAACAGAAATTCAGAGGCAACCAAACTTGCTCTCTGCCCCCAGGAAGTTTCACAGTCAGGTTGGAGAATGAGGCAAGCAGCAAAAGGATATCAAGAGAAGGATTTGACTTTCACTGTCACTTAGATGTAAACCACTCAGAATTTAATCTCCTTTGAAAGGAAATTCAGATATAACAATGAGGTTAAGTAAAAACCCTGAATTTGCATTAGAAGTATCAATAGATTTTGTGATGTATTTTATCTTTAACAAATATGAACACACACACATTTTTTTTTTAGCTCTGCCACTAAAAGGATCTAAAAACAATGACCAGTCCATTAGCATCAAGCATGCCTAGCCCTCAGATAATGGTCTCTAAATACCCACTAAAAAGAATTAGGGCTCCTTGGAGAAACGGCTGACTCCAGATCTAGGATCGAAAATGAACAAGATGAGCCAGGAACTTTGTCTTAGATCAGAAATAGTGGAGCTATCAAAGACTACCAGAAGTCATATCAAAAAGACTCAGGTTTCCTAAAAGAGGATGATTTGAGAAACAATAACAATAACTCCTCTTGACTGAAACATATCAAATATGTTTAAATCCACAAGTTCATAGTATTTAAAAATTAGTCAGGTTTTGAGGATACTAAGGAACTAACATTACTTTGAAAACTAGCAATTAAAGTAAGTGAATCAAGCATTATCTTTTTGAAAAGATAACTAATGGTTGATGAGAGGTGGGTTCTCCTTATAGCAATATTCAAGCAAATAGATGAAGGAGTGATTGATTAATAAATCACGATGTCATAGCCCCTAATAAATTCATGAATCTCGACAATGATCCTCAGTGACTACTAACATACAAAATGAGAGACATCTAGGTAGTATGTACTTCCTAATGGATCAATGAAGTGTTCTTGTCCCTATCCCCCAACGAATAATGAATCTAATCGAGCTCCAAGATCTAACTACAATTTAGCAATCAGCGAAATTCAGACTGTTAGGAGCTTTAAGGACAAATAATTGTGTTTGTTCAAGAAATAAGTGTGTGGGGAGCAGGGAAGAGAGAGAGGGAAGAGAGAGAGAGAGAGAGAGAGAGAGAGAGAGAGAGAGAGAGAATATGAGGTATAAAAGAGGAATTTAAAAGACATACCAATTATAGTTGGTTTGTATGAACCCTATTTGGATTCTAATTCAACCAAACAAATTTTTAGAAAAATTATACAATTGAAGAAGTTGAAATACAGATTGGATATTTGATGACACTGAATATTACTATTAATTTTTTAGGTTTGTTATTAGCATTATGGTTATATTTTTAAATTTTTTTAAATTTATTTTTCAATTACAGTTGGCATACAATATTATATTAGTTTCAAATGTGCAACATAGTGATTAGAAATTTATATATCTTACAAAGAGATCACCCCAATAAGTCTAGTACCCATCTGAAACCATACATAGTTATTACAATGTTATTGACTATATTCCCTTTGCTGTATATTTTTAAAATAGATTTTACCTTTTGGAGATATTGAAATATTTACTAATTAAGTTATGAGAGTCCAGTGGTGGTGGTGGCCAGGTGGAAGTAGGTAGGGTGTAGATAGGACAACATTAGTCCTGAGTTGCTAACTGTTGAAGCTGGATGACTTGGAGATTTACTATAATATTCTACTTTGTATCTGTTTGGCATATGTTATAATGAAAAGCTAAACAAATTTAATCGATGTTTTCACTGCATAAGACAGCTGCCTATGGACACCAACAAAATTATTAGAATCAGAAAATATCTAGGCTGGAGAAGTTCCGAAGATTGCTCATCCAGCCTTCAAGAATCACTCCACAGATGTGAAGAACAAGGACTGAAGGGGTCCAGAGACGCAGCTAAGATGACATGGTAAGCTTGGGGCATTGATTCTGTGCCACATGGCATGTGCGCCTCCACCCCAGCCCTGTCCCCTGCCATGCCCAAAGCTCCCTTTCTACTCACTGGAAATCACAGTTTTTTTATCAAGCCCTGATTTTTCTGGCTTGCTTTCTTTGTTTAATCTTCAATTATGAAATATTTCAAACATGTAGAAAAGAAGAGGAAGTGATATGACACTACTAAAGCCACCATGCAGATTTTTAAAATGTGAATGTTTTAAAATTTCCTTCAGATTTTTTGAAGGTAGTACAATGTGATAGATATAGCCAAACTCCCACCTGAGCCTCATTTCCCTTCCTTCCCTCCTCACAGATAACCATTATCCTGGTGGCCTGGTGTGTTCTTTCCACTCATGTTTTTATATTTTGATACATATACACTCAAATTTACAATTGTTTTGTATGGATTTATATTTGACATAAATAATGTCATATCATATATTTCCTTTTGCAACTTGCTCTTTTCACACACATTGTATTTTTGAGATTTATCCAAGTTGATACATAAAGATCTAGCTCATGCATTTTAATGCCTATATACAATTTCATTATATGAAAATGCATAGATTTTTCTTTATTCATTCTCTCATAATGGACAGGTTATTTCCAGTTATTGTTGCTACTTCAAGCAGTGGGGCAATGAAAATCTCTTTGTATACTTGTGTAAAAGTTTCTCTAGGGTATGTACCTGGAAGTAGAATTACCAGGTCATAGGGCTATGTTGCTTCTACTTGACTATTACCAAAAGCTCTACCAAGTGGGAGACCCCATTTTGCTCCCATAAGCAGTGTTCTACATTCTAGTCATTCTCCATCTTCATGAAAGCTTCATATTCTTAAACTCAAAAACTTGCCAATCCAATAGGAATGAGTTGTACTGTTCTGTTTTGTTTGTTTTTTAATTTACATTTCCCTGATAACTAGTGAGATGGAGCATTTCACGTTTACTGGCCATTCCTCTCTCTCCTATGAATCACCTGTTTCTGTTGTCTACCCATTTTTCTGTTTGCTTTCATGTACTGATTTGAAAGAACTCATCACCTATTTCAGGTGCCACTTCTTTGTCAGTTATAGGCACCACATTCATATTTTTCATATTTTGTAGCTTTATGGCATCTCTAGCTGTACAGGTGTTTTAAATTTTAATATAGTTGAAGTCATCTTAATTTTTTCATTATAGATTTGTTTTCTGTGTCGTGTTCAATAATCATTCCCCCCTCCCCAGACTACTAAGATTGTTCTCCAATATTCTATCCAAAAAGTTTAAAGACTTTAATCCCACTAGAATTCATTTTTGAGTATTGCATGTGTAGAGATTCATTTTCCCACCCCCATAGAGATGGCCTATCACTCCAGAACTATTTGCTGAGTAATGCTTTTCTTCACTGATACACATAATGCCAACTAGGTCATAGTCAGATTCTCATCTACATGGAGGCTTGTTTATGGATTCCACTCTGCTCTATTGGTCTTCTTGTCTACACATGCACCAAGAGCACACTTTCCTACTGATTCCAGTTTTACAAGTTTTGATATCTGGAGGACAAGTCCTCCTTTCTTATTCTTCTCCAAAATTATATTTGTTTTTCTTAGTTCTTTACTCTTAAGATAAATTTTAATATTAGCTTATCAAATTACATAGACAATAGCCTATTCGTTAAAGATACATTATAGATTGCTGAGAAGGGCAGTTTTTTAAATGAAATTGAATTTTCTCATCAATGAAGATGGTATAGCTTATGATCTACATAGGTCTTTTAAAAATTATTTCCTTCAATATAACCTTATCTTTTTCTCCATAAAATTCTTGTGTAGGTTTACTTAGATGTATTCATTGGTAGTTTTGCTGCTGTCATAAATGCATTTTTTTCTTTATATTACATTTTCTAATTGGTTACTTCTTATGAATAGGAGTGCTTTTGATTAATGAATGTTGATCTTAAATCCAGAAACTAAACTTTTATGTTTTGATTGTACATTTTCAATGTATACAGTCATATCATCTGCAAATAATTACAACTTTCTTTCATTTCAATCACTGCACCTTGTTTATGAATTCTTTTTGTCCTTATTGCTTTACCTAGAGCCTCTAGCACTATGTCGAATAGAAGCAATAATGAGTATTCTTATTTTTTGCCAACTTTAAACAGCGCTTCTAAAATTTAACCTTGACCTATTATTAGGTTTGGTTTAGTTAACCATTTTCAGATTTTTTTCTTTAATTCCTGGTTTGACATTTTAAGAAAAGTCATGAATGGGTTTTGAATTTTGTAAAGTGCCTTATCTGCTTCTTTTGATTGGGGTCATAAAACTAACTTATCCAGGTGTGCTGGAAAATAATTTGTGCTCTTCAATAGTTGGTTAGAGGATTCTATATCTTGAGCCTATGAATCATGTTGTTCAGATCTTCTATATCCTTATAAATTTCTCTCAGCTCAATCTACCCATTGCTGTTAGTGGTATGTTAAAACCTCCCACTCCTCCTTATAATCCTGTTAATTTTTGTTTTAAGTAGTTTTTACATACTGTTCTGAGCTTGGGAGCTCCTTACACTGCCTTTAAAGTCTTTTATTCATGACGTTAAAGAATTCCCTTTCTTTCAAGGCATGATAGAGAAATTGTTTTAATTTTATCCAGTGTGTCTATCTGTACACAGGGTTGGTTACAGGGAATCCTTATTACTTGCTGTTTCATTTGCCAGAATTAGATATTCTAGACCTGCTTTTTTCAAGTCTTGTAACCTACCATCAGCAAACACTTGCACTTTCATTTGTGATATCCGGGAGACAAAGCTATGGCTCTATTCCACTCTTTCATCTGGCCTCGGCAGTCCAAGAGGTACCAAGGGCCCACTCCTGAGCCATCGGTCCTGCCCTGTGATCTGCTCAGAGTCAAGGTCAGGGTGAGCACATGGTGTTGTCTGGGCATTGACAGAGGTTCCCTAATGGACATGAGAAAGGCCTAGGATGGTCAAGAGGCACTTCTGTCCCTTGACTTTCCCTCTTATGCTCTTCATTTTGAGATCACTAATCTCTTCCTCCACCTGTGAGATCAGTTCTTTCCAAACTTCTGAGCCAGTCCTAATGATGCAGCCAGTCCATCATCCATTTATCCATCCATCCATGCACCCATCCATCCATCCATTCACCCATCCATCCATCCATCCAGCAGCAATGTCATACAAACACTACAAGCTGTATGACCTTGAGTAACTTGAACTTCAATTCCCTCATCTATAAAACAAGCATAATAATAGAATTAACCTCATAGGGCAGTTATGAATATGGAATTAGATACATACTAAGTATTAATATTAGCTATTATCTTCACCACACACTCACTGATTCATTCAACTAACATTTCCTAAGTACCTACTATGACTAAGTCCTGGAGATACAAGACATAGTCACTGCTCTCGGAGCTCACTGGCTGGTGGACATCAGGAGAGAGGATGCTATCATTAAACTAACAGTCGCGACACACCATGTTTAGTATGTGCTAGAGATAGCTGGAGATAGCACAAAGGAGACACGCTCAAATCTGACTAGAGGACTGGAGGGTCAGGGAAGTCTTCCTGAAAGAGGTGACCGTTAAGCTGAGTCCTGAGGAATGAATAGTGGTTCAAAGAAGGATGCAGGGGACTCCTGGCTGAAAGAGAAGCATATGCAAAACCTAAAATCAGAGAGCATCGCTTTGCAGGGCATTAGAGGTGTGCGTGACTTGTGCGTACAGTGAAATGAGAGGAAGTGACTCTAGAGGGGCAAGCCCAGGTCTGGGGAAGAGCTAAGGAGTTTAGACACTGCTGTCTGAGGGCCAGTGAGGGCTTCAAGCAGAGGAGTGATGAAGGCAGATGTGCCATTTATGAAGGCAGGTGTGGTGTAGTGGGAACTTAAAATGGGTGTTATCACCCAGAGAAGGGACTGACCATGTTCAACGACCCAGTGCACAAATCCCCAGGTCTTCAAATGTCAGTTGTGTTGGGGACTTGGAGCCCTGGTGGTCATCACAGGTATTCTCTTGGCCCACCCGCTCCATATCCTCCCAACTCTGGCTGGAGCCCTTGGCCTCTGCCCAGGTTACTCCTCCTGGGTTTCCCCAGGCTGCTCAGCCCAGAATCCTAGTCTGGCTCCTGCATCAGAGGAGACTGGCCAGGGAAAGGCAGTAGGAACTGGGGCTTGAGCAAGCTGGATTGGAGCTAGAGCAGGGGAGGAGCACGAATCACATGAAGTGAAGGGAGGGGAAGGTTACAGGGTAGAGTTTTTCCCTTTTACCCAGGCCTTAGCACATGCTGTTCCTTCTCCCCAGAACACTTTCTCCCGTCTCCCTTCGGCTCAACAGCTCTCCATTGTTCAGGTCTTGGTTTAGCTCATGCCTTCCAGGACCCCTTGCTCAGACTCTCCCCACCCAGGCTAATATCTCAGCTATATGCTGGGACATCCTCTGGTTTGTGCCATCACATAGCTCACGGAGTGGGAATTGCAGGTCAATGTGACTGTTCCTCCCAGATAGCGGAGAGCTCCGTGTGAGTAGGCATCGTGTCTCATTGATCTCTGCATCCCAGCACCTAGACCCATGCCTGGCATATGTTAGGTTTTCACTATATAAATATTGGCTGGCTGGTTGGATAGGATGGCTAGATAGATGGATGGGTGGATGGCTAGATGAGCAGGTGATGAATGGATGAGTGGATGGAAGCATGAATGGATGGATGGATGGATGGATGGCTGGGTAGAAGCATGGGCAAGACTGCTAGATGAGTTCTAGGATGATATTCTTGAGGCAGGAGGCTGGTTTCCATGATGTTTCATGGACATCTCCCTTTCACGAAGAACTTCCTTACTAGTAGTCCTGTCGGAGAAAAGGCAGGAGCTTCATGCCCTGGATTCTAATCTTCCAAACACCATGCGGCCCTGCCCATGCGTAGCTTTCTCCTTGCTCTCCCCCTCCACCCCGCCCGCCCCACACACACTTCCTGCCCAGAATATGCTTGTTTGTAGGAGGGGGAGGTGTGAGTTGTAATCTCAGCTCAGGCTGGGTGACACATGGTAAGGTCAACTACCCTTTCTGGGTCTTAATTGTCCCATTTACAAAATCAGGGGCTCAGTATAGATATCTCTTCAAATACAAAAGGCCCAATTTTTGTATAATGTTTAAAAATGCTTAATGGGTACTGGAACAGAGTACATTTTATATTATCACACATGAAATGGTACCTAATTATGCAAATAAAAAAAGGTTGATCAGATTTGTTTACTATACGTCAAAAATGCTCATTTTAAAATATTGTGTTCTTGGGGAAAAAATTACACTCCATCATCATGGGATATTGGATGTCTATTCCATAACATTTAGTGTTCTCATTAAGGACCCTTCTAGCTCCATCATCCACAGCTCTGTATCTTCATACCTTCCCGTAGACCCCACAAGTTAAGAAAGTCACTGTCTATGCTAGGGTTGGGGAACAGAAACGGGCAGTGACAGACTGGAAGAGGTGGCCTGGCCAGCTGTTGCTAGGAATGACCTGGACACTTGTACATTATCCAAGGTGAACTAAAACCATGAAAGCTGCTTTCTAACAACCATGCTCTCCATTTGTTTAATCAAATCTCCTCGCTTAGAGCAGTTGAGCAGGAGAGCTGAAATGAAAACACTGCAGAAGTCATTTCCCTTCCGCCCAAGAATTAGAAAGATCATGTCAAGGTAGTGGAAGCTCATCATTCACTAGGATTGCCCAGGGCCCATGAAGTCTTGTGCACTGCCCTCCAGGGAAACTAGTTTAGCTGGTCAGAGACAAGTGCAAAAGGTGAGGTGCCAATGCTGATTGGTATGAGCCTGGATTTTTGCATGAGAGGAACGATTTAGAAGAGGGTAACTTTAAAACAGGCCAGACAATGGTAGCAAGGCCTTCTGCCACTTTGTTGGGGGGAAGAGGCACAACCTGGAAGGTTTAAGGACAGGAGTGGATTGTTTACTGAGATTGGGCCCCTCCTCACCCGCTAGAAGAGAACCCAACTTTGTACAAGCTTGTAGTGCAAAGGAATCACACCATCGTTAAAATGCAAATTTGTTGCTGCAGGACTGAGATTCTGCTAATAAGCTGAATGGAAAGCATTGAGTGGAGGTGGGTGGGATGAGGCAGCCTGGAGGTAGTGCACAGTGTAAGAACCAGCATGGAGAGGCACGGTGAGCTCGCATGAAGAAGTGGCAGTGAGAAGAGACAGGAGTCAAGGGACTAGCAGCTGTAGCTAAAAGAGTGACCTCAACATCATGAAGGGATCAATGAAGGGGTTGTTGTCCCTCCCCACCCCCGACTACGAGCTTCTATGGTGGGACTGAGTCCTAGTCACCTCCCCATCCCTGACCATGCCCAGGAAATCCTGGTAGAGTGGCCTTTTAGAGATTGCCCCCTTCTCAGAAATGGGAGTAACACTGGCCTTCTCTCAGTACAAGATCCACTGATAGAGGTTTTCCTCTCCCACCCAGAGACCTGCAAGCTCCAACTCCAACCCTATCTCAGCACCAGTGGGCAACCCCCAGGCAAGTGCTGGGCACACATAAAATTTTCTGGCCAGAGACTGCCATCTGGCCCTCTAGCCCTCTACAACGTGTGGACATGAACAAATGAGAAAAGTGTGGTCCAAATGGGGACCATTTTACTAAAACATCAAGTCAACAGATAGCTGTGAGCTAAACTGCAGCCTCAGGTCAGCGTCCCTCCCACCTGCCTAAAGTGTCTCCTCCGTGAGGACCTCCCCTTTCCAGCTAGCTGTATGGCTCGTGTGTATGCAGTCTGGCCGGCATGTTCAGGCTTAGAATTAAGACTGCTTTATTTTGATTGTCACTTCTTTTTTAAATACATTAAATTTCCTGTGTGTGAAATGACAGCAGGTAATTGTGTTATGATTAGACAAAATAAAGAATTGGAAACCATGTTAGTACCCAGTTCTAGACTTCTCTAATGGGGGCATGAAATCCAAGAGCCTGTGAGGTGCCCCAGCCTTTTCCTGCCTTCCTGGGGGCACTGACCTGTTCCTCCTTGTACTGCCCCTTTTGCAAATCCCTCCTGAAGCCTTCAAAACACACCTTTGTGACCTAGGAATTGAAGGTCTCCCCTCACTCTGGTAACTTCTAAATTTGTTAAGTTTTAAAACAATGATGCAGGTTTTCAGGGTCTGGAAGTTCACACATACTTCACAATTTCAATTGTTCATTTCTTTTTCTCCCAAAAAGTTTTGCATTGACAGATGTCTAGGACTTTGGTATTAACCTGCGGCCCTCCCCACAGGGGACTTGGTCCAGCCCATCTGCCCAGAGGAACTCCCAACTTCCACCCCCACTTGCTAGGACTTAGCCTGGGAGGCACAAAAACGCTCCCCTTCACTGAAACGAGCTCACATTTACAATGACAAAAGAGGGGGGGGGAAATTAAATTAAAACACGACAATCAAACCAACCTTTAAATAGTAACTTTTAAAAATATAAAAACAGCTCATTACAATGACTTTTCATTTTCTTTTTTCTTCAGGAATCAACTTTCTTCTACCCTCACCCTCCCTTGTGGCTACAGCCTTAACAAGAGTGGCCGATAACATCTGAGACCGAGACAGAGAGAGACAGAGGGTGGGAGCAGGGTGGTGGTGGGGGGAGAATTTAGCCAGCCTCTCCTTCCACCTCAAAAGGTCCAGGGTGCCTGGCCAGTCTCTGTGGCCTCCACATCATATCGGGGGGGCTGGGCTACTGGTCCAGGAGCAAGATCACTGAGGATGGGCAATTGTCACCAGAGCCCTCCTTTTTTTTACCAGACAGAATCAAACATTATAAAATAAGCATAAAAATGCGGTATAAAAATTATCTTCCATATGCTACATCCATGGAGAGCCCACCACCAGAACTCACAACGACCTTTAGCTTTTCTTTAAAAGAAGAAAAAAAGACCAAAAAGGGCGGGGGGGAACTCAATCCAAATACCTTAGAACATTTTGGTACCAAAAAGTGGTACCTGCAGGAGACAATATTCTACTTGTAACCTGTCTGGGCTCAAGAGACTGAAAGCTGCATGAAGTCACCACAGTGTGCCACCCCCTCACCCCCAGTCCCCTCAGCCTCTGCTGCCCTGCCAGGTTCTAGTAGGGGTAAGATAACCCTTTCGAGCTCAACCTCGCAGGTTAAATACACTTTCCTCACTGCGGAGAGAGGAAGGGGTCACAGGCAGGAAAGGGGAGAAGGCATTTTATAAAAGGACATCGGTTCTAATTCTTTTTATTCAAATTAAAAAAAAAAAGCACCCACATCAGTTGCTATTTTTCTCTGGTAGCTCCCTGAGCTGAGTTGCTATGCTGTCCTCTAACATTCTGTCCTTTTAAGGTTGTGTCCGCAGATTAAGAAGGGCCGGAGAGAGAGTTCCTCTGAACTCAACTTCTCAATACTAATAACCAAGTGTGCACCAAAGAGACCAAGGCCAAGAGGGGAGAGAGACTGAGTGAGCAAGAGTCAGACCCCTGAGAGAGGGAGATTAGAGGGCAAAAGGCAGAGGGCAGGAGGCCAGAGAAAAATCTGACCATCTCTGTTGCCCCCAGCCCAGGCTGGCCCCTGACCCAAGCACTGTCCGTCTGTCCGTCAGGCTGTGTGGTGTCAATCTTCACCTGCCTGAGACAATTCCCAAGTCCACATGGAAGCACACTCATCCCGGGGGGAGCTGATGGTCAGTCTGGTTACCAGCTGCAGCTCCCTTCCTCCACCCCAGGATTTCTCTTCCCAATTCCTCCCCTTCTCTATTTTGTTTCCTCTTCCCAGATGGGAACTTCTGTTTTTTTTTTTTAAAAAAAAAAAAAAAAAAAAAAAGCCACCACCACAAGTGGATTACAAATACAGCAGGCGAAATACACGGCTAGCGTTTCTGGTGGGAAGGGGCCTCCTCCCCCGCTGGCTAGTCCGAAATAGGAGTCTGTTATTTACATTTTTCACAAATCTTGTGCGCTGCACAAGTGGGAAAATGAGATTCCTCTCTCCCCAGCACAGACATGTGGTCCACTCCAATGTCCCCGACCCAGGGGCAGGGGGACAGGTCAAAAGAAAGGGGAAGGAAAGACAGAGATTCACGAGGGTATCTGTGGAGAGTGGGAGCCACAAGCCTCCAAATAAATCTATTTGTAGCATCTGCCAGGCTGGTGCAGGGGAAGAGAAGAGAAATCCATCGGAGTCTGTGAGACACATCGATCTGTGCCCGGAGTCGAGACGTGAGTCGAGGCGCCTTTCCAGCCTGCCACAGCGCAGCCCCGGGAAGCTCGGCTGCTTGCCGGGCCTCGCCGTCCTCAGGGCCCCTCGCCAGGGTCTCCCTGTCACAGCCGAGTCTTTCTTCCAGAGTTTGACAGCCCTGTTAGAGTCCTTGTTTAGTAGATGACCTCATAAACTGTGGCCTTCTTGTCACCAGAGCCTGTTACAATATATTTGTCATCCGCCGAAATGTCACAACTCAAGACAGACGAGGATTCCTTAGACTGGAGGAGAGGCAGGAAAATGAGGGGAGGAAAAAGACAGGAATCACTTTCTGGGTATACTCCACACCACTTCGATGCTCTGAACTGATTCGCCACCCCCCCCCCCCGCCCTGGAGCTCTGACCTGGAGCACACACAGCTGCATACAGCTTGGCTTTCAAATGCAGCCTAGAGAGTTGCTTTTAAGTTAGAGATGCTCTGTCTACTTTTCCACAAGGAAGAGCACCTCGACAGGCTCCACTGTGATCTTTAAAGTAACTTGTAAGGATCAAAACAAACCACCTTGGTGTGAGCTTCTCTTCTGACCTACTAATAGGAAGAAACATTTCTGGGCTGGAAGCAGGAGTCAGCAGGCCAGATCCTGAGCCTGGTGAGCTAAGGAAAGGATTTGCACCCAAGTTTTGAAGTCTGAAGTGTCACTAGAGACTCTAAAAGTTACAAGTGTGATGCACCAGATGCCAGACACTTCAGGCAAGGATACAGAAAGTGTCTTGTTGGCTGTGAGAGTTGAGGGCATGACTGTGTGTGTGTGTGTGTCTGTGTGACAGTGAGTGCAATATGACAGATCTCAGATCTTAAAAAATCATAAAAAGCTCTTTCCTCTCTCCCATCTCTTTCTGGACCCTTTTTCTCCTGTCTTACCTCTCTCCTTACATTGACGTGTTGAGATGAAATACAAACTTATTTGAATATCAGGTAACACTGCTTTGAAAAAAGCTGCTGATTGCTCCACTCCCAGCACACCTCCCATGAGTGCTCAGCATACACGCTACAGCCAAGAGTATGCTTTTATTCCGCTTTGCTCTAAAAATCCTACAAAAGCCTCTACCTAAAAAAGCCCTTACCCTGAGGAGTCAGATGCCATTAGCGGCAGAGTGTGTCCCACTGATGTGCCCAAGTCCTGGCTTCTGAAGAACTGAGCTCAAAGCCCCGTCATGTAGGGACTGGAAGGGGCCACGGCTGGAAGGTCCTGCGTTGCCTCCCGCTCTCCCCACCCCCAACGCCATGGCCAGGCCTTGACCAGGCAGAACCAGGAGGGGCACTCGGATGGTGGCTGGTACCTGGAATATGCTGGCTCCATAAGGTGTCCTCCAGGCGTTGAGAAGGTTATCTTTCCCAGTGCTCACAAACCACTTGCCTGTAGGTAGAAGGCAAAGCATCAAGTTGGGGCCTGCTGTCCTCTAAACCTGGCTGGCTGCCATGGAAACACGGTCTGAACCACTAACCAGAGCTTAGTCTCTCTGCTCAACTCTATGCTCCAAGAGGCATTTAGTAAGTGATATACGTAACAGAGAGACACCCAGAGAACTCCTTCCTCTGCAATCAAGGGGGAGGGGTGGGCGGGGCTGGGACAGAAAAAGGTAGGATTTGCAGGATTTGCCTTAGCAATTACACTTCCCTGAAAGGTTCTTTTTAAAGCCACTAAGGTCGACTGACCCTTCTTATTTCTAATGGAAGGCGGCAGATGTAGTGGAAATGGCACTGCCCTGAGACTGCAGACTCTGCCTGCGTCAGGGAACTATGCTCCCCACAGTCATGCAGTGGCACTGTGCTAATCCTGGGACACAAAGAAAGACCCATCAGGGTCAGGAAGGGTGAGATGCGATCCAGACTGCATGGCTAGTCAGTGGAGGGGCAGACATTCCAATTCAGGGCTCTCGGCTGTCAATGCCTGTAGTTTTAAACGCCTGGAGGGAATGGCCTGGGAAAACTGCTGGAGGAATTGCCTGCAGCAGGGTCAGGAACACTATTTCTTTGCCCCAGGCCAGCAGGGAACAGCCCCCGCATGGTGTCAGGAGAGCTCAGTACCCTGTGACAGTATCTGCATCTGAAGGACGAAGATGGGGGACACCATTGGGGTCAGGAGGCCTGGCTCATGTCAGGGCTCTACTCCTGCTGTATGCTTTGGGCCTTTCATTAAAACAGAGGGCAGGCCAGACTGCCCAGGCTCCTACTCCCCCGGGCTCACCGCAGTAGGCGAACTTGAGAGAGAGCACGCAGCTCTCATGTAAGTGCAGCTGGTATTTGTCGGGTTTGGTGTGGTGCAGCACCTCCACGTTGCTGCTCTCCATGCCCACGGCCAGCCACTCCCCAGTGGGGCAGTAACCCAGCGAGAAGATCTGAGGGAGAAGTGGGAGAGTTGAGGTCAGCCTTCTCTAACCTCCAGGGACCCTCAGGGCATGAGGTCCCACCACTCCCTCCCCATCACTTCCCACCTACCATTTGAAAAGCCAAGCTCCCCCACCCCACAGCCCACAGCCCACTAGTCCAGGGGTATGGGATGTCACTTTTCACCCTCATTTTATAGGTGAGGAGGTTGAGGCTCAAAGAGATCTCCGACTTTAGAAAGTAAGCCAGGATTCAGACTCAGGTGGCACAGATATTTTACTTTCAAAGTTACGCTCTCTCTCTGACTTTGCCTTTCCTTAAGCAAAAAAGTAAATAAATGAGGCATTAAATATTAAAAACGTAAGACTAAAATATTGAAATAAGTAATAAAAATAAGAAAAAACTGTAATACCTAGCATTCAGAGAATGCTTCCTATGAGCCAGGCTTATGGCTGAGGCTTTTAGAGGGACCGTTTTCAGGTGCTCACACCAGATCTAGGAGGTAGTTACTGTTATTCCCATTCCAGGAACAAGAGAACTCAAGCTAAAGTGATCAACAATAGAGGAGATGAGAATCAAATCTGAGCGGCTGGGTCAAGTGTGTCCAAGTCCAAGGCCTTGTCGGTTCTATTTCCTTGCCACATCCTCCAGGAAGCCTTCCTAAATAGCTCAGATTGGTCTCAGGTCCATCTGCAATGTCTACCTGTGAGGGCCCCTTTGTCCCCTGCCTGGGCCCACTGGGCCCCTGGGAGAGAAGGAAACTGGCGCTCTGGAGGAGGGGAGTCTCGGCTGCTCACCTGGGAGGTGAAGTCATGCTGCTGCAGCTGACGGCCCTCCCGCAGGTCCCAGGAGCGTACGGTGTTGTCCAGGCCCCCAGTCCACAGCTTGGTGCCATCATGGGAGATGTCTATGCAGCTGGCCCCATCTGTGTGGCCCTGGAACTGCCTATGAAGGTCAAGCAGGAAGGAGGGGTGAGCCCAGTGAAACCACTGACTGCTAAGCTGGCAGACTCTAAGCAGAAGAGGAAACTAAGGCCCAGAAGGGGGTGCACCATGTACCCACAGTCCTTTAGAGAGCCTGCAGCAGAGCCAGGCCTGGCCCTTCTTCCGCTCTACTCAAAGCTCTTGCCCAGGGGTGGCTGCATAACAGGAAGACCTCTCTAGGAGGACACTGTGTACCTCCTCAACGTGCATTCTTAATCTCTTTACCTTGCATGACTAAGGGCTTAGGCCATACACAAGCCGAATGGTACTATGGTGAACAAAGAGGACCAATGTGTACCGAAAGCTGACTCTGGGTCAGCCCTGCCACAGCCACACTGAGTCTCACTCTAAGGAAGGTGCTGCACCTATACTGTGCCCGTCTCACATAGGGTAAATTGAGACAGACAAAGAGTCAGGTGACTTGCACAACATCCCTCCTGTGGTCTCACCTGACAAGCGTCTGGTTGTGCAGGTCCCACACGGCTATGTTCCCGTCACTGCAGCAGGAAAAGCAGACTTTGGCGTCAGGGCTAATAGCCAGGGCATAGCAGGCGGGGGCAGAGGACGTCAGCTCAGCCTTGATGCGGGGCGTGGGTGAGGCCAGGTCCCAGATGGTGAGTGTGCTGGCCTCACCGCCCACAATGAGTGTGCGCCCGTCAGGGAGTAGCTTGCAGGAGCGGATGTAGTTGTCCCTATTCTAGAGGAAGAAAGGGCATTGTTGAGTGCTGTCTACCTCCCTTCCCAGGGGGGTCCGGTCCAGCGACCCTGAGTGCCCTCGCCATCCCTGCTCACATCCTGCCTTCATTCTTGGCAGTTGCCAGGTCATCCCTATTGCTCGTTCACAACCCTTCAATCTTTCATGCATTTCTTCACAAACCCCAGGAAGTGAGTATCATCTTCACTTAAAACAGTTAACACCGGGGCTCAGAGAGGTTAGCCAACTTGTCTAAAGTCACCCAGCCAATACAGGGCTGACCCAAGCCAGGTCGACAAGGCTCTTCCCATGGCAGGGTACCCCGCTCTCCCATGCCAGCTAGAGGAGGTGCCCAAAGCTCTGGGATCCTCACCAGGCAGTCCAGCTGGGAAATGGGGCTCTTGCTGCCTGGCTGGCTGATGTCCCAGATCTTCACGCAGCCCTTGCCACCTGTGTAGACGTGCCGTGTGGGGTTGCTGATGGTCACGGCACACACCACCTCTCCGTGGCTGAGTGTGTTGATCTGCCGGGCATGCCTTGGGATGCCGGGGCCTGCCAGGGCGTCGTGGGGGAAGGGCACGGGCTGCATCTGCCCATCAGCACTCACATGGAAAGAATATGCTCTGAAAGGGCGAGAACCATCACTTCTGCTGTCCCCAGTCCTCTCCCAGTACCCATATGTCCTGCCCAGTTCCTCTGGCACCACCTAGACTGTCCTCCTTAGCTCCAACCGCCTTGCAAATCTTAGGGAACCTGGTAACCCCAACCTCTTCAGTCAGGCTCTACCATGGTGGGCACTGTCTAATAATCCAGCCTTGACTTCTGCTCCTGCTTATACATCCTTGCTCTAAACCAAGTCACCAGCCCCACCTGTGCCTTGGAGCGCCCTCTCCCACCAATCTACAGCATCCCTGACACTCCAACCCTGGAAAGGACCCAGCAGACTGCCAACTCTTCCTTCAGGAGCCAGGGGTATTGGTGGGATCTGTATGAATGGCTGAGTACACATGAGAGCCAGGAGGTAAGCCAGCGTGGTCTGCCTACTGTTTCAGGCCACTACAGGTGCCAGATGGAGGCATTTCGAGTAGGTAGAATCCAAATGAGCCCCAACATCTGAAATGTTTTTCTCCCCCAGAGCCCAGTGACTATACCCTCAAAACCTTCTCAGTTCCCCTTTCAGAGGGAGCCCTGAGCTGATCAGGTGTGTGGCCAGGAGGCCATTTCCTGTGGTTGTAGCTGAGCCTATAAGAACCTCTAAAGGGCAGATACCTTCTCAAGGGGAGGTCCACCAGGCAGGGGATGGAGGTGGGTTATGTGATCTCCCCTACCCTCCCCAAGAAGCATGCAGTAAGTATGGCCAAAGCTTACGGTTTTCCGCCAGGAATGGAGGCAAGGCTTGAGGGCAGGCCTGTGGCCCGCATGGGGGGGTGAGGGTCAAAACCAACCTGTAAGGCAAGATAAAACCAGCCCTTAGTGAGGATACACACATATTCCCTGCTCCCCTGGCTGCCTTCTCCTCCTCCTCCTCCTACTGGGTCCTGCCTGCATAGCATGGCTTCTTTGGAATCTGGGAGGCAGCCAAGCAGAGCAGAGCCTGCTGTTTCAGAGGAAACACAGGCCCAGGAGGGCTGGCTGCCTTGCCCAGGACAGTGGAAGCCGGTGGGGTTATAGTCCAGACCTCCCAACTCTAACCAGTAACCTCCACCCCTCGCCCTCCATTCTGCCTACTCCACAAGGCAGAGCTGGCCCCCGTCCCACTTTGGTCCTCCGTCCTGCCCCAGTGTCCCAGTGGGCCTGTCATGTGGAGAGGAGACCTGCCTAGGTACAGGAGATAAAGAGAGGAACTGTCTCCTGAGAAAGGAGCTCTCTCTCTACCAACCCAATCAGAACTGCTCATCAACACCACTAGACAATTCTCAGCATAATGCAAAGCCCCATTTGCCAAACTCCTGCTCCATGGAAAACACCTGACCCACCTGGGAATCCTATACCCAAGGAGCCCAGAAAGACAGGGATCAGCCCCACTTCCCAGATGGAAAGGGGCAGCCGGAGAGGCTGCACTATGTGAGGTCACATAGCAACCGATGGAGAGCAGGACTGGGATCCAGGTCTGCTGATCCCCAACTGTAACTGTGTTGTTTTCTTGTTTCTAATGAACACTCTTAAACTAAAGGCCTGGTTGTGAGACCCTGAGGTCCCCTTCGGCAAGTAGGAAGTGTCCCCCTAATCCTCACTAGCTCCTACTCCTTACCAGTCCCCCAAAAAAGGAGCCAAAAAAGTCTACGTACAGCTCCAAAGCTCACCATTGGTGACCGGCTATAGGCGGCAGCGGCGGCGGCGGCGGCGGCGCTCATCTGGGGCGGGATGTTGTGCAGGCTGGCGTAGGCGCTGGGGCTGCTGAGCGAGCCGTTCATCTCGTGGTGGCTCATCATGGCAAAGGGTGCCGCATAGGAGCTGGTGATGGAGATGGGCGTGCGCAGGGCCGAGGCTGCAAGAAGGCGGGCGTCAGTGGGCCCCACTCTCCTTTCATGAGGGAGCCCAGACCACCAGGCCTCCCCCGCCCCCCGCCCCGCAGCAATCCCTCCTGCGTTCTACAGCTGCCTGCTCCAGCAGTCCTCCCGCACTGAACCCACCTAACTGGGATCATCTTCACAGCCCAAGCCCAAAGAAATAAGTTGTTCAGAGCCTGACGGAATCCACGATAGAGGCAGGAACAAACTGTAGGTGTCCTGACCTGTCTGAAGCTCCTTCCACACGCCTAGCCCAGCAGTGGCCCCAGTAAGCCCTGACATGAGCGTTGAAACGCCGGGCGTCCATCTCCCTCTCAAACCTGACCCTGAAGTGCCCCGAAGGCAGGCCCTGGGCAAGTCCCAGCTCCATCCAAAATGCTCCCTGGTGCTCTGGCCCACCTGAACAGCTCCAGCCCTGGCCTGGGTAGACCCCTCCCTTCCAACACAGGTGCCCAGCCCTGTCGTGCCTACCCATTATACCTATCGGGTCCATGCCCGGAGGTTTGCCCGGCATTGACCGAAGCCCTGGGGTCGTGCTGGTGCCTGGAGTTGGGGCATCGTTCCTTGGAGTTGGCGTGTTGGACTTGAGCCCAGGAGTGGAGGATTTGTCGTTCTGAAAGGGGAAGACACAGAGACCAAGGGAAGCCATGAAGATTCCTTTCTCCCCAGAACTGAGCACTTGGAGCTGGCCAAGACACCTCACGCTGGTTGTCACATGAAGCACAGGCCAGCCCCAGCCCGTTTTCAATCTTCTGCCCAATGGTCCCCCAGTTCTTGCCCAGCCTCGTTTGGCAGGGACTATAGTAGACTGTTCCCATTTTATATGTGGCAACCAAGGGCTAGAAACATTAACTAGCTAGCACCCAGCCAGTAAGTGGTAAAGCCAGCATCTGAACCTTGGCCAAACCCCAATCTGTGTTCTTTCTAACTCTACCCATCTTCCCTCCAGTTAGCATCGCTCCACCTCCAGTTCTTTTTCCAGAACCTTTTCCTTCCACCCCGACCCTCCCCAGCCCTCGGCCAGCCTCTGCAGCGCCAGGGGCAGACCCCACATACATGACCAAGGTCTTTGGTCTTGGAGGAAGGTGTGCTGCTGGAGGAGGCCACCGAGGCAGGGCTGGTAGGGGCATCCTTTTTCAGGCCACGGGCCTTGTCCAGCCCGTTTTCAGGAGGGGAGTGTGTCGGGCTAACGTGGGGGGTTGCTGGGTCCTGAAAACACAAGTGATGCAGAGATGTACTCAAAGCGACAACTAGCCTAGAGTCTTTCCTGCTCTGGGATGGGAAGGAAGTGGACATGGGTGACAGGGAAAGAAGCTTGGCTAAAAGAGACTAGGACCCCAAAGAGGGGGCAACTAGTTCCTAATGATCTAGTCTGACCCCTTCACTCCCTACATGGGGAGGCTGAGGCCTGGGTGGGGATGGGGTGACCGGCCCAAGACCAAACACAAGTTCAAATCTGGGCAGATGGGCCTTTTGGCCTCAGGTAGAGCTACTCTAGCTTGTCTTTCCCTGCCAAGGCTGATCCCAGGGGCTCACAACCCCCACCTCTAGACCCTGAGTGGTGGGCAAAACACAACTGACCTGGAGGGCCACAGGGAACAGGATCTGGCCCTGCCCTGGGATATCTGGGAGTCTGTCTCTCTGGAGAACTGTCCTAGGAACGCCTCAGTGCTCATGCATGCCCAACCACCATGCGGCAAAGTCCTGCCCTGCTCCTCCCCATCAGCCTGATGCCCCAACTGCAGAGGCCTCATCACTGTGCTCAGGCTGTCGGTAACATCAGTGCAGCCGCCAAGCACAACAGCTCCCACCCAGTGGAGAAACTCTCTCAAACCCCCTCAAACCGAGAGCGGCCCTGCAACCTGCACCAGGCCTCACCTCATTAGAAACATCCACCACCAGATCGTCACTCTTGTCACCATCACTGTCCTGTAACCGAGAAAGAAGCCTGTAAGAGGCCACACACCTCATCCTACACTGAGCACAGACCTCCCCTCACCCTGCTTCCACCATCCAGGATCTGAACCTGGGCCAAATCCCAAGGTCCATGCTCTCTTCTCTCTGCCCCACCTAAGCCGGCCCTCCTCCTCCACTGCTTCTCAGCCCAACTCCCCAGCTCTAGGGTTACTCTGCTCCCACATCCACTGGCCGCCTCACCTGCCGTATTACATTTCTAAGCCCCTTTAACTTGTCTCTCCAGAGTCAGACACCTCCTTCCAGTGAGTTTTGTACCTGCCATTATTTACAAGGAAGTGAAATAGTCTCACTTCGCCATTTATACACTCCATGTGGGAGGGGAGATTAGCCTCATTGCCCAGAAATGCAGCTGAGGCTTTAGCTGTGCAACATGTCCAAAGCCACAGAACCGCCAAGTAGCTGAAAGGGGCATGGCTCAAGACCACCGGATCCTAGCACAGCATCACCCTTCCCTGTCCCAGCTCTCACCCCTACACAGCCTGCAGAGCAGACACTATGACCAAGCTGTAGGGTCAAAGTGTGGAGCACCACAGATGGTCTTCTGGGGCAGACTGGGCATTGTGGGAGTGGCTTGATGGCAGCCCAGGTTTGTTGGCTTGTCCGTGGGAGGCACCAACAATTCACCCAGACATCCCCCTCCCTGGTGGTGCCACTTTTCCTGCCTTTACCTATATATCTCTGACTCACCAACAACTCAGGTCCTGAAGGTTTTCCCATACCCCAGCCTGCCCAACACAAACCCCAGCGGTACCCGCCATGCCCTCAGACATACATATCGGCTCAGGCTGTCCTTCTCCTCGGCCTTCCGCTTCTTGGCTTCCATGCTGTAGTCTGCAGAGCCCCGGTGCTTCTCACTGGCCCGGAGGCTTTCCGAGGGTGACACTGAGTTATTCTGGAAACAAGAAGGAGATTCAGTATGAACATTTATGCACACAGCCATACCTAAGTGTGGTGACTCCAGAGGTCGGCAAAGGTGTCCTGAGTGTCCCATAGGGTATGGCTCCTTCGATGCCTCACCATGGAAGCCTTCCCAACAACTCACTAGACTAGGTACCTCAGGGAGAAGCCCTAGAAGCATCACAATTCTCTTTTGTGGAAAAGCTGCTGCACTAAATAATTAACTTGCAATAAGCTATCTGCCTTCTGGCTTATGAGACTGCACGCTCCATGAGGGCGAGGGCCAAATCTGTCTCCTTCACCCTCATCTCGTGCCTGTCACACATATGTGATACAAGAAAGAATAAGCAGAATTTGCACCGAGTCTTGAAAGATGAATGTGAGTTGACAAACTGGGGCCATGTACAATACTTCATCTGCTGACCCCGAAAGGAGCAGGGGGCCTGAGGCAGGGGCACTGACAGGGAAGGAGAACAGCAGGTTGCCCATAGGCCTTTTAAGTGAAATGGGCAACGTGGCATTTTGTGTGATTGCCTGACTACTCCACTTTTGGCCTCCAGAAACTTCAGAGAAATATCAGAGTTATAAAGAGACAGAAAATGCAGTTACAAAGCACTTCCCTCTAAAAATGGGAAAAGACGTAAGTAAAGGCAGGGACAATCCTCCCTGTTCCTCTATCATGATGGAAAAGAGGTTGGGAAGTGTTGCCCAAAGCCCCCAGCAGGAAGTAACATAAAGGAAACCCAACTGACTCAGGCCTGGAAATGCCTAATGAGCTCTCCCTTCAATTGTAATGCAAGTAAGGACAAGAACAGTTTGGAGCTTGAGGCCTGGGGAGAGGAAAGACAGGCCAACAGCTGAGATAGCAAAAGTCTTGAAGGTGGCCTGGGAAGGACGCAGTTCTGAAGGTGAGAGAGCCACTCACAGAGGAGGACACCCGTGGAACTGAGGTGGCATCGGTGGCTAGGAATGGCACTACATGGCTGTCAGCACTGGGCTAGGGAGCTGGGAGGGACAGCCGCCAGCTGACCTCTGTGCCCAGAGGATAAAGTCAGAACAAATGCCCCTCTAGGGGGCTGCTGAGGTTTATCCCTTAGAGCCAGACCCTAACCTTCCCTCACTCCCTCCCTACCTACTCCTGTTCCGAGCACCCGTCCCTGCACTGAACCTGGGGGGACGCCAGGCTGGAGGATCGGGCATAGCCCTGCTGCCCTCCAGGAGCTTCCCGGTCTAGCCAGAAGGAAGGGAAAGTCCAGGCCATCAACAGCCTATGTGGTGCAGGGGCACATGATGAGGCAATGTGGGAATGCACAGGGACGTCTGTTCATAAGAGGGCATCAAAAGGCAGGTGGGATGAGTCCGCACCTCCCGTCTCCTCACTTTCCTGGGGGGCTGGCATTTGGGGTGAACAGTGCGGGAATCAGCGGCAGAACTTAATTTCCTTTGCTAAGCCGGTTTCTGGGCAGCCCTTCCCTGCCAAGTTTCTGCCTGAAGCAAATTAAAATGGCAGAGTTATCAAGCCTTGAAGAAAAAATGGAGGTTATAATGGAACTGCAGCTCAACCTTCCCCACAGCCAAGCAAGAGCGGCGGTGATGCACACACAGCCGCAATTCAATTAGCTGCTGCAAGCGCCGGCAGAAAAATCACCGTCATTTCATTTCCTTTCCTCTGACGGTGGCCACCCCGTGCTAAGCAGAAATGCTTCCAGCCCCTGTCCTCTCAGGCGGGCGGGGAGGAGGGGGTGTGCGGCTGCTCGTGTTTCTCCTTGCGACCCAGAGCAGGGCTCAGAGAACAGCAAGCTCTTTCTTCTCATGCAGTCAGGCTGAAAACCCTCGCTGCTACCAGAGAGTCATGTCAGGCATTTAGCGGCATCGATCCAGCCCGCCTCTGGCTGGCAGGCAGCCAAAAAACTAAGTATTTTTTATTGCTTCGGCTAGGCAAGGAAATATGAATGAAGCTACCTCTAATTGGACTCCAGACTAACCCCTCTGGGACAGCTTCCAGCCCGCCCAGCCGTCCCCCCTCCCACCCCGACACGGCCCTGTCCTTCCGGCCGTGGGCCACATCTGTTGACAACCTGGTTTCTAAAGGGCTGATTACTTCAGTCTACACCCCCTCTAACACCATCGCCACATGTGCACGGCCCCACTGCCTCTCCCGAGCTGCCCACCCAGACCCCGGATGGCGTGTTGACTCATTCCCACTGGACTCTCTCGGGTCCTGAGCCTGCCTTCTGCTCTGTGAGTCAGGTGTGCACGGATGTCAGTGAGCGTCACTGAGTGAAAAGCTCAGCTCCTGGGGGTTCCCTGTGGGTGTCTTTTAGCAGAAAGCTCTCTTAAACTAGGGCACGAAGCCAAGAGCAAATAGCAACGACGATGAGGACGATATGAAGATAGGGAGGGCGCTGGGCTTCAAACACTCATTCTGCTCTGCAGCAGGACTGTTAACCAGGTCACCTCCCGGATCTTGGGTCCTGTTCCGAGGGGGTCTTCCTAACTAAGCTGAGAAGCTGGCTGGGCAGGAAGCTGCCTGAGTTAAAGAAACTGAGGCTGAGAGAGGCCAAGAGAGCTCCCCGATGTCTCATAAAGCTGGGACCAGACCCTAAGCCATGAGGCATCCAGTCTAGCCCTCCTCCTACTGAGGCAAACTACCTCTCCAAAAAAGCTACTTTTTGAGGATCAACATTAAAGCCATCAACATGGATTTTCAGTTTCAGTTGTTCTTTTCTTGTGTACCTAGCCACACTTGGGCCCAAATGTGGACCTAGATTTCTGAGCACGTAGGCCAGTCGAGAGGGGAGCATTGCTGCTAATGGGAGATAGGGCTGGGAAGGGAAGGTGGGTCGGGATGGAGGAGCTGAAGCTGCTGTCTGGATGGTTAGTTAGCTGCCTGACCTTCCAAGTCCTACTTAACACAAGGTAATAACCAAAGCCATCCTAACAGATTAGATGGCCCCAGATACAAGGACGGTGATGAGGAATAAAATAGCTCTGCTAATCGCTGGAGGATTTTTTTTATCCAGACTCCACTGCGCTGATTCAGAAGGCTTATTCACTTGAAACAGAACCTCTGAGCCTCAGTGTGATCACAAAGATTTACAACAAATCTCAGAGCTGGCAGACACGCAGGCAGTCTGGCCTTAATACTTGCTTGTTAGTGCTTTCTTAAACCGAGTCAAAGCACAGAACAGGAAGAAACCTCAGGCATTTAGAGGAAATGAGGACGGTGCAGGATCAGGTAAGGGGGCAGCCAACCTGGGGTTGAGGAAGCACCCTGGCCCAGCATGTGACCCCTGGGTTCAGCCCAGAGACTCCACAGAGCCCTTAGAAGAACCCAGTGCTGGCCAGCTGACCACTCCAGTTAATCACCTCTCCTATCAAAAGGAGTTACAGCTCACTTAGCCCAAGCTCTTCATTTGACAAATGACAGACCTAAAGCCTAGAGAGATGAAGGCTTCCCCAATTAAAGGTCACTCAACAGGTGACAACAACTCCTATATCATGACAACACCCCCGCCCAACCAAAAAACCACATGGTCCCTTCTCCTCTTAACACCCCAAACACACCCCAGGGGCTCCAGAGTGCCGACACTTACCGCACTGGATTCTCTCTCTTTGAGAAACGAAGACCAGGACAGGAGGAGGGTCAGGCCCCCAAAACAGAAAGACAAAAAAGAAAAAATAAAGATCAGTCTCATCTTTCTGGCTTTTATGCTCTGGCAGTTCACAGGTTTTCAAACGGGCAGCAGGCCTGGCTTCACTGCGAGTCAGCCAAGGCAGGGCACTCAGTGACATTTCTCAGTTTGGAAAAGTAACTTCCCCAGTTCCAATGCTTCCCCTGGCTACCAGCCCTGGGTGGGGCGGCCTGTGGCCTGGCTCTCCTAGACATGCGAAGAAGGGCACCAACACTACTGTCAGCAGTTTTTAAGCCACAAGCTTGGGAAGGATCATGCAATGCAAAATATATACAGGATCTTGTTTAAAACAAAGATACATGGGAATGATATATGTTGTTTAATTAACACCATTCTCTATTTCTTTGCTAAGAAGCTCCTGAAAACTGAAGCCACTGATTATTTCCCTAACCAGGCACTAGCGCCCTGACTCTCCTCCTGCCTGCTGTGAGGCCATCTTCCTCTGCAGAGAGGACCATCCTACTTGCAGGGACAGAAATTTAAGTCTCTGGTTCCCACGACCTGCTACCGCTCTGTGGCCCTGACTGAGGCAGGATGGTGACACTCAAGGCCCCCAGCACCCAAGAATGTGGTGCCCAGGGGGCTCAGAAGGTGCTGGCCATGTGCTCTGGTAAATATCTGAGGGCAAATCAAATCACACGGTATATCTTAAATTTACATGATTTTATATGTCAACTATATCTCAATAAAAGCTGGGAAAAAAATACCTAAAGGCAGACCACATAGGTGGCAGTTTTGAAAAGGGTCGGTCAGGAAGCCAGGCCCTTCCCTTTCCCAATTGAACTGAGCCCTAACTGATGGCCTAGTTGGTGCAGCTTCCTGGGTCTTCACAGTAAGGGCTGGGGGAAGAACAGGGGCAAGTTTTCATTCCAAGTCTTTCCCATCACCTCCCTGTAGCAGTGTGATTGCCACCTCGACTTAAAGACAGTCAACTAACAAGTCTTTACGTAAGCTCTGACTGTGTAACTTTCCCAAGGCACCTGCGCTGGTGAGACGCATGTGCTAAGTAAAACACCTAAAAACGTGGCCCTTGTCTTCGAAGGACAATGATCTTGATGAGAACAAAACACAGAGGTAAGTAGGATATAAGAGGCAGTAAAAAACATCAGAGATTAGAGGGAGGCATGGGGGATGAGGTTCTGGTTTCCATCGTGTACCTTCAATTCCAAATCTTTTGCTAACTCCCGATCCTAGGGTGACAGAAAGCATTTTCTAGGTCCACCTATAGGACCCCTGCCTCCAACCCAGCCCTGCCCTTTGCCCCCAGTCCCAGCTCCAGGCCGCACCTCTGTGGTCCAGCTCATGGTGGTTCTTCTCGTCCTTCACTGTCAGGTGGGCCTGGCTGCCCAGGGCACCAAGCGCCAGCAGCCCCGAGCTGCTCCCCGTCACTGGGGGGATCCCTGGAGGCTGGAGGCCTGATGGGTGGGGTGGCAACTGGACCGGGGGGCCGTGCGTGGCGTGGGAGAGGTGCTGCGCCTGGAGCTGCTGTTGCTGCAATGAAGTTGGTGGTGAGCACAGCTGAGTGGGAGAGGGCAAGGGAGACCACAGGCCATCCCTCCTGCTCCTTCATGTGGCAGCAGGGGGAACACCCCTCAAACCTTGTTCCCAGCTCAGTCCACATGCTATCTTGCTGAAGGAAGTCTGTTAATGGACCGCAATTTAGAAACAAGATTTATGTCTTCAAACATTCCACCCGTCCCCCCCATCCAATCCAGGATAGAATTTCTCCATGTATGTTTAAAAGCCCAAGATAAATAAAGCATGCATTTAAAAACCACACAGTCATTAGGGCTCCATTCTCAGTGGAGGGGATCCATTTCTAAGCTCCTAGCAGTCTACATTTGCTTATGCTTACATGCCTTCATCATTAGCAACCAGTATCCCCCACCCTCAGCCCATATCCTGGGGAAGGCTCCCAAATGCCAAGAAACTCCAGGGTCTCCTCCTTCCAGAGCCGGGGCCACAGCAGCCAAGCCCCAAGATTAAGAGGAGCTTGGGGCCCAGTGAAATGAGAACTACCATCGCTGGACAATAGTGGAGAACAGGGTAACAAGAAGAGTGGAGGCTTTGGAACAGACAGAGCAAGATTCAAACCCCCGCTCTGGTGCTTCCTAGCCTATGACCTCAGGCAGGTTACTCATTAAGTTAGTAGTCCCCAACCTTTTTGGCACCAGGGACCGGTGCTCCTATGAGAATCTAATGCTGATGATCTGAGGTGGAGCTGAAGCGGTGATGCTAGTGCTGGGGAGAGGCTGCAAATACAAATGAAGCTTCACTCGCTGGCTCTCCGCTCACCTGCTATTGTGCGGCCCAGTTCCTAAGGGGCCACAGACCAATACCAGTCCATGGCCCGGGGTTTGGGGACTCCTGCATTAAGTGATCTCGTAACAGTAGCTAATATTTACTAGTGGGCTTACAGTACCACTCCCCTCTGTTCTAAAATATTGACCAGACCATGCTTAACTTTGTCTTCAATACCAATGATAACAGTCCTCAATCTAAGGATTCTGCTCCCCTGCTCCAGATGTCATACCCCTTCTGAGCACTGGCCTCAGGGTCCTCGCTTTCCCACACCCAAGGGATTGGTTTGGGGAGTCTTAGGTCTCTCCTCAGCACCACGACTAAATGCCCTTTATATCATTCCTAAGATTGTGCCAAATACTTCATAAGGATACCAAAACATTTCTTAGGAGTGGTTGGGGCCTTAGATATGCTAATATCCACTTGTGCGTACATCTTTCTTCTCAACCAGTACAAGAAAAGGGAACCGACACTAATGAATGCCTGGGCACTTTCCAAATATAATCTATGACCCTTCCAACCACCTGGCGAAGGATAGGTTGTGACCACTTGGGGGGCTGGAGGGACAGCCAGTAACTAGCCAAGTCTCATCACTAGTAAGTGGAATCTGGACTCAAATCTGTCAACTTCATCTATAGAATGTTCTTAAGGAGACCCCCAATGCATGGGCTGAGGGGAGGTGTGAACGACAGAGAGCAATAGTCTGACAAGCTTGCCTGTCAGTGTGAACCGTGACTTTCTAGACACTACTGACAGATGGCAGAACACAGTGAAGGCCCGCAGTTCTGGTTGAAGGTGATGCTTCAAAAGCCAGTAAGTGTCTGAGGTCAGAGGTTAGAGACTCCGCTCTCCCCCAGCCCATGCCAACATGGCCCATCCCAAAGTAAATGGCAACCGCAGCCACCACCGCACTTCTGGACCAGAGGGCTCACTTCTTAGCTTTGAGTGAAAGGCTGGGACTTGCAGTCAAACCTAGGATGTCTATTGCTAGACAGTTTACAGGAGCAGCTGGTGGGCACTGGTCCCAGTGCAGCCTGACCCCAGATCTACCCACACAGGAACAAGGACCAGCGGCCCCATTGCCAGAGTGATGAGAGCCCAGTGTAGAAATCCAACCCAACCCACCCAACCAACCAGATTCAGGCTTTTCTGGGAAGGGAGATTACAGCTAAGCTAGCCCATCTTTTCTTTCTAAAAAAAAAAAAATGTAATTTTTATATCTTATTACAAAAATAACACATGCTCACTGTCATAAAATATTAAAGAGGAGAGATCAAAAATTTTTTCTAAAAGTTATGCTTCAATCCCACTCCCTAGTAGATCCCACTGTCCATCTGCCTAGATTTTCCTTTATGGAAATCTACAAATTCTAAATGTATACAAATGGGTTCCTGTTAAACTTACTGCTATAAACCTGGATTTTAATTTGGGTGTTTTGAACAAGTCAACGTGTCCTTTTTAATGGCTACGTTGTATTCCCCAGTGTGGTTGAGCCGGCCAACTCTATGTACATACCCACTTTCACAATGAGTCCCCATCGGGGGCCCTTGGGTTTAGACCAGTTGCGGGTAGGCCCTTTAATTCTACCAGTGTTAACTATTTAGTAAAGTCTCAGAAGGCAAGAATGGGAGTATTTAACCCACTCTTTACAGTGTATGGCCAATAAGATCACTGGAGGGAGAAGAGAAAGAGGCAGGGAGGATGGCTTCACAGAAGCAGCTTTGCTGCCAAGGAACAAAACTAACTCCTCCATTAACAATTCTGTTTCTAGAGAAAGAGAAGGTGTGTACCTGTGGAAAAACTCGCCTGAATAATCCCACACACCCTGATTCTTACCTTACCAGCTAATGTCGGCCCTCTGACCCTGCCTTCTAGGCTCACCCTTCTCCAATTCAAATGCCACCTCTTCTGGAAGCCTCCCATTATCCCGGTCAGAACAAGATTTCTCCCTTCTAAGAGTTTTAACAGCTCAGACTCTGGAGCCAGACAGATTACAGTGGACATTGAGCTCTCCTTTATCAGCTGAGACTTCAGATGACTCAGCAGACCTGTCTGGGCCTCAGTTTCCTCATCTGCAAAACGGGGATCAGAATGCAGCCCATCTCTTTGGGTTGTACAAGGATCATGTTACTACATGTGGAGGCAAAGTAGATGCTGAATTAACATTAGCAAAAACTATGACTAGACTGCAAATATAACTATTTCTTTCATCTTCATGCAGTACTTGGCAAATTGTGACTTCCAGTAAGACAGAGACCTTGTTTTATCCATCCCATCACCTCAAATGGTGACCGACATGTTTGCTCAGGGCACTTTTTCTGGGAAAAGTGAAAATGTTGGAAAAGATATACATGGAGAGGTTAGAAAGTGAGTGAGCAGAGTGGCTCTGTCCAAGTGACCATCTGCCCAGATCCATACCCCCTAAGGCCCACTTAGATACAGATGGAAGTAACTGGGATGAGGAACATCAGGGAGCTTCCTGCTTCCCCCAAACATGAAGCAGTGAACCAGCATCAGAAACTTGGAAAAGAGCGGCCTTCAAACTTGTTTAGCTTCTAAGACTAAGAGGGTGATTTCTGCCATAGCCCATCAAGCAGCAGTTTGCAACAGAAGAAAAGAGACTTTCGTGTACTTCTCATCTTTGAGTATAAGAGAATCTCCTGCAGAGCCAGGAAGTCCCCAAGGCCGCCTCTGGGTGGTTTGAAGGCACAGTCAGGAGAGGGCCAGCAAGCTCCAGGAAGGAGAGATACAAGAGCTGGCCTTGTCCTCTGGGGCAGGGACAGATGCCAGGGTTGACTGGGCGGGGGTCTACTAACGGTCGTCTTGGTTGCAACAGACAGTGAAATAAAGTTTTTCCCCAGTAGGGGCAGGTGGAGTCAGCTGGTAATAATCCACCTGTCTCATCATCCCCTTGTGGAAGCCCCAGCCCCTCGTGCAGACAGGGCATGGCCATCCTCAGGCTGTACTTCTATCTCCCGTGACAAATACCTAACTTTAGAGGACAATGTGCTCAAACACAGTGACATCTGATTGTGGGAGGGTGACTATGTTTTCTGGGGAACAATGAAATCAAGTCTTCAGTACAAAGAGCGGCCTGAGCTTACCACTTTGTAGCAGACTGCCTCCAGTTTCTACTATTCCTTCCAATACCAGGACTTCTCCATCCATAATATCAAAGGAAGTCAACCATCTGCCCATCACCCCCAACCCTAAAACAGGAGCTAGGAGTCTAGACTCAAGCCGACCCATGAGTGCTCTTCTCCCTCCTTTAACATTTCATGCCAGAACACAAGCATGTTCAAGAACATGTCCGGTGGGGAATTTGTGTGTCCCCTTCCTCCGCACACAGGCCAAGTGCCTGCACCCTGGGCTCAAGGAGGTATGGCCACTTACAGGAAGACCCTGCTTGCAAAGCATGTGTAATTGGATTATGCACATCATGCTCCATGCCTTTGCGAGCAGATTTAATGCTTCACTTCTCAGGTTCAGGATTTGGGTTAAACTTAGTGAAGTTGTCTAAGCATTTCCAGAGCCAAGACCTACCAAGGATGCGCACACCAAAGGAAGAACAGAGTCCTCACTGCATAAAATGTACACTGCCTGCACTCCAAGGAGAGGGAGAGCAGCCCCGGGCCTCTGCTTATTCCTTCTGCTTCTCATGGCTGGGGTGCCCCAGGACCACAGTGAATTGAGCTCTAATGCTCTATAATAGCCTTTAGAGATAGATCACAACTACTTTTTTGATCCCCAGTTCAGAGATGGAGTCAAGTTCAGGTAGGCTAAGTGACTCTGCTAAGCCAGAAGCAACCAGAGCCAGAACTCAAACCCAGCATTACTTCTCTCCATCACAGCTGCCTGGCTGAAAAAAACAAATGCACTCTTAAAGCACATTCTCTCCTCTATCCTTCTCCCTCACGTAAAATTTGATCAACTGAATCCAGCTCATCAACTTCCTGGAGTAAATGCAAGAACTTAGGTATGCCTTCAAAATACTCTGTAGTTTGTGACAAGACAGAAACAATCTCCCTATTCCTCCTCCTCAACCCCTGTTTAGAAAAAAAAAAATCAAGTCAACACTTTATAACATCATTCCATTAATAATTTCCAAAGGAATGAAACCAACTGTCAGCGTGCAAGTGGAGTGAGAATCCCTCCGCCCGCCAAATTCAATGACCTGAAGCCAGCACGGAGCAATGTAAAAAAGGGCTTGAAAATGGGTGACGTAATGTCAGCTCACAGGACCTCTAATGTGCCTGGCAATGCCTTCTGCAAGAGATAAGATTTCCCCACTGATACTCAGGAATCTTGACCCTCTAAGGATCCCCCAATAATCTGGATCCAAGAATAAAGGGCATGCAACACTATGCAGTCTGCAGTAGCTGAGTCCTGCCAGGCCCCGGCTAGCAGAGACATCTATGGGCCTGTCTTCCCTATATGGACACTTGAATTCCCTGTGGTCCCAGAGAGGAGTGAGTGGGGCTGAGCCAGCAAGCCTGAGCTCCCTCCCTCTGCCCCTCTGTCCCCCTCTCTCAAGCTAACCTGACACTGAATCCTGGCCTTTCTAGGGGAGGCCCTAGAAATACCTTAATCCATGTAGTAAGTGTGCCGCTAGCTACAGGAATGCCCATGTCAGACATCTCTAACTTATCTTTCCTCTCTCTCAGCTAAGCCAAGACATGGCTGCAGAATCCTTCAACTCCACGCCCGAGAGAGCCCAAAACAACTGACTAAAGCGGGCACATCATATGAAACCTGCCTAGCCCTTTTCCATCTTTTCACAAATGGGGAAATGGAGGTCTGGAGGGATGGAGCAACTTGCTCAAACCCTCCTAACTCCTAGACCAAGGGGCCGGACTACTTCTCTTTCCCAGAAGGGCCAATCTAACAGCATTATGGGGGTGACCACTAGTTGCTACTAAAAGCCTCCTGGGCCCTTCTCTTCACTGCTCTTTACTGTTGAAGACAAGACTCTTGCCCTTTCGTCACCAGCCTAAGGCCCTCCTGGCCCTCTGCCATCCTCTTCTGCTTCACTTTCCAGAGTCAGCTCAGCTGCAAGTTCGCTCTCCCTTCTCCTCGCTGGGGAGATGAGCCGCCTCCTCACTGGAGTGCAGTCAAGCCTGGATCCCAGTGCAGCATGCCTCAGCTGTCCGTAATTCCTGCCTTGTGAGGCTCTGTCAGGCGCAGCGATTAGATGGCTGCCTGCTTAATGACAGGGCGATGACTGCATTCACTCAGAGCTGGAGAAGCAATTACCTTGAAAATGGGGGTCACAGGCCCCACTCGTTGGCTTTAATTGAATTCCAATATCTGCCTCGAGCTGCCTTGACCTAACTTGTAGCTTCCTAAATACTACTTAAAGGAAGCGGAGCTAATCCAAGCAGCACTTCTTCCCCAATTTCACTCTTTTCTTAGAACTTAAAAAATTTTTCATAAGAAGATTTTAATTCTGAAGAGGGAGACAGAAGGGGAGAGAGGACCCCACTGTGCCACTGCAGGGAGGGGAGGGCTTGTCCTGGAAAAAGGGACAGAACGAGCAGCTGGAAGAGGAGAGAATCCAGAGGACAGAACTGCCAATGCACTTCCCACCCCTGCGGCCCCCTTCTACCACTGCCAGCAGAGCCACTGAACCAGGAAATAAATGGTCACTGAGGCAGGGGACATATAGGCCCCACACCATGGCTAGAACGGAGGAACAAGCCCTGGGCTGGGAGCAGGCCCCTGGGCTTCCACCTGGCTTTGCCTCGAACGGCATGTGGCCATCCACAAATGAGTTCCCCTCTTTATAAAATGAGGGCATGCTAGATAGAGCAGTGGTTCTCCATCAGAGGCCATTTTGCCCTCCACATTTGGCAATGTCTGGAGACACTGTTGGGTGTCACGACTGTGTGTGCAGGTTGCTACCAGCATCCAGTGGGTAGAGGCCAGGGCTGCTACTGCAACACCCTAAAATGTATAGATGGCCCTTGCTTCCCAAAAAGCACCTGGCCCAAATTTGAAGCACACTGGGCTAGATGATCCCAAGGAGACTTCGAACTTTACAATATTATGCTTTCCCCCTGAGGGTGCTGC
>CM053509.1:82677850-82750157 GCA_028627145.1 Eidolon dupreanum
CAAACAAGAAGTGAGCCTCACAAAGCGCTCTCGGATATTTTTTCCTGTTCCATCAACCTAGAAGGTCAGGAAGACCTGTCTAGATGTCCCAACTGGAATTCACAAGGGCACGTAAGGAATATTCAGCCAGGGAGCTCAGTGTATGGGACAACAAGGCTCAAACCCAAATTCCACAGCACATTTCACATCAACAGTACAGCAGAGACAGTTCTGATCCCAGTTGGCCAAAGAAGGGCAGACCTTTGCCAGGGAGGAGACACAGGGCAGACAGGCCCCGGGAGGCATGAGGACCCACATCAGTCGGCCTGGCCTTGAAGGTAATCTCAGAGCCCACTCCCCTAAGTGGTGGTAGCACCAAAAGCTGCGGGGAGGATAGCGCTGATGAGTTTAGAGGTAGATCTGAGACATGTCTGGCACCCCTTTAATTTTGGGGTGGGAGGCAATTGGGGACCCAATGTGGAAGAGAGCCCCAAATGGATACAAGCCCATGAAATGTTTGGGAAGCTGGAGCCCTGGGGTCGCCATTCTTTGAGGCCAGCTAAGGTCAGAGTCGATCTCTGGTTATGGTAAATGAGAGGAATAAAAGGGCTATACACACGGTGAGAGGCAGATTGGGGAGTCCACGTACCCCGATGATGGCGTTCAGCTCCGTCATGGTGACCTGCTTGGCACGTTCCACAGCCTGTGCCACCTGCTGCTGGTGCTGGAGGGAACAGGGCACGAGTTAGCTGTGGCCGCCTCCCGCACCACAAGGAGAGGCAGTCAGCGAGTCCCAGGTCCACTACACTGGCACCCGCACACAGGTGAGAATGGAGACAGGGCATTTTTACTTTCTTCTTTAAACTCTTTCAATGAGCATGTATTACCTTTATAATCAAAACTTCCTATAAATTGTTTTAAAATATTAATGAGCCAAAAGATGGATATTAGTCAACTGTCTCCTCTCCACCGCGTATAAAAAAAAACTTCCTTCCGTGCATTTGAATATGAGCTGTATATCAGATGACATTAGTGAATGATTACTAATGCTCTAAATGCAATAACGGTATTATAGTCACGCAGGAGCCTGTCCACGTTTTTAGGAGATGCAGCTTGAGTGTGAGTGGTGAGTTGTCAGGATGTCTACAGCTTACAAAGGGTTCAGGAAAAAGTATATGTATCTAAATATACTCAAATCTACGCCTACATAAATAGAGAAAAAAACAAATAAAACGTATGACTAAATAGAAAAAGAAAGGGAAGTGGCAAAGCGAACCCCAGTGTAAACAGTGGACTTTGGGTGACGATGTGTCCCTGCAGTTTTGTCAGCTACAACAAATGCACCACTCTGACTGGGAAAGCGATGAGAAATCTCTGTACTTTCCACTCAATTTTGCTGTGAACCTAAAACAACTCTAAAAAAATCTTTTTTTTTTTTTTTTAATTATTTTTTGGTGCATTCATTCACTTCAGCCTTGAGGTAGCACTGGCTTCATATGCAGCTCTCTCCTACTGGGCTGCGAGCTCTGAGGACACCACGATATCCTGTTTTTACGTGATTTCAATCATTTAATGGTCACAACTCTGATTCAGACCCAGGACTCCAGGAAAGAGCTAAGATAGTCCCAGCCACTGAGGGGTGTGGAGGGCAGGGCCTCCCCAGCTGGAGTGAGCTCTGCTGGATGGAAACGGGTCTCTTGGGCAGCCCACCTGTCTGCCCTGCACCACGAAGTCTCCTTGGATTTGTTTCCCTCATACTGCCTACTAGCCCAGCCCCTGCCTCAGGTGGGGGTCCCTCAGAAAGTGCCTTAGAAGGTGATGTGATTGGCTGGTCATGCCTCTGGCAAGTACACTCTGTCCTGCAGGGTGCGGTCTCCTTTGGGTATTGGTTCCCCTCGCAGGGTCTGGCCCTTGGCTTCTGTGCACCTAGACATTTACAGGTGCAGAAGTTGGGGCACCGGGAAGCAGAGGCTGGGAATTCTGAGTTGGCTGGGGCATAGGGAGGGGCAGCACAGACGCACCTACTGCCTGCCCATTGCTACCCTGGTCACAGGCCAGAACCCTCCTCTCTGGTCTCAGGTAGTGGCAGAGAACCAGTTCTACTAGAAGAATGAGCGAACTATACCTCTGGTGTGGCTCCCTGTCCCTGAATCAGCTGCAGAAGGCTCTATAAATCCCCACGTTGTCAGTTTCAACTTCAGTAGGTATGAACAAACAGGCTAGGGCTCTGGTGAGACCTAGTCAGCCAGTAGGCTGCTTTGGAAAGAAAAGGAGAATTCAGTAAAAGAAGATCTTACCTCTTGTGAGAGGAAAGGCATGATCTGTGCTAAAATTGTGTTCAGTCTCTTCGCAATCTCTGTCTGCAAAAGAAAAGAGAACTCATGAAGCTCAGGCAAACAAAGCGAGTGGCCAAAACGTCAGACAAGTGCAAGTGCAAACTCCCCCAAGCCACAGATCCTCACGTGGGCTCCATCTTTCCGCCCTCAAGCAGCCGGGAATCCCTGCTAAATCTGCAGCACCAAGAAATCTCTTCCAACTCCCCCTAACCAGGCTGCCTACATTTTGGGGAGCTCCAAACTCTTATCAGAGGTGGTCTACCTGTTTGGGTGGGAACATAGTTTGCCTCCTCTGGATGAGAGCCTTAATTAAAAATAAAGCAAAACAAAACAAGAATGTCCCCTGCACCGCACACCTATTCCAAAGGGGAGACTTATTAGAAGAGGAAAATGCAGCGTGGTGAGGAAGAGACTGCTACTCCCAGTAGCTCCAATGGCAACAGCAAGACAGGCTTTCAGACAAATTGGAAGGTGATGGGAACCCCCAGGCAGCATGGGCCAAAGGGTCTCCTGGGGCCAGCCTCATACAAGGTGATATGCAGCTTACAGGGTTCTCCTGCACCCCCATTTTTCACTGCTGCCTCTCCTATATATGTGCTGCCCAGCCTGAAATCTCACAGTTAACAGATCTCTTTTTTTTTAGGATAAAGCATTACCTTCCCTAAGAAACTGCTCAGAAAGTAACTCTTTAGATCCCTAAGCCTTAAGATCACAGAGAAGCAATCAATTCTGTCCCACTCCCTAACACTCCAAAAAAGATCACATTTAGAAAAACATCAACTGTTTGCGCCACTCATGTCCTATGTGAACCTTAGATCAAGTGGTTAAAAGAGAGTGGTACTAAATGGTTAACTAAGCCTAGACAGGAAGGCCTAGACCCACTAACAGACAAGTCTCAGAATTGCTTTTCTTATCTCATTCTAAATCCTGAAGCCGCCAGGACTGAGGTCCCAGAGCTGGCTTCAAAGCTCTCATCAGCACATGGCAATCTTTCAGAGACAAAACCATGACAACAGCCTTTAAAAATCTGTGATCATCTGCATGTCGAATGATTCTAGATGAGAAACCCTTGTGCATTTAAAAAACAATGCTGTCTGCTTACAAATAGACCCTGGACCTTGGGACCTCCAGAGAATTCCTGAGGCCAGCACCCCCACCTCCCTCCAACATAGGCACTAGGGAGGACTCCTCTGGTGTGTGGAGAAACAGGCAATCAACTAGAAACTGGGGAGGCTTTTCAGGCCACAGCAGCAAGCTCCAACACAGGCAGCCTGTCCACCGCATTGGGGACTCCTCGGTGAGGATCAGGAGCCGCTGTCCCCTCCTAGAACACTCCGGATTCTAAGGAACGGGCCAGGGGTTCTTACTGTGGGCACTTAGGGTAAAACAGGTTTTTTTGTGAAGGACTGCGCCTTGTATCCCAGAACTGCTGAGTGTCAATAACGGTGCCCACTTCTAAACTCCCAGGGAAGTGGGGGAGCATCACCCCTGCTGAGATCTGCAGGACGCACAACCACATCTGCACATTTGGGGTACACTCTAGCAAGGACATCTACATCAGGGCTCCTCAGCTTAGTGCTATTGACATTTGGGGTACTTGGTGTGTGAGAATGTTCTGTGCATTGTAGAGTTTTTAGCAGCACCCTTTGGCCTCCACCCACTCGACATCTGTCATTTATATTGCCAAGAAACTGGAAAGATTGCCAAATGATTATTACAGAAATTATTACTCTAAGTAAGTGGAAAGAGTGTACTTCAAATAGGGTTCTTTCTCATTTTTGTTCATTTTTTCTTCTCCCAAATCGATTGATACTAGGGAAGAAGAATAAAGTATACAAGTCAGGGTTGTATGTGGCAGGAGTTCCAGAAACAATCAGCTAGTATACATCTCAATCCAAACCTGCACAGAGCAACATGGACAGTCAACTGTCACATATTTATGTGCTAAAAAAGAATCAAAAGATATGTTAAAAACAAACAGAAATTAAAAAGCCGGGGGTCACTGCGGAGGAAGCTCACTGGTCCAAGGCCTCTTACCTCAAATAACTAGCATAGCAATGGCTGGCACACAGTAGGTGCTGAATAAATGCTTAGCCAGAAGAATCTTGCCAGCTCCCCTGCATTTATTTTTCGAGACTTTATATGCCAAGAGTGTCCCCCTGGCCATAGACCTGGGCCTGCCCCAGTGTTGGCAGCACCTGTGGGAGTGGCCGTGGGGGATGGAGTGTTGACATACAGCTGGGAGACAGGGTGGGCAGCAGCCAGGCCCTTCACCAACTGAATGAGGTGGTGCGGTCAACCACAAGTCGCCTTGGTGGGGCTCTGGCTGCAGGCCCCTCCCCACCGCCAGGAAGGCAGGCAGCAGGCTCTGAACCTTCCCGGAGGTCACTCTGGCCTACTCAGCAACAATTCTCCCAATCTCTGGGTTGGGTGGTTATGAAAGGGTTCCCAGCTGTTGCCTACTTCCTCTAGCAGATAGGTCAAGTGTCAAGGTCTCGGTAGTTACAGGAAAAAGTAGCTGACCTTCCTCTTCCCCACACATACCCCTTAGCAAACATGTGGCCACAGGCTTCCCCTAGGTAGGATCTTCCTGCACGGCTTGGTCTGGAGCCCAGTATTCTCTCATTATGAGTAAAAGGGATCTGCCAGGATTTCATGTAGCCGTGCCCAGTTCAAGGCTTGGCATCCAGGCCACTGACTGACTGACCACGAAAGGGTCATTCAGAGCAAGTTCCCTCTCAACCTTCCCCCTTCCACCCCTCTGAAAGCAGTTCTTACCTTCTTCATCCGTCTTCAACACCACAAATATCAACTAAGGGCCATGGGAACAGCCCCACAAAGATATGGAATGTTCTGGAGGCATTCAGACTCTCTCCTGGGGCTTGAGCTCAATGAAGAGAGGCCTCACTGTGTGGCAGTTTAGGACTTTGGTACACTACTAGACAGGGCTGTGCAGGACTGAGGGGTGGGCAGAGGAGAGAGGGTGGTCTTATTTCCTGTCCTTGGGTCTGAGGTTCTTTTCTTGGCGATGGAGCTGGGCGGGGACGGGGGGTTGAGGGGGTTGGAGTTGGAAAAGTGTGCAAACTCCATCTCTCCCGGCTGTAACTGTGCCTTGCTCATCTCTACACAGGCCACCCAACCCTGAGAACGGGCTCAGTACACTCCAGTAAATCAAAGAATGAACAGGAAAACTGTTCACTAAATAGTTTTTTTCATGTTTATCTTTTTGAGGGTGGTTATTGCAGGAGGGGAAGCTCGTGGAAATAGAAAGTTGGCAGGACAGAACCACTCTTACCAACAACAATAATAATAATGGCTAACATCCGCTGACCCAGCTGCTGTTCCAAACATTTTACACATGTGCTGACAATAACCCTATAGGGAAGGCGCTTATTAAAATCTTCATTTTTCAGATGGGGAAACTGATGCTCAGCAATTAAGCAACTTCACTAAATGACTTCCTACCAAGAAGCCAAATTTCCACATTTTGAAAGAGCTTACAGAACTATTTTTGAAAGAAAATCTACGGTCAGTGTTAATAATCGACAGCATTTGATGAGAACAGCTATTAAAATAGCACTTTATCCAATTCAAACACGCTCTAAACATCAGTTCCAAGAAAAGAAAAAAAAAATCAAGATGTGTGATTTTAACAATCAGGACAGGTCACAAACCACGAACTGGAAGCAGATCATAGGCTGGAAAACTCCTTTTGGCAACGCAGAGCACTCCGTTATCAATACGGCAGCGGTGGCTCTGGGGCCGACCTCCATCCTTCTCTCGATCTTAGACCTGCACAACCACCGCCTTTGAACCAGAGAGGAGGGGTGCCTGGAGGCGAGAAGACTGCTTCCTTTGGAGAAAGGTGTTTGGGGAGCCTGATGTTGCCTTTGAAAGTTTCTTTTCAAGTGGGGTTCAAAGGAGGCAGCTTTGCTGGTGGAAAAACATCATTGCTCAGAAGGAACTAATCTACTAGACACAGACAGAGAAGCACTTCAGAGAAACGTGCACCGAGATCCTGTGAAATTCAGAGTCTGCGCTCCCAACTGGGCGCTGGGAGTAACATCTGCCCTAGGTCTCTGTCGAGACTGTTAGGCAAATAAATGATGGGAAACAAGATAGTGGGGGGCAAGTGTAATTTCCCAAAGAGCAATCTGCTCAATGCGCCTTAGGAGCTCCCATTTGTATCATCATCTCCTCATTAAAGCAGGACCTCTAAACGTCTTGCTATAAACTGAGGGTACTTGAGCATTCTAAAAGTATATTTCTCTAACACGTTAGCATTCACTTTGCTGCGGCTTCCCATCCCTGGGCCTTTGCCCCAGGACACTGAATGAAGGGAGATGAAACCTGCATGTGGGCCTCATCCTAGCAACCTCTTGGCTCTGGCCTCAGCACCCAGCCAGACATTAGCCTTTTTTGTTTTTAATTTATCTGACTGCTCATGGTACAGCTGACAGACACTTCCATTTGATTCTAAACTGCCCAGGCGGCAGTATCTGTTGGCTCTTAAGAATGCACGCTTTGTTTTAACCTCAGCAAAATAAAAACAAGAAGAGGGAGAAACTTGCCACTTTAAAGAGCATGTTATGATCCAGAGCCACACAGATATGACCTGGCTTCTACCCCCAGCTCTGCCTCCACCTAGCTATGTAGCTTTGGGGAAATCACTTCTCTCTGCTGTGCTTCGATTTTGTTGTCTGCAAAATGGAGGGACAAAGTGGATAACTTATAAGAACCAGGGGCCACTACTTAAGAGTTTAGAATACTAAACATTCCTGAATTGCTCTATGACATATTATTTCTTCCATAAAGTTCAGTAAAATAGAGCATGGCATGAGTCTGAAGGATGAGGAGGGAAAAAGCAAGCCATCTTGAGACATGGATGGATGCTGGGTTAGGCTGGGGCTGGCTAGAGTTGGCTGCGGCTCAGTCCCCAGGACCAGTCTCTCCAGAGCACAAACCATTCAAATGTGTCCATCAGCCAAACTGCACACAACTGTCACAGAGCAGTGATAGCCTATCTGTATGTGCCAAGCAGTTCCTGCCTGGCTTTATCTAATTCACAAGGAAAGACTGGTTGTGAGCTGGAGACAGCTAGGCAAGGGCTCCTCGAGACACATCATTTAGTGGGAAATAACAGCAATTTCCACGTCTGTGAGATAGCCAGCTGATTTCACCTCTACAACAAAGACTTCTTCCTGGGACAATCAGGACAGTGTGTTGTGAATCTGGAGACTCATTTGTGGTTATGCGTGAAAAAAATGAGATGAGGTAAAGATACCTGCCTATGTGAAGCATGGGTTACACTCCCAAGTCGTGTGGAAATGGTGGTTTTCAACTGAGCTCTTTGTCTGGAATGCCATTGACCTCTGGAAAGACATGTCTGCTGGCTGGGCCTCAGGTCACTCCTCTTGAAGCATGTGTGTCTGGGGTAGGGACTCAGTCCCCTCTGGGGTTCTTTAATTTTAATCAGGTTTTCCCTGGTTTTCTGACTCAAGTCTTAGGGTGTTCAAAGTGAGTCTGCTTCATTTTGAATCAAAATCACAGGGACATGGGGAGGGCTGGGGGGCTGTGCAAAAGGAGGAGGTCCCAACGGCTGGGTGCCGCAATCACCCAGCAATCGAATATTAGAAGATTCTGGAACAATGTGCCTGGGCAATTTTAACTTAAATATCCCATTTTGTTTCCAAGGAAATTCTAAACTGATAGGCCCTAGATGATTGGACTACAAGATGACAATCCTTGCCAGGCAGTATCTCCTCGGGCCAAGCTGAAATAAAGCAAGCGGGTGTTTTCTTGCCAGTGGGAAGGAAGTCCAGGGACAAGGAAGGAGAGACATACAGCAAAAGCCAGTATGGGGTTCTCAGGACTCACTCCATTTGAGCCGCAGGCTTTAGAGGAAAGCAACACCACAGTGTCTTTAAGAAGGGGGCAAATAAATGATCCACTTAGCAGCCAAAGGAGATAATGACCCCTACTCCTGGAGGGGCTGGGGATGTTTCTATCACAGATCACTCAATGATAGGTGAGCCTCCTTAAAGGCCCTTTTAGCACTGACATATTGATCAAATTATATATAACTACAACACCATTAAATATTTATGCTTCTGAAGAAGCCTGCTGAATTCTTTATGCTGGGAGGGCTTGGTACAAGAAAAGGCCCAGCCCTGGTGTGACCCTGAGGGTCTGTCTCCCATGAGAGGGAGTGGGACGCTGGCTGGGGCTGGCCTGTGACAGACACTCTGTACACAGCCCAGGACCTTCACACAGGATAAGGATGGCAGTGAGGCTACAACACGCCCACTCTTACCCAGTCAGGGCAGAAGAAAGGGAAGAGGAGTCAGGGTGCCGAGTTAATAACATGACCGTTTCCATGTCTTCCCTGAAAGGAATTCTGTCTTCCCTTTCTCTCTCCGTCAGAAATCTCAGATATTTTCTGTCAAGGGTCTACGGGGTAAGGGAACTGGGAATGGTGAGGTTGAGTGAGGAATGGTGGAGATGGGGGAGGGGGGATAGAGGAAGATTCTAGGCCACTGACCCTGGAAAGAGCTGGTAATGCAAAATCTAGACACCTGCATTCCAGTCCCAGATATGTCTTGCTCTGTACTTTTAATTACATGAAGGAGGCGGATTTGGTTCCAACATAATCATCTCAAAAATGAATTAAGTGCTCTGTGCAAATTGAGTGTCCCATCCTCAGGAGCACTCAATGACAACCCAATGGAAACATGGGGCTACATGCCCATCCACAGGAGGAACCTGGGCCTAGATGTCAGCCAAGTCCCTCCCTGGCTCTAAGGCTCTAAGACTTTTTTCTGAGTCTCTCAGTTTCCATCTACCAGACTTCCTGTTAACAAGATCCAGTAATCTTTAAATATTTGTTCACTTTAATTTCTAGGTTCCCAAACACATTAAACTCTGCTTGCCTTCCACCCCCACTCCAGGGGATCACCCTCAAAGAGCCTGCTTGTGTAGACAGAACAGAGAAAGCCTTTTCAGATTATACCTTCCCCCGACATTGCCCATTCATCCCAGCCACCCCCCCACCCCTTCTTCCTCTCCCTCTCCTCAGATAACCCTCGTCCCCTCCCCCACCTTCCCAGACTCCATTGGCCAATTCCTGCCAGGAGGAAAAATTCTCAATTCATCCTTGGAGTTGCCATGGCAACCCCCCACCTAATCCCCTTTGGAACATTATGCAAATCTTTTCTTGCCCCTCAACCGTCTGTAAAAGTCACATTACCCTTGTAGAGGCAGTTCCTTCAATTTTGGGGGTCTCTCCATGACGGCAGTGCTATAAATAAAACCATGGCCATGACTTTTATAGGACAGGAGCTCTCTGGGAAACATGGGTGGCAGGGAAGGGAAAATAAGGTGTGTGGGGGGGGAGAGGATAGCCCCATCCAACCCACCACCGAGTTCACATCCAAAGAGTATGTCCCTCGCTTAGATTAAAGGGGTCTCTCCCAGACAAGAATGGCAGGAGTGGTGGCATTTCATAAGCTATAAAAATCAAAATCGGCTATTGAGAAACTTGTTTATATGATGCGCTGCCTCTCAAACCCACCTTCTCCCAAACCACCCTCCTATTTAACAACCTTTCACAGAGAAGGAAAATGAATCCTAAAGAGGGCAAGGAGCTGCCCTAGGTCACAGAGCAAGGCACTCGCTCAGCTCTAGACCCAGAATTCTACCCCAACATCAAGGCTTCTCAATGAGGAGTGGTTTTGCTCCCCAGGGAACACATGGCATTGTCAGAAGACATTTTTTGGGTGTCATAGCTGAAGCAAAGCTACTGACAACTGAGGGCAGAGGCCAGGGATGCTGACAAGCATTGGAGGACGCACAGGACAGCATCACCACAAAAGAATTATCCAGCCTCGAATGTCAATACACGTCACCAACACTCATGTTTTACTGAATTCTTATACTGACGTCTTAAAGGTTTTGTCTGGGGACTTCCCAGCACTGGAACAAAGCCCTGGCAGGTGGGTTTGGAGGTGGGCCATCATGATACAACGCCTTGATTTGGCCTGTGAATAAACATTGGTTCACAGTGAACCAGACCTGGTTTCTAGTTCTGCACCTGTCCCTGGTCTACCATGAGACCATGAAAAGTCACCTGATCCCTTTAAACATCGCTGTTCCTGTTGGGCGGTGCTAACGGTGCCTACAACGCAGGCTGGCCACTGCAGGCTGGCATGTGGCACCATGAATTAACAACTGAGAAAAGGCTCTGGGAAGTCTTACAACATCCACAGTCCAAAAGATCTTGTCGTCATTCTATGAGGCCTTGGTAACTTTTGGGACTCTGTCCCATGTGAGGGTACCTTGTTGAGATCTTCCTACATGTCAGGTAGGTACCATGCTAAGTAGTTGATGTGCATTGTCTCATAATCCTCGTAACACTCCCTATAACTACACAGGTCAATATTTGAAGCCTTAGGCCATATGCGGTTAGCTAACAATAATTAAAATTCAATTTCAACTCAGTTCTTCTGTCACAGTATTCACATTTCGAGTGTTCAACAGCTCATGTGGCTGATGGCTACAATACTGGGCAATGAGGTATACATTTTCATTACTGCAGAAAGTTCTAGAAGCCAGCACTGGTCTAACAGGTAGGGGTTACTACTGTCCCTATTACAAACTGAAGTTCAGAGGTCAGACAGTCTGCCCAAGTCACAGAGTCTTGACCTAAAACTCAATCCCAAGTCCATCCAACTGCAAAGGCTCTCTCTCAGCCACCAAGACATACCACACCTCCCAGCTCCTGATGTTCTGCAACTAAATTCCCAAGGTCCTCCTTTAGGAATCAGTTGACTTCTGATGGAGAAACTGAATCCACCCGCACAAAGGTGCCAGTAAAAATGGGTTTATCAGGAGGCCAGAGGAATGCCCAATGTTCCTGCAGCATCATGAGAGTTTAAGAAAGGGGCCTGTCTGGTCAGGGGGATAGTGAGGGAAAGACAAACATTCCTTAAAAAGTAGGGTTAAGAACCAGGTGAAAGAAGAGAAGCCCAAAAAGGCTAAGGGGAGTATCTAGACAGCCCCTCCTAAAGTTCTCACAGGCTGGGCTCCTTTGGTGTGGCATGGAGTGTCAAGACAACAGTGAGAGGACCCTGGCAGGGGCAGGGAAGCTCTCAGGAGGCCCCAATTTCTCATGGAGATCCCCATTTCTCTGGGATGAAGTATCAAGTCCTAAGGAAAGACAGTGGGAGACAGGGCAGCACCATCAGCCTCGGTTCCTCCAGTCTTTCCCTAAGACTCCTGCTCTTAGGCGAAGCAAGAACAGGACTGCAGCCTCTCCACTGGTGAGGGAGCTCAGAGGAAAGGCACTCACTGACCGGTCGACCGGTCCTGGCCAGCTAACTGCCTCCATCTACCCAATCTTAACCTCACTCTATGCCCACCAGGCCATTTAGTCCCACACTCTAGGGTATCACCCGCAACTTCTCCAGGGCCCACTGAGTCTGCCCTATGTCTCCTTGGACAAGAAGTCTGACAGTTCCTGTACCCCACCACCATCCTAGGATTGACCCTAGGATTGACCTTTACGCCTCGTCCACTAGTCTACACTGAACTGCCTTGCTCTTCCCCAAAAGAAATCACCACTGGCTCACAAAGCATTCCCTACAGGACTATCAGTTTCAGATTCAGGGTCAGGACAGACATGTTGAGGGCTCTCCTTAGGGAAGCACTTGGGGAGTGGGTGGGTGGAAGGCCTCCTCCTCCAACCCTTCAACTGCACACTGGCTGGGTGATGCAGGAGTCTAAAACTAAAGCCTTTTAGGAAAACCAGAAAGTAAGAGTCCCCTCCCCCAGCCATAAGTTGCTCTTGGTGTTCCCAGTACTCTTTTGGATAATAAGATATATCCAAATGTACATCTTATTGCCCAGTATGGTGGAAAGAACTCTTGCTGCATTTGAGGGAAGATGTAGCCTTCCACAGCAAACTAAAAAGGAACTTCTCCCATTGGGCTAGTAGTTTTCGTCGAGAATTAAAAAAAAGAAAAACAGTTGAAGAGCTGTGAACAATGGTTATCGAAGATTTAAAAGGGCAATAAGGCTGTAACACTTTGAACTCCATGCCTAAATAGACAGCCAAGGCATGATGAGGATAGTTTACTAATCTACCTCCGAGCCATTGACCCTCATCTTTCTGCTACTCAGTTCCTTCTTGTAATCCAACCTCAGCATGTTTTACCCATCTTTCCCCGTTCCTATTTCTCCTATCTCTCCTTTATCACCTCTCCTCCTAGCTATCTCTTTCCTCACCCCCACTTTCTTTCTTCCCCTCTCACACTTAAAACTGTCCATTATGTGAGGTGGAAAAAAAATGTTTAAACCAAATTAAAGACACTTTAAAATAAAGGCTTATGACACATTTCTGTCTACAATCACAACTTTTATAGCTGACAGGCGTCTCTCAGAAACACAAGAAAGCCTTCTTTCCTTCCCAAAAAATCCATAATGCTATACAGGGTCAGGCAAAACCCCAAACTGGAACGTAACCCTACCCCAGTTCCCTGCAAAATGGCCACTATGCATCCAAGTGTGGGCTAAGGCCCATGCAGGACTCAGGGGCTTCCATGAATATAAAACAGTCCTGTCCCCCAGGGAACTTATAGCCCTGTCAATCCACACTCCGCTCCTCACCCTGCTCCCACCAGCCCAAACTTAAGAACATGACTCTGTAGTATCCTGAAAGCATGCAGGTAAGCTCCAAACCCCAGGCCTTTCACACCACGCTGATGCTTTCATCCTAATGTTTGCTTGTCCTGGAACCAAATGCCTAATATTTTAGGTTTCTAAGATGAAAATGTCTAGTCTGCTTTGTAAATAAGTGCTTCAGAAACATGGCTACATTATCATAATCTATAATATTTAGAAGATCAAGATTTACAAATTCTTTATCCTCAATAAAGGCCTTCTCCTGGAATTATTGGTGGTTGTGGTGGTGGTGGCTGTTACCTCAGGACCCCTGACCTCCACTTCTATCACTCACATAGTAAGTAAATACAAGACCACCTCAGACACACAAGCCAAGCCCATGCATGCTCGTAGCCTTTGCCAAGAACGGCCCTTGAAGAAATGGTCAGAACCCAGACTCCAGACCCAGAAGGCCTTGCCTGACCTCTCAGCCCCACTACTGGTCTTTCCCAGTGTTGGTAACATGGCTCTTTCTTCACCTTTCAAAGGATGCAACTGGTAAAGGGAAGCTTTGCTGGGTGAAGGGAACCTCTTCCCAAAAGGTTGTTGTATCTTTAAAATAATGAAGCTGGCTGGGATAAAGGGGAGGGAGGAATTTGTTCTCAGGCAAGATCTTCAGGGCTGAGTAAATGGGACCCCTGGGTAACCCCCAAGCCTGGATAAGCCGCCACTTGAGAATATAAATCCCTGCCACATCCACCCTCACATTTCCAGAAAGGCCTCCGCACAAGAACAGCCTCCTGGAATCTGATCTGAAAGGAGCTTAGAGGTCCCTGATCAGACTCTTCAACAGGAGAGCCCCTCCCCCACAGCCCCCACAAAGGTGGCCTCTGCCTAAACATTCAGTGACAGCTAGGACGCCTGCCTGTCTCGCCCTCATGCTGACTGTGCAACTTCCTCAGCAAACAAAAGAACTCGAAATCAATGTTGGTGAGAATTTTGACTCCCTCTTTATTACCTCCTGAGAAATGCCAGGTCCTAACCACCCTGCGGGGAGGCAATGACCCCTGGAGTTTGCTGTATGAAATGAAGGACGCCTAAAAGCAACAAACCCAGGGATTCAATCTTCTTTACGTGTGTGAAGGTAGGAAACTTCCCCTTCTCTTCTCGAAGTTTATCTCAACTTGAGGGGGAACATTTACTTTGAAAGGCAGGAGAAATAAAGTAAACAGCCAAGAGAGAACAGGAAAGAGAAAAGAAAAGAAAGCATCTTGGCTATGAGTCTCAGAGAGCATTTGTTGAAAACAAGATATTGTCCCTTTAAGCATATAAAAACAAGGCCCTTGAGCATGCAGTTCTCACTCTGGTACACAATTATGGGTGCTTTCAGCTGTCTAGCACTACTTCAAGTGCGCTCTTAAACCAGACTGTCAATGGCATGTTGAAAGCTATTTTGCTGGCTGCTATCATTAATAGCAAAGTGGAGAGCTGGGCTGATGAGAATTAAATATGGGGGAGGGGCGGGTCACAACCCGTCATTACAGAATTACCAATATAAGAAAGGAGACGATGCCATATTAGGAAATAAAGTTCAAACCAGCTTATTACGGTGGGGGACACAGGAGCGTTCCCCCACCCCCACCCAGGCAGATGGACTCGGGCCAGCCCTAGAAAGCCAGATGAGGACGCAGGAGCCATGGAGTCAGGAGCGTGAGAGCAGAGGCCCTGGAGATCATTTTGCTGCAAAATGTCACCACCTCACCTCAGTCCCCAAGTGGAGCCCCCCTCAGCTCCATTCCTAAGACTTGTGGACTTGTGGCTTCCGGAACACACTCATTGCCTTTCTACGAGCTGTTGCCACCCATGCTGGCTTCTGTCTAATAAACCCCCGCCCTCCCTCTAAGACACAGCTCATGTAACAGCCCTTGGGTGCAGTCTTCTCCTACCCGGCTCCCCTTTCCCAAGAAGAATAAGCCGTTCTGTTCTGTCCTGGGTGCTCTTCCTGTGTCACTCGGCCATATTAGCACTTACCTCACTGCATTGCAATGACTTATTTAGATGCCTGACTCCCCAGCAGAGGGGTGTCTCATTCACCAGCCCCAGCCCACACCCAACAAGCACATCCCAGGCCCCTAATCACCGTTTTGGGAATGAAGCCAACCCCCTCATTTGACTGATGAAGAAACTGGATGCTGAGCTTAGGAGGAAGCCTGCAGAGCCAGAGGCCAGGCCACAATTAAAACCTCCACTTCCTACTCATGGGCTCAGGCAATGAGAATTCCACCCTCTGAGTAAAGAAGAAAAAAAAAAACCCAAAGTGTTTACTGAGCACTTACTATGAGCTAAGTGCACACACAAGACCTTAGCAGAGGGCTTTCCTCCAGAACTACAAAAATGAAGTAATGAAGTGTGAGAAAAGACATCACCCATACCAGATCATAGGGAAAACCCACTAAGATTTGGTCTTGATCGGCTTTTTGCTCCTGGTGTCCCAGGATTTTGTACAGCGAATGAAATTAAAAAAACATTTTCCTGTGCAGGAAGAAAAAGGAAATTCATTCCTTGACTGATTCACTCTCATGACAAAATGTAAATGAAGGGTCTCTGACATACACTATGTCCTTCCTATACAAGGTGAGGTAGAAGGAATCCAGAGAGAGAAAGAAGAACTCTATGCCCTTAGAAACTCCTGGGCCAGAGTCCACGGAAAGAGTCTTAAATCAGGAGGCAGGTTCCCACTCAGGCATAGTTTCCTGGATGGGTAAAGTGAGGACAAGGGAATATTTGCCCATCTCTCAGGTCATTTCAGTGATCAACGTATGAGAAAGAAAAGACCCGGAGAAGCACCACACCCTGCACACTATACAACACCATCGGCAACAAAGAATGGGGGCCAGAGAAGGCCGAGTGGAAGGCAGTCTTGAGGGATGGGAGGGCCTCCTCTTGGGTGGGCAGGTCAGGGTGAAGGGAGCTTCAAACTCAGCTGAGCCTAAAGCTGAGTGAGGCAGTGACCCAGTACAGCAAGAGGAACTGTGTGACTAGAGAATATTACAGGGAAGGAAAAGTGGCAAGGCAGGAAAAGCCAGGTAGAAACCGGGGTGCAGAGGGGTTCTTAGATGCCAGGACTGTGACTAAAAAATTATACTCAGATTTCTTCTTAGCTCAACGCAGATACCACACAAACAGGCATAACCCTAGTATAAGGATCCGAGTCCCCTTCAACTTTGAGAGTGGTGCCACCTTCCTCCCACTAAGACAGACTCAACTCCTGGGCAGGGTCATTGTAACCTCACCACTTGCCAGCTCCCTCTGGCCAACCACACCTTAATGATGGTCACAGAACTTCAAGCTGAGTACTACAGATCTTTCAACCTGAGCCCTTTATTACTCAGGTGAGGGGAGGACCCCAAGAAGGGAGGTGACAAATGGAGATTTCCCTTCTCTCTCTCAGCCCAGTGTTCATGTCCACCCTCACAGGTTTCTATATCTCCCAGTAAAAAGTTCACAGGTTTTACCACTTTATCTCACTTGGGAACCTTACTTCTGGAATCGCTGGTTATGCATTCTTGTATTATTATGCACCTTAAATCATTAATTGTGCAAATAGCTGGCAATTCGGAAGAGGACCATGGGCAAAGAGGGTTCAGCTGATATGGTTTATACAACCTGAAGTGGGGTACTTTGGACTTTGGTGTAGCCAGGTTTGTAGCCTCAGCCTCGTAAGGTAACAACACAGAAAGAATAGTAATTAAAGACACAGAGTGCTATTAGCAGCTCTACTGTTAACGAGAGATTGGATGACTCTGGATGCATCAGCTCCCCCTTCGGAACCTCAGTTTCCTTATCTGTAACTTGAAAGGTGTGGATGAGAAAGGAAACTTAGAGGAAGGGTTGCTTAGTTTCCAGACACCATGCAGTGTTGGCATGAAGCTGCCTCCAAATTGAAAAGCCTCCAATTCTCTTTCAAACCCTCAGTGCTCACTGGAGGAAGGTGAAAAGTGGCCTGAACCAGTGTTTCCCAGTGCCAGGGCCTCAAGCCCAAGGCACTGCAGCTGCTCTGGCACGCTTGTTTCTAAGTGGCTTTGTGATTTGTGGCTGACATTGCAAAGCCTCCGCAGGAACAAGATGGGAACTGATGAGCTGGTTGGCCATCATCGGCTCCTTGGCCTTGCTGAATCACCCTTGATATTCTGCCTGAGAGCAAAGGCTTGGAGGAGGTGAGTGACCTCTTGAAGTCTTGGGCCAGGCCCATGATTCTGTAATCTTTGCTTTACCATAATTAGGGAGGGAGGTAGAGGAGTAGGAGGAGAAACCATTTATTACTTCTCTGGGGTTTGACGGCTTGGAAAAAAAATGAGAGGGAGACTGAGAAACAGGACAGAGAAGAGCCAGCCACAGTGTAATCTCTCAGTAAAATAAAAATGGGCCAAATGCACCTCATCAGCTGTCAGTACTCGGGCCCGTCTGGCATAACCTGTGGTTCCCAACTAATAGGCATTTCCCATGGTAGTGGTGTTAAGAGTGTGTGGTATGTGTGAGAGCAGGCTGAGGACCGCCACACTTCCCAAGGTGCTACTTCTAGAGAGCATCTATTATATAAAAAAGTACAGACAATCCCCACCCCCACCCTGAGCTTAAAGATGAAGAATCCAGCCTGTTTGTTCCAGGCAGATGTAATCACACGAACAGTCAAGTCTAGAGGGCAGGACACTGCATGAATAATTCAGGCACTCCAGTCACTTGATTGTGTGTGCAGATAAAACACCAGTCAACCGCTAAACAGGTCAGCTGATAAACTTGTTTGCTCAGGCCTAACCACCATCCGCCAAATGCACCCAAGACCCACACTACAATTAGTGGCTGGGTTTTCTTCTGCAGAAAGCTGGCAAGCAGGAGTGGCCAGCCCCATTAGGTCAGGATTGCACTTCTCAGCCGGAGGTTTCTTCACCTCCTTGCCTCTTTGTTCCTACATAGCCACAGGGAGATTTCACCCAACTCAGAGATTGCCATAAAGCCTGCAAAGGCGCAGCATGCTGGGAATCAAATGGAAACTGAAGCTAAAAGGCAAAGAGGAGGCAAGGAGGGTGAAGCACCCAGGTTGGAATCCAGAGGCCCAGATTTGAGTCCCAGCTCTGCCCTCTTGGTACCTCTGAAGCCTCTGTTTCCTCACCTATAAAAAAGGGACAGAGAATCCATCTACATGCCTCTGACAACTGAGAGGATTACAAGGGCCGATGTAGCCAAACCTCAGGCATTCTCTCCCTGAGAACCCTGTTTGGGGAATGGCCAGAAGCCCCAGATGCACACAGCTGCTCTTTATGCAAACCCCACCACCGAATGCGTTAAGGTGGTTAACTCTTCATGAGTTCAGTGTCCTCAGGACTCTGGGAACAGCTTTGTTCTGCCAGCCAAGGTAGATTCTTGTGCCAAAGAACCATCCATTCACAGACACAGGGAAGAACACCACCCATTCAGACCTCAACATGCAACGACATATTATACCTTAATTATGAAGCTCTCAGAATAACTGCTGCTATAAATTTTAAACCTGGGTGCAATTACCCTCTTTAAACACACCCAAGATACTAAATGCTAAAGAAAAAAAGGGGGGGGGGATGGAGAAAGGGAGGAGACAGCACCTTGCATAACACTACTCCATGGTCCTTAACATCTAGGACCCCAGTTTCATTTCATGTATTCTTCATGCACAAGACAGACCAAGTCTATTCCACCTGAAGATGGACAAAACCATTCTTCCAAGGACAAACATATTTATATACAAAGCGCTATCTGTTTATGATTTCTGAGGGTCAAGAAAAAACCTGGTGGCCTTCATGTGCCTTCCTAAAGAGTTAATCCTATGGGAAGCCACAAGCTGGCTTCTCAATTGCTCAGTAAACTCAGGCCCCTTTCTTGGCTGCCCTTCACCCAAAACTGGGGCTCCCTCCAAGAAGGGAAAGGAAACTACAGATTCACAGGCTCTGTACACGCCACTGGAGCAGACAGGAATCTATGAGCATTCCAGAGGTCACCTGGCCTTCTCACCTGCCCTGGGTCCTGCCCTCTGAAAGAGTAAAATTGAAACCTTGTAAACGACTGTTAATTTACAGCAGAAAATTCATTCGAGTCACGGTCACCAAAGGCTAGCATGAGTCAACAGCCTTCTGAGATTTCAAGAACACCGATTGTTAAAAGAACAACAGGCCTGTGCCATTTATACGCCATTTATATGTGCCAACTCTAATCGGTGGCCAAGCCAAATTATAGGCAGCCTCTCCTCAGAACACAAATACACAAACAGGCCTCTCCCTCAGCCCAGCCCAGCACCCGAGAACTACTTACTGATATGCACCCAGATAAAGGGTATTTGCATTTGCTAGGTTTGAGGGATACTGTTATTAGAAGAGTGACAACATGAGGTAGTTTATCCATCAAGTAATACCACACTAGCTAAACTGGTTTGACTTCAGGATTTCAAAGGTAAGCTCAACTCTCAGCTATCTAAAGTCCTGGCCAGGCTGCCCCTGGGCAATTTACTTCACCTCTCATGTTCACCTTCCTTCTCTGTAAAATGGGAATGTAGCTGCTTTCAAATTAAGAAAGAGATGAGAAAGCTCCCTCATAAATGCAAAGCATTAGAGTTCTATTTCATTCCAGTTTTATATTTTTAAGCAGTTAGTGGCTTGTTCCCTTAAGTTTTGACAGCTCCGCTTGGCTTTTAAGACTCTTGAAGTTTAATCTTATCAAGGCAGAACATCACATTTTTGTGTGTACACACACACACACACACACACACACACACACACACACACACCCTACTGCATTTCCTCTTGAGAATTTTATATTAAAACAGATAAAAGCAGCCAGCCACCTCTGGGTTTCAGAAGTTCTAAAGCAGATCCCAAAGGTACAACTTTTCCTTTGCTCCTTTATCTTCCACCAAAATCTGAGACCACGACAAATATCACAAACTTGAATGCTGAAAGCTCAACGTCCAAAAAATTAGCAAAGCCTCAGACCCTGCATTTAAAGGATCTTTTCATTCTTCAAGAAGTAGGAGGAATAGAAGAATTAGGCTCATTTTCAAATAGGAGAGGCCATAAGGAACCATGTGTTATACAAGTTCTTAAAAGTGAGATACATTTTTTAATGAGAAAAGCACTTACCTGCTTGTGCATTTCAATGTTCAAGCCATAGGACATTTCATAGTACTAAAAGTGAAAAGAACTGCCATTAACAGACCACACAGAAATCTCTCCATTTTTCTATATCAGCTTTTGGGAAGGTTTTGGTCAAATCATACTTTTATGATACATTTGCTAGAAATTTAAATCAAACCCCAAAGCCAACAATAGAGGGTTTAAAGAGCTGACGAGTGAGTGCTGTTAGCAACAGAATATTATACATACAGTAATCAGCAGAGTTGGGCTCTCCCTCCCACAAGTACTGAATTTGCCATATACCCTGTTTATACAAGGTTCGGGTTCAACAGGGAATCATGTGTACACTGGGACCCTCTTGTCCTCTGAGAGTTATTTAGCAATGTGTGGAAGGCCTCTTATGTGGAAAGCAGTGCAGGGAGCCACTTAAGTGCCTTCCATGCCCTCTCACAGATGGAACAGGTAAAACTCCCTGGAACAGACACTGGGAAAGAGAGACTGGCCACCTACTGCCCCAAGGCTGATGAGATTCTCAGGTGGGGAATCTCTGAGAGGGCAATGAAGGCTTTAAAAGGCTCCTCCACTCTCAGAAATGCCTGGGGAAAGAAAAGCATAAAGGGTAAGGCTTATTATGGCCCACTCTGGCTGGATCCCAAGGCTGCGAAGTTTCCAAACACTCCCTGGAGGGCTCCAAGGGAGATTTTTATCCAATCCTGATGTGGGCTAATCCAGTCCAGTCCTACTCGCCAAGACAGGGCAACAAGCCTTCTGGGAAACCTTCAAAACACAAACTAAGGGGACACAAAGGTAGCACAGAAGTGCCGGGCTGGGGTTTGGGTTTCTCTTGCTGCCCTTCCTCTCACCCACCCTCCTCTAAGTGGCCAGATGAAGGAGGCTGGGGAGGCTCGGAAGACACACTCAGATTCCACCGGCTCCCAGAGCTGCCCTGCGGCAGGCCCTGGGGGGAATCTGGCTCCAGTCAGGCCGGCCCCGCACCGCGCCGCGCCCCGGCGGGGTCGCCGCCCGCCCCTCGCCGCCTCTCACCATCACATAATGGCGCTGCATCTCCGTCTTCTCGTTCGCCAGTTTGTCGTACTCCACTTTGAGGCTGCGAGGGCAGGAGGAGCCAACTCAGGCCTAGGGCCTGCACAGCCTCCCCCCTTTGCCCCAACCCGAAGGTCTCTGAGAGCCACTTTGCCACTTCCCTAACACCCCCCAAGGTACCCCATTACCTCGCAGCCTCGGGGCGGAGGGGGAGTGAAACAACTAGAAAGTTCCCGCGGCCGACTAAGAACACTGATCCGGGCCGCAAGGGGACGGGACCCCCGGAACCCAGATTGAACCCGCCCACGGCTCCAACTCCCTCACCCGGGGACGGGGGTGGAGCCCGCGGACTCAGCGGGGAGCATGGAGGCTGCGGGCAGCTAAGGGTTAAGGCGCGGCGCTCAGAAAGGGGAAACAAAAGGCGGAGGCCCGGCTGCCCCGCCGCCCTGGGGTCGGGAGCCCCCTCCGTCCCCGCGGGGGTTGGCAAAAGCCGCGGGGGGAAGGCTTCCTCCCCGCCAGCCCTGGGGAGGCCCCCAACGGCCTTACCTGTGATATTGAGCTTGCAGGAACTGGAATTCGTCTTTGATCCTGTCACAAGACTCAGCCACCGTGAATTTAAATCCAGGCTGCCCGGGTTGATGGGGAGCCTGGAGCCCGCAAGGGCAAGACAGGGAAGGGCGGGGGCGTCAGACAGGACTCCTAGCGGCCCGCGCCCCTCTGGGGCTGCCCCTGGCCTCCTCTCGCCCCCGCTCCGTCGGAGAAACCACCTTCACAGCCCAGAACCTTCCCAGCAAGTTATTCAGGTCCCAGATGGGACAGGGGTTGGGGGCGTCCCAATCCCTTTCAATTGGCCGCGGGTTTTCACGGAGATCCCATTCCCAAGTAAGATGGGGGCGGGGGATACACAAAACAGAGTTGGGAGACTTAGGCGAGGGGGCGGGAGGCAGCGTGAAAACAAACAGGTCCCCGGGAACAGAGGCAGGCCCCCCCCATGCCACTCAGGCGGAATGAACCTCCTCTCTCAACGGCGCCCCCCCATCACCATCCCCTTTGTGTGAGCGCGCACGCGCGCGCGCGTACACACACACACGCGCGCGCGCGCACACACACACACACACACACACACACACACACACACACACTCCCTAAAGGTAGCAACAAGCAAAATGGAGGTGCCAGATAAACTGCCTCGTTCACCCTGCCATGACAGATGCTTAAATAAACCGAGTTGCAATTACTCACCGGATGTCTGCCTTGCGGATACATGGCAGGGAGGGGTCGTGATTCCAAGAGCGTGGAAGAGCGGAGAGCCCGGGCCGGGGAGGTGCGGGGGAGGGGGGAGCCAAGCCCGTGCGGGGGGCGGCCAGCAAACCGAGAGCTCGTCCCCGGCCCCCCCAGCCCGCTCTCACAGCGAAATCCCAGAGTCGGGCGCCCTCCGCAAGCAGAGACAAAGAGCCGCGGAGCGGGCGGCAAAGTCGTCAGCGGGCGCGGAGGCCGAGCGGGTGCGGGCTTTGTGCGCTTAGGGCTCGGCGGGCTGCAGCCGGCCGCCTTCCCTTGGCTGCGTGGAGCACGTCAGAGCTGGGGGCTGCGCGGACATCGTCGTCTCCGCTGTGGGTCCGGCGCGGGGTCCCGAGGCCCAGGCCCCTTCTTGGGCAAGCGCAGGCCCCCTCCGATCACTCAGGTGGGAGGGGGGCGCGCCGGGGCAGCCCCAGCATCCGTGGCGCGCGGTCCGTGCCCAGAGGCGGCTGTCGGCGAGAAGAGGAAGGGGGCTGACTGCGAGGTGGCGGCTTGGGGCCGCAGGAGCGCCGGAGGGTGAGGGCGGGAGCCCGGTGCGGGTGCTTCGACGCCCCCCCTCGGAGAGGAGAGCCTGCTGTTCCGTCTGCTGCTGCTGCTGCTGTTGCCACCGCCACGGCCAGCTCTTCTCAGGACCGAGGAAGAAACTCCGGCTCAGTGGGTGCAAATCAGCCACCCTGGCATCCTAACTCCAGCGGGCACGGGAAGCCTCCGCAAAGAGGTTGTCGCTGCTCCCAGCTCGAGCGCTGCTTCCTCAAGGAGGAGCGCCCGCAGCCGCCACCGCCGCCTCGGAGCGCGCAGGCAGGAGAGCGCCGGCGGGGAGACGGAGCCCGAGACCCGAGAGCTGTGCGGCTTCCTTCTTTCCCCTCGGCCGGCTCTCCGCTCTGCGCCCCGACAAATCCCCCAAACACACACCCAGAGCGCGCGCGCACGCACACACACACACACACACACACACACACACACACACAACAGAAAAGTGCCCCGGACCTGCGGATACCACACACAGACAGACGAGGGGAACGAGCACGAGGTCTGAACTGCCGCGAGAGCAGTTCCAAATAGGGACTGAAAAGTAACAAAATAATGTGGCAGCTTCGCCTGGAGCTGGCCAATGGGAGCGCTGGGCCCCCACGTGGGGCGGCCGGACTCGGCCTGCGACTGGGCGCCGCCGGGCGCGACGTCACAATGCCCTCTTGTGTCTAAAACTATGCATGAAAAGTAGCAATCAGGCCCTACCCGCTGGTGACTTTCGCATGGGAGTGAAAAACAGCGCTCAGATCAGGAATTAACCGAAAGACATATAATAAATGGATATATATTATACTCCTAGGCTGCTAGAGTTTTTTTTACACCCCCCCTTTTTCCCACGATCTGCTAGCAAATAATTATTTGGCGGGAGGGGGAAAGAGAAGACAGGAATAACAACAAAAGGAAAAAAAAACCAAGCTGTATAGTCCTCAAAACCTGTGGCTGTTAGTAATGTATCAGTTTATTCTGCAGTGGCGGCGAACTATTTCTCCCTCTAATCTCATTAGGTCTGCAAAGCAGCCCAATTAGATACTATAAAACAAACAGAATCACTTTGTCACTTTAATGTTTTCACTTCACAAGATTTAGGACGGAGAAAATGGTCGCTCTCAAAGTTGCCTCCCACTTTAAAAAATTTGCTCGGAACTGAAGGTGTCCCTTTCTTTACTGTTTCTCCTTCGTATCCCCGACACCCTATGGCCCCCAGCTTTTCCTCTTCGTTCGTCCTTCTTTTCAGAAAGCCAAATAAACACGTCTTTGATGTGCAGCGACTGCCTGGGAAGAGAAGTCTAGGGAACTCTTCCGTGGCAGGCAGCGCAGATGGAAGGGCCCGGCTGCCCGCGGACAGCCGGCTCAGTTCGCGCTGTCCCCACTCGGGGTTCCTTCCTGGCGGGGCAGCGACGCCCTGGTTGCAGTTCCTCACTGCGTGCTGGGTTTGGGGAATGGAGTAGGAAATGGGGTGGCGGCCCTGCCCTGCGGTGGCCTGGGAGCTCCGAGTTCCGAGCCAGTTTACTCAACCTGCTCGCGCGTGTCACAGCGTCCGCGAAGCCTGAGGAGGGGCGCGCATGCGAGCCTGTGGGTGTCACAGCCGCCAGCCTCGACGCCCGGGGAGGCACGGCCGCTCGCCCGCCTCCGCGTACAGTTCCGGGACTCCCCGCGCGGGCGCGCAGACCACTAGACTCCGGGGCCCGGTTTGCCCGAAAACCGACAGCCTGCTCTCCTGCGCTCGGGGTTACGTCAGAGAGGGCAGGCCACGGGGAAGCGGCCCCCGAGTGGATCGGAGGCCGGAGAGGCCGCACCCCAGGCCCTGCGGGCGCCTCCGGGTGGGAGGACCCAGGTGGCCCCTGGGTCCTTCTCCAGCATCTGCGCGAGCCCGCAAGCACCCCGGGCCGATGGCGGGCACGCGCGAGCCGGCCGCGCGCCCCCGGATCTATATTTTCCCCTCATTAGGAGCTGGAGTTCGCTTGTGCATCTTAATGAGGAGCTGCGAGCGGGCGCTCGGAGGCCGCTGCGCAGGGAGTTACACGTGAGCGCCCGCCTTGGAGCTGAACCTCTCTGCGCTTGCTCTGGCCAGCCGCTCCGAACCGCGCTCCTCTCTTCATTTATTTATTTTCCTAAATAAAAACATAAATCGTGTGCGGCGCGCACCAAGGGGAGGGTGGGGAGAAGCCCGGCTCGACAGATGCGAGCATCTGGCCACAGCACTCATTAGACAAAATGGCTCCTCTTCGGAGCTTCCTTTTCTCCCCTCCCCCTTCTCTGCCCTCCCACTTACGTCACGGGTGGGCGCACCCGCTTCCTACCCGCCCCGCCCCTTTCTCGCTCCTGCCCCCACGTGGGAGCCGCCAAACCCGCCCCTGAGCAAGACGCGAAAGCCAATCAGAAACCGCTGGAGGGACTCTCCATCACCGATTGGTGAAGCTACGGGGAGCTGTCAGTCCGTGGCTAGAGCTGTCAGTCAAAACCACGCGGGATGGGGGAGCGCTGACAAATGCCGAGGCTTCTGAGCCTCCCGCTTGCAAATAGTGCTTGGAATGGCTGCTTAATTAGCTTTGAATGGCTTTTCCTTCCAGCTCAAACAATCTGTCACTACCATGTGGTATAAAGGAGCCATGCATAAAAAAGTAAGCAGAGGCTAAATATCAATTTGATTTTGTGTATCAAAGGAATATTTTATTTTTCTCCCTAGTAATGAAACGTATCAATTTAAATAATAAAGGTAAAAAACACACACACACAAACCAAAAAGAAAAGAAAAATAAAAAGAAAGAAAAACACCCAAACTCCAGGGTTCCCCGACTCCTGCGCACGCCTGAAACAGGTAATTTCTACGGCCCATGAACAAGGAGGAAGCCTGAAAATCTCCCCCCATCCCTTGAACTTGCATTAAGTATTTTGTTGTCTAGAAGTCTAGAAGGAGTGATGGGGGAGGGGTGGCCGGTAAAAGTGGAGTGGGGGCAGGGAGGGAGGCAAACATTAAAGAGAGCTCTTTGAAGCCGCTAATCAAAGTGGAGGGGTTTTTAAGACCCCCATAAACTGGGTATCCCACAGCAGGTCTCTATTTGGGAGCCGAGAGGAGAGGGGGAGAGTAGGTGTGCGTCTCTCCCGGATTTATTAAGCACAATGCCTTCAAGATGCCGAGACTCGGCGCCTCGTAGGGCTCCTCTCTCACTGTCTCACTTGGGACTGGCTCCGACGGCGCCCGCCAGCAGTCGGCCGATGAGCCCTGGCCCTGAGGCCGGATCTCCGCGGACTGCGGACGGAAGAGCCCAGCAGCTCTGTCTCGGATTCAGGCCTCGCTCCTATCCCGACGTCCGCTTTCCTGGTGACCCCACGAGCCAGGGCGCGCCTACAGAGCAGACTCCCGTCGAGTTCATCTGTGAGACCAGCGCCGGCCCAGGCACCTTGGAGGAGCCTGACACGGCGTATGATGGATTGGCCTCGCAGTCAAGAATGCGTACGGCTTTAGGGTGCTTATTACGTGCAAGGCAGGGCACTGCGACCCAGGAGAGAACTCTGTTTATCCTCACCTCCCTCCCCAGGGAGGAAGCCTGGCTGGTAGCCCCATTTTATAAAGTAAAAAAGAGAGACTGCGAAAGTTTAGTAATTTGTCCCAGGCTGGGGAGAGGTGTCCGGATTCTAATCTAGGGCAGCCGACTGGACAGCCAACCTCAGCGTCCCCTCTGCTTGCGCGAGCTGGATCCGTGCGAGCATTTGCTGAAGGAAAGGCATTCATTCATTCATATTTATTCACTCATTCATATACTGTCAGCCCTTTCTGTAGTGTCAAGGGCCCAGCTCGCCCGCCGCTCGCTCCTAGTTACTCTGCACCCAGTGTCACTCCTAGTTCTCCCGGGCTGCCTGAGCCAGGGGCAGAAGGATCGGAGAGGTAAGTAATTAGACCAGCACCCCTTTAATCTCACCGCATCTCTATCCCCACCTCCATGCCACTCCACATGTCAGAAAAAAAATAAAAATAAAAAAAAAAACAAGGAGAAAAATAAATTTCTTTTATGCTCGAGGAGAGAAGAAAATAAAAAACATGTATACAACACCCTGTCCAAAGCGCTTGACAATTATTTTTAAAGAAGGAGGGGAGTGGAGAGAAAGAGTTCAAACGTCTCTGTCTCCAGTTCTAATTGGAAACGTTTCAACTGTTTATGTTACAAGAAGTGTCAGGGTCATTTGCTACCGGAGAGCTGACTTTTCATTGGCTGCTTAATTGAGTACCTCGGAGTCCACCCCACGTGGGAGAGGAATTCCTGGCACAATAAAAAAAAAAAAAAAAAAGTCACCAGGGTGAGACAGAAAGCCTGGCCTGGATTTGCAGAGCAAGACTCCCAGCCCTTCATTTGGGGTGCAGGATGTTTGACCGGCAACTGTTTGTTTGCCAGCTTCAAGAACTGCTCCTCTGGTTCTTTAAAAATCACTGTCAAACACTTTAGAAAGAGTGGTAATAAATGTTTTGTTAATTTTTTTCCTTTCTCAGGAATTAAAGGGTCTGACTCAGGTAAGCCACCAGGCTGTGGCCTCCTATTTGAGGAACCCATCCCAGTGCCTTGGGTAGGGCTGTACCCCTTTCCCTGTAGCCTCCATTGGCTTTGGTTTTCTGGAGGCCTCTGGCACGGACTGCCCAAAGAGAGTAGTAATCTTCCGTGCTGACCTCCCTTTGGTTGACTCTGTGAGATTCTTCTGATTGTTGGCCTTTGGCTCTATTGCTAGGGCAATTCTGTGTCCCCAACTTTACCCCCACTACCCACTGGTCATCCCAGGCCTTCCTCCACAAGCAAGCACCTAGCCATAGAGGAAAGAAAATTTTTATTTATTTAACCAACTCTTACATAGTGCTCACTCTGGGCCAGACACTGTTCTAAACACTTGACACATGTTAACACTTAATCCTCTCACAATGAAGTAGGTGCTATCAGTAGCACCCCTATTTTACAGAGGGAGCAATTGACACACAGTGTTACAATGATTTGCCCAAGGTCACCTCAGTGGCTAATGGACTTGAACCCACGCAATTCAGCTCTAGAGTCTTTACCACCAGGCCTCACTGTCTCCACAAGCTTGGCTTTCTTGGAAATGCAGATCAGGGTTTCAGGACAGACTACAGGACACTGAGGGCGGAGGGGGCAGGGTGAGGGTAGGGCAGAAGTTTCAGAGGGAGTCCCTGTAGAGCTTCTCCTGGAGTCACCTCATTTTAGGGAAGGAAACTGAGCTCTGAGAAGTCAAGGGACCTTCCAGGGTCCCTCAACCTCTCTTACAATTCTCTGGCTGGTCTAAGCTATGTGACCTTCTGGTACTTCTTTAATTTTGCTAAGTCTCCATTTCCTCATCTGTAAAGTGGAGATAACAATCCAGTCCACCTCAGAGAATTGTTCTGAGGATCGATGAAGATAATGCATACATTGTACTTAATACAGGACCTGGCACATTAAGTGATCAATAATAGTTAGCTATGGTGGCTATGATGATGACATGGAACCATCCAGTGATTCAGCTCCTCACACATTTTCTGGGTGTCTGCAGAGAGAGGAAGGTCTAATGTCCCAGCCCTTTTGGGGGAATAAACCAGGCAGTAGTCTCAATCTTATTCTACATATTCATAGCTAAACTCACCTGGGAATGCTCAGCTCCCCTCTCCTGAGCTCTCACCCCGCTCTTCTCTGGTCCTCAGGCCTTCCTCTCCCTTGCTGGAATTCCCATTTTTTATCATGGTCCTCAGACGACCTTGGACATCTTTATTGCTCAAGGCCCCCTGAGGTGAGTGGGGTATGAGGAGAAAAGAATGGGGCAACAATTCAAGGAATAGCCCTGTGGGTATGGTGGGTAGAAGACTGAGACAGAGGCAGAGAAATCAGACTGGGACAGCAGTGGAGCCCACAGCATTTCCGAGCACAAAGCGACAACGATGAAGTATATGAGTATAAAGTAGTCTGGCTCTGAGGGAGAACAGGAGTGGCGAAGTGGGGTTCTCAGAGGATTTCCTGGAAGGGCAGGCAGAGCTTGAGCTCTGGCCAGAATGATGGACAGAGTCACAGTGGGCAGAGGAGCCAGGGTGAGCAAATACTTCTAACAGAAACCCTTCCCTCCTGTGTTTGCCGTCTGACAAGGCATTTTTGCTCCTTGGGGAAAGGAGCTAAGAGCTTGCCTTCCCTTATCCCCATTTCCATTTCAGGCTCCAATTAAATATATTTCTGAAGGCTCCTAAGTTCAAGAGAGACGGATCCACTCATCAGTACCATGTGGCAGCCCCAGCCTGGACATCAGGAGGCCTGCAGATCTGCAAGAAACTCTCAAGGTCTTAGTTTCCACATCTATAAAATAGAAATAGTGGTACCTGATTGCTTACCTGGCAAGAATTTACAGAAAGCTACTCTATGTTAGATCCCTTTGGGGGTACCAACATCTAAGAGAAGCCCTTGCCTTTGGGACATACATAAGGCCAGACAGCTCCTAATTCCAGCCTGTGTATAGGCCCTAAACACTCTGGGGAACGCTAGGGATGGTTGGGTGTGCTTGGTAACCCAACTTCCAGAAAGCTAAGGAAGCTGGGCGATGATTTACAATGACCCTCTGGTGTCCACCTGGGACTTTGTGGGGGACAGGTATGCAGAGGAAGCAAGGAATGTGTTTGTTCACCTGTCTTTAGCAGAAGCATAAGACTGGAAACATTCTCTTAACACACCATCTAAAATCAAGCTGAACTGCATGCAGTGGTTCCCAAGGTGCACTTTGCTGACCTCTATTGACTGATGGCGCAGGGTTTCCATGCCTCATGTCCAACCAGGTAAATATTTATCGAAGTGATTGGGCACCCTAATTAAGAGATTTGTGCTTTTTCTTTCTTTCCTTTTTAAGGATTCAAAGCAGAGGCTTAGGAGATTAAGAAATATTTTGCTGGTATTAATGCATCCAATTTCACAAGGGTAAGGCTCATGTTACAAGATTGATCTAGGCCAGTGAAGGGGAGGGCTCTGGGTCAACCTGGATGATTAAGGCAGGACTCTCGCCAAGCACACCTGGCCTTTCGTGGTGGGTGGGGGGAGGAGAGAGGAGAGGGTATATGCCTGACAGCTTTAATTTTCACTTCCAAATCTCCTCTCAACTTTCTATCTTTTTAGTAAATGAACTGATGAATCTGTGTTTGTCACATATGTCCAATAATCGTGAAGAGTTTATTTATTCAGTGTGTTCACATACGTGGGTGTTTCTCAACTGGAAGTGACTTTGCTCCCAAGGGGACATTGGACAGTATCTGGAGACATATTTGTCACAACCTAGGGTAGGGGTTTTACTGGTAGTTAGAAGGTACAGGCCAGATATGCCTGTAAACATCCTATGGTGTACAAAACAGCCTCCTCAACAAATTATCTGGTCCCAAATACCAATAGTACTGAGGCTGAGAAACCCTGATATACACTAACTCATCTAATCTTAACTAGTAGGTTAGTTCTTTATGTCTCTAGTTGCAGATAATCAAACTGAGACACAAGAAGGAAAATATCACGTGTGCAGGCAGGGAAGAAGTGGTCGTTAACTCAGACCCTCTATCTTCAAAATCTAGCAGGGTCTTCAGACCCCTTTTATTTTCTTTCCTCTATTCTCAGTGCTCCCTATACTAAAAGTAATTAAAACCAACTGGCTCTGGGATCCTATCTTGTATAGAATTTAAGCCAATTTAAAGCTTGCCCTATAAATTAGCAATTATGTAGTTATTCAAATGAAATCTCACTATGAAGAGTTAGCTCTAGATGAGGTCCCTAGACCCCTTGGTAGCTCCTACAAATGGTGACAGCAAGCCTGGGCCCCCTAGGCATCTGTGTTATGCTGGAAAATAGGAAAGTTGCTGTTGGCCCAGCTCTGAAAGATGTCAAGGTGGACAAGGTTGTGTGCAGTCTGGAGGCAGGGAGAAGGGTGACCCAGGAATGGTGCATACTTTGCCTTCCTTGGGGGTGCCCTTCCTGGAATTGAGGTTCTGCAGGAGGGAATCTGGGGCAGCTAGAGAAATGTGAGCTAGGGCAGCAGGCAGAAAGAAGAGGGTAATGGGGCAGAAAAAGAGGGAGGGGGCTTCAGTTGTAAGAAAGGAGGAAATAAGGTAGATAGACCATTTCAGATTTTGATGTTGGAATAAAATTCTAACAAGACTCATTTTGAAAGTCTGGAGGTCCACTAGTCCACTGCAAAACATCTATAAAACCAAGCAAGGTGCAAACAAAACCAGCACCACCTTACTTTGGAGTTTTTAGCTTAAAACACTGTCATATCTATGGACTTACAGGCAAGACACACATGTAGAGCAGGGAAAATTATCCTCATTTAATAGATCAAACACTAAGGACCAGAGGGAGTTGTGCCCACCAACACACAAGTTGATAATGGTGAGTTCTGCTAGAATTGGGCTTCTAGCATTGGAATGAATTATTTCCATAAACCAGTCTGGTTTTCAACTGGTGGTCTAAGGAAGTCCTAGGATCTGCAGAAGTTGATAAAATTGGAGGATGGTAAAGTGGAGAGAGTGGCTACAGGAATCCCCTCCCCCACTTCAATTGAAACAACTCCAATTTTTATCTGTTTTATAGATTAGGTTCTACAAAATATTTTTTTGGGGGGGAAAGGAAGAGGTTCCAGAGCTAAAAAATGAGTTCTAGAATCACTAAACTACACAGTATTTGTCCAGATATTCTCAGCTGTGACTACAGAATTTTCTTTTGCTTAGAGAGAAGGGCTGCAGAAGTTTCACACCCTGGGAGGGGTCCCGATGATGCCTTAGAGGAGAAGAACTTGCGTTGTCTTCATGCCTAGAGAGCCCTTTCACTCTAACTCAGCCTCCCATTTGCTTCAGTGAAGTGGCCTAAGAGGAAAGGGAGACAGACTCAGAGAGGCTAAGGGCCTAAATCATACCTCCTAAGCATGTGAGATGGCCGGGCAGCCCAGAAGGGAGTAGCTGCAGGTTATGCTGTGCCATTTCCCTCCCTGCTGCCTGTCTCCTGCCTTTTTACAGAGGAGAAAAGAGACCCAGAGAGACTCAGCGATCTGCTCAAGTTACACAGCTCGTGCAATGATAGACCCGGGATTATACATCAGCCCTGTCCAGTCACAGAGTTGGTGCCCATAACCATTTTACTACCCTACCCAATGCCACCCTGCCTCATCAACCTACCATTCTTTCATGTCTGGTAGGTCACAGTATGTAATAATGCTCTGGGCTAAACAGGGGCCGGGCACTTTTGATACACCGTCTAATTTATTACTTAGGCCCCGTGACACTCATCATCCATTCCAACCTCCTTACTGGGCACCTTCCTGCACTGAAGAGGCTAAAGGAGTCACACTTTTAGACTCCTTCACTGCTAGGCCCTGAATGAAAATATGGTTCTACAATTAGATGTTCCCAAGCAGGACTGGAAAACAGAGATATGGCAGAGGTCATCTTTGGCTATCTCAGTTGTTTCTGACTGATGACACGTTAATAGAGATGATGAGTTTTCTGCACCCGTGCTTCAGCGTCTAATCAGTAGCTTCATAAATGTCAAGGGAAAGTTGTGGTGGGGTGATGCAGTTTTCTAAGCTCTGAATCTTAGCAACAACGCGTATGCTTGAAGTTAAAGGTTCTAGAGCTGGCCATCTATTCAATCCCCATTTTCCTGACTATACTAGAAGAGGCAGCTCTCCCCACAAGACTTCTGGGAGAAAATAGGGAAAAGCTTCATGGTATTGGATATGACACCAAAAGCACATGTGAAAAAGCAAAAATAGACAAATGGAATTACATCAAACTTAAAAACTTCTGTGCATGAAAGGAAGCAATCGACAGATTGAAAAGGCAACCTGGGGACAGGGACAATATCAGCAAACCACATATCTGATAATGAGCTAATATCCAGAGCATATAAAAAACTCCTACAACTCGAGAACAAAAAACAAATAACCCAATTAATAAATAGACAAAGGATTTGAATAGACATTTCTCCCAAGAAGATATACAAGTGGCCAACACACATATGAAAAGATGCTCAACATCATTAGAGAAACGAAATCAAACTATAATGAGATATCACCTCAACTCCATAAGGACATCCACTTTTAAAAAAATACAGAAAATAACATGTTGGTGATAATGCATGTAGAAAAATCCAAACTCATGTACACTGTTGGTGGGAATGTAAAATAGTGGAAAATGGTATGGAGGTTCTTCAAAAAATTAAAAATGAAACTACCATAAGATCCAGCATTATACTTCTGGGTATGTACCCCCAAACATTGAAATCAGGATCTTGAAGAGGTATTTGCAAGCGTATGTTCATTGCAGCATTATTCACCATCATCAAGAAGCGGAACCAACTTAAGTGTCCATCTACAGATAAATGGATAAATAAAAGATGGTTTATAAATACAGTGGAATATTACTCAGTGTTAAGAAAGAAGGAACTCCTGTCACATGCTCAGTGTGGATAAACCTTGAGGACATTAGGCTAAGGGAAATAATCCACTCACAAGAAGATGTACTGTATGGTTCCGCTCACATGAGGTACCCATAGTAGTCAAACTCATAGAAACAGAAAGCAGAATAGTGGCTGCCGCTGCTGCAGGGAGGGCGAAACAGGGAGCTGCTGTTCCATGGATTCCAAGTTTCAGTTTTGCAAGATGAAAAATTCTGGAGGTCCGTTGCACAACAATGTGAATGTAGTTAACATCAGCGATCTGTACACTGAAAAACGGTTAAGATGAAAAAAAAAATGGTTAAGATGGTAAATTTTATGTTATCTGTTTTTTGTATATATTTTTTTTTAACCACAATTAAAAAAAAAAAAAAAAGAGAGGCATCACCTCTCAGGTGAGTCCTGTAGAGTCATACACAGGGTTCCTGGAGGCCCAGCCCCCAGCCCTCTCCTCTAGCCCTTCCAGTGGAGTCTCAGATACAGATTTCCTCTCTTGAATATTGTCCCTGTCACATAGCAAGTCTGGCTTCTGTTCCCTGCACCTGAGTCCTGACTGGTACACCCTTGCATCTTCCAGCAAACCTCCGACTGTGGCAATCTCAGCTTGACTTGGGCTTTTGGGGTGTTTTGTCTTTCCTTGCTGTTTACCTGCTTCACAAGAACAGTGATTGAAAATAACAATGACTCATGGCCATCAAGTCTGAGCATTAACAAATGAATCTGTTCAACCTAGCCAGGGGCACACTCTACCATTCAGAGCTCAAGTGCTGTTGGTAGACAGGTGGGTTGGAATCTTGACTCTCCTGTTTTTTTGTTTTGCTTTCCTTTGTTTTGTTTTGCTGTGGGACCTTGGGCAACACACTTGTTTTGCTAAGCCCCAGTTTCCTCATCTGTAGAATGGGGATATTAATAATGCTTTCCTGACAGGGTGGTTGTGAGAATTAAGCAAGATAACCCCGGCTGGCAGCAAGCTTTCAATAACCGTTAGTGATTCTGAATGAATGAGGGCACATCAACCACTTTGTCTCAGTGTGTTCAGACCCCTCAGCCTCTTTATCTACATCCAAACTTATAGCCTTTCTACTAGAGCCAGATTCTCTGCTGCTGGAATTTAAATATGGCTCACATTTGTGGAAGACATGGAAGAAAGAGAAGGTGGGGATTCAAAGGCCCAGATACCTGAGGTCAGTGTTAATTAGAGGGCCCTTGGAGTCCATAAAAAAAAGAGAATGCAAGGGGAGTGGGTGGGTTTTCAGTGGGTAGATAATGTGTGCGTGAAAGTAGGTGGGATGAGGTTGAGGACTTGCTCATCCAGAGCTGAGAGCCTGACAAGAAGGCAGCCCCTGCCCATCTGCCTACAGCCTCTTTCCCTAGAGAGACACTGGGAACCAGAGCTAGGCTACCCCCATAACTGGCAATGCAAGGATCCTCTTTTAGCCAATGACGAGCATGTCCTCTCCGACACAGTTAATTGCAGCCTCATAACTCTTAAGACAAGAAGGAGGCCAGACCTAGATAGAGGAAGACCAAAGCCCTTATGACTATGGCTAGGAGTCTGGGCTTGAGACAGTCTTTAACTCCTGTGTTATGCTGTTGGTTGGAATCTGCAGAATTGAAGGCAGAAGAGGATTTAGTCATCAATGCACAGGGGGAACTGTGATCATGACCCTCCCCCCAGATGTTAAGTCAACAGACCTGATTTGGGAAAGGGCTCCCCAAGGAGCTAGGGGAAATTGAAAGAGCAGATAACTTGGACCTGGATGGTTGATGGCCTGGATGGTTGAAGGCCAGGATAAGTGACCTGACCTTTACTGGGGGATGCTAAAGTCAGTGACAATTGACTACTAAACTCAGCTATTTATACGACTGTCTTATCAAACTGTATAACACTGGGTCATGGTTGCTGTTCTGGGCCGCTGCTCAGACTCCCCTCAGGACCAAAGTGCCCATGCTATAGCTGAAGGGAATGCTGGGGGCTGACAGTATTGAGCCGCCCCCACCTCCTGGAACCGCCCTCAGCAAAGGACAGCCACCTTCCTCAGTGTCACACCTACTCCAGGAAAGACAGAATCCACTAACATGTGGAACTGGGGAGTATAAAGGTCCAGAGCCCTAGCCTGAGTTTGGGGCAGCTCTGAAAGGCCAGCCCAGCTCCAGAGCTCCCTCCACCCTGGGGTCGGAGTTGAGCCCTTTATGTGACAGCATCACAGCCCTACTTTTCTCACTGCTCTAGTCTGCTGCCTTGGCTCCTTGGCAGGTACTGACACCAGGAGCCCTCCTCAACGAAGCTTCTCCGTGTAAACATTCTATACCCTACGGTCGTCACGTGGAGCAAATAAAAATACAGGACAAAAAAAAAAATACAGGACACCCATTTAAATTTAAAGAATACATTTTTGAGTGTAAGTATGTCCCAAATATTACATGGGACATATACCAAAAACAAAAATCTTTTGTTGTTTACCTGAAATTCAAATTTAACTAGGCGTCCTATATTTTATCTAGGAACCCTGCTTCCATCTCAGAGTCCATTTCTTTGGGGAATCTGACCTATAAGAAACCCCATGAAATGGTAATATCCGTTGCCTTGTTTTAGAAACAAAACAGCCTCAAAGAAGGCACAGTCCTCTAAGTGACCCTGGTTATTAGGTTCGATGTGAAACAACAAAAACAGTGTATTCAGGAGCTGGATCAACTGGATCGGGTTGGGGTGCAGAAACTCTCCAGCCATTTTCAAAGCCCCACCTCTAACTGAGCCCACAGCTCTGAAGAAAAGGGTTCCTGTCCGGGTTTTCCAGCTAGCCTTCCCAGGGCAGGGCTGAACAACCCCAGGGAAGAACATTTTAATCAGCCACCTTGTCTAGGCCTCCCTTGGCCTTTGCTTTCATTGTCAGAGTCTGTGTCAATAGCTGGAAATCCAGGCAGCAGCACAAGTAGACATTTCACTCCTTCCCAAGCAGAAATCTCACAAAGGGCAGGGCTCCCCTCTTTACAAGGAAAACAAACAGGTCTCTAGGCTCCCAGGAGCTGGGGGTGGGCTGGGATGGAAGGATGCTTGGTAGTGGTGGGGGGTGGAGGGGTGAGAGGAGGTGGGCAGCCAGCTGGCTCAGCCTGGCCGAGGCTCCCACTCTCACTAGCTTCCCACTTCCATCTGCCTTTCCCCATGCATATCTGGACTGTGGGGAATCCCGGCAGCCTTCCCTTCTCTGAAGAGTGGAGCTGGCTCGAGCCTCCATATTGCTCAGCTGGGCCATAGGATTTTACTCCATCCTTCAGAGCCAGTGTGTCCTTTAAGGCAAATCTGGTTCTGCCATTCTCCTGCTCCAAACCCTTGCATAGCTCCTTGTGGCCATTTGTGGTGTACTTGCACACCTTTGCCTTTGCCTGTGTGTTTCCTACCTGGAAGGCCCTTTCTTCTCTCTTTGAGCTAATGGAATCTCACACATTCTTCAAGGCCCTTTCTTCTAGGAAGCTTTCACAGTCCTCCCAGGTCGGAATGAGTCATCTGCCCTCTGGGCTTCTTCAGAGTTCTTACTGGTATCTGATGCCCTCCTCCTAGGGTGCCTTGCCCTGTGGTTAGGTGGGCATGTGAGAGTCTCCAGTCTCCGCCTTCGGGCTATGAGCATGCACCTGACCTTTGTGTAGCGTTTTTCAGTTTATAAAGTAGTTTTACATCTCCCTTATAGCTCTCTTGGATAGATGCCACTGTCCTTATTTTTAAAATAATGCGGTAGAGGCCTAGACAGTTTACTGGTGTGTCCATGGTCAGGTAGCTACAGAACAGGTACTTGCAGAACAGGACTCAACTACTCAGATCTTCTTGGTCAAATGTCAATGCTATTCCACCAAAGGCTGAACTTACCATCTTATATGCAAACAACACCTAGCTCAGTGGATAGGCACATAATAGGAGTTCATTAAAGGCTGAATTAAATGCAGTGAAGCAGAGATTTTGCAAAAATTTGAAGATGTCTAATGGCTTTCAGTAATGCTGAGAGGAACCCCTTTCTCTTTCCACTCTCATGTCTGCCGCAACTCCCAGGAGGGTATGGGGTGCTAGGGTAGGAGTTCCACTTCCGGTTCTACTTCCTCTTTAACTGGAATGCCTGACCTGGTGACTGGAAGGTCAGCTTCTGGGGAGTGCAATAGGAAGCCACCATCATTGTGCCATTGATGGTAACACCCAGCGGAACTGGGATTCGAGCCCATACAGTCAGGGGTAGGGGAGGTATGAGGTGCTTTCCACTTCTGGGGTGGCCCCTACATCACCAGCCTACCTGGGAAAGAAGCAGACTTGGAATCTCCCACCTTAAGTGCTGTCCTTAAATCTCTCATGTAAACAAGTTTCCTCAGGAAGTCATGATGGCTCCACCTTCCAAGTACACCCCAAATCCCACCTTTTGTCACTCTCTTCACTGCCACCAGCAGGTCCCAGCCATCATTTGTCTCTGCTGGATGACAGCCCCCAAGCAGGCTTTTGTTTCTACCCTTCCACCCTTCCGCATATTCTGCTCTTAATAGAGAAGTCAAGATGATCAGGTCACTCTGTTGCTCAAAGCCCGGCCTGGCTCTTCATTTCTCTCTGAGAAAAGCACAGGTCCTTACAGTGGCCCACCAGGCCCTACATGAGCAGGCCCCATCACCCCTCTGCCTCACTCACTCTGCTGACCTACTCCTCTGTAACAGACATACCACCTGCCTCTAGGTCTTCACTCTGCTGTTCTCTCTACCTAGAAGGTTCTGTCCCCAGAAATCTGCTCTCCTAATCTTCTCTCCTTCAAACTGTTGCTAAGAACCCCACCTTCTCAGCAAGGCCTACCTTGGCTACCCTATTTAATACTGAAGTCAGCCCCATGCTTCTCCCTTAACTTTTGATCTCCTTCCATGCTCTACTTTTTCTTTCTATGGTAGGACTGTAGCCTTCTAACAGACCATTCATAAAGCTCCCTTGTGTTGATTGTCTGTCTTCTGCCCTGGAATGTCAAGTCCATGAAACTAGGGACTCTGCCTTGCTCTCTACTGTAAGCTTAAAACAGTACCTTGTATGTGGTATGTACTCAAAACATATTTGTGGATTGAACAGAATCTGTAAATGTGGATGAGAATAGTCTCTATATAATCAGGCTGTGCCTGAATTAAATCAGTCTATTAAGAACACTTAGCCTAGTATCTGGCATGTGGTAAGTGCTCAGTGAATGTTCTTATAAGGATATGGTAAAATGAATGGTTTAGAAAGATAAAAGGTACAAAGGGCATCTCTGGTGAAAGGGGGGAAGAGTCCGCCTCCCCTCCTCTTTTCTTTTGCTGGGGCCCTGGGACCCTTTTTGTGAGTGGGACCTCAGCTGACAGAGACCCGGCCTTCTCTCCCAGAGCTGCCTTCATAGCCCTGTCTTCTCTGGGTGGGTAGAGGGCTCATCCTATAGGGAACCCTAGAATAACCTAAGTTAAAGGAACTCAGGTCAGCTAGTCCATGCCCTAGGTTTGTTTCATATGGGAACACCAAGGCCTTGTGTGGGAGAGGGATTAGATTAAAGTCAGAGAGAACAAGTCCGATGCAGAGTCTGGATCGCTCTCACTATACTTTCAGCAACTGGTATTTGTAATCCCAAAGCAGGAGTCAGTACGTGGCAAAAGACTTTTTAAAAAAAAACTGGTTTGTGAAATGTTTTAACGTGGAAAGCCTTGTACAAGAATTTTCCATCTTCAGTTGGATGTATTTATAGCAAATTACCTTTGCTGCAAAGAATAAAATGATAGGGAATTTAAAGTGTCCTGGAAAATGATTGTGTATTTTAATTTTTCATTTCAATAGACATTTATTGAGGACTTATTATGTGTAAATCTTGGAGAGAAGAAGTACAAGATACATTCTTTCCCTTCAAGAGTTCTCTAGGTGGGATTAGGAGAGGGTCAGGGAATTGTGTAAAAGAGCACCACGATGACCCAGTAATTATTTTCCTTGATATTGCCCAAAATGAGTTGAAAAACTTACATCCACACAAAAACCTACACATGAATGTTTATATAGTCGTCCTCCTTATCCGTGTGTGGGTGATGTATTTCAAGACCACAAGTAAATGCCCGAAACCACGGATAGTACTGGACCTTATATAGACTATATTTTTTCCTTTACATACATACCTCTGATAAAGTTTAGTTTATAAATGAGGCACAGTAAAAGATTAACAGTAACAACTAATAATAAGAGGTACAATTATAACAATATACTATAGTAAAAGTTATATGAACGTGGTCCCTCTCGAAATGTTATTGTACTGTACTCACCCTTCTTCTTGATGAGATGAAGTGAGGTGAATGACATAGGCATTGTGATGTAGCGTTAGTCTACCATAAGGGTCACTTGAACACAAGCACTATGATACTGCTACAGTCAATCTGATAACTGAGATGGCTACTAAGTGACTAATAGGAGGGTAGCATATACACTGGATGAACGGATAATTTACATCCCAGGTAGGATGAAGTGGTACAGTGCAAGATTTTATCATGCTCTTCAGAACAGTGTGCAATTTAAAATTTATAAATTGTTTATTTCTGGAATTTTCCATTTAGTATTTCTGGACTGAAGTTGACTGTGGGTAACTGAAACTGCAGGAGATGAAACCACGGATGAGGGAGGGACTAATGTAACAACTTTATTCATAATTGCCCAAACTTGGAAATAACCAAGATGTCCTTCAGTAAGTAAACAAATAAACAAACTGTGGTATATACATACAGTGGAATATTACTCAGTGATAAAAAGGAATGAACTATCAAGTCATGAAAAGATATAAAGGGAAATTAAATGCACATTGTTGAGTGAAAGTAACCAATTTGAAAAGGTACACTCTATATGATTCCACCTGTATAATCTTCTGAAAAAGGCAAAATTATGAAGACAATGAAAGGTCAGTCCTTGCCAGAAGTTAGCGGGGAGGGAGGGATGAATTGATGGAGCAAAGAAGATTTTTAGGACAGTGACACTCTTCTGTATGATACTATAATAGTGAATACATGTCATCATTATACATTTGTCCAAACTCATAGAATGTATAACTCCAAGAGTGAACTTAATGTAAATTATGGACTTTAGTTAATAAGGTATCAACATAGGCTCATCGATAGTAAAAATGTACTACGCTAATGCAAGATGTTAACAATAGGGGAAAATAGAGAGAGGGGAATGAGGAGGTATATGCAAACTCTGTGTACTCTCTGCTCGATGTCTCTGTAAACCGAAAACTGCTGGAATAAAAGGTCTATAAAAAATTAGAGAGCACCATGAGGTGTGATCATGGAGAAATGCTATAGAAGTAATTTGGGGTAGGGGGAGAGGGGAGGTTTGGGAGGATCAGAATCAGCAATGGGGTCAAGACCTTTGCATGCGAAGTTAGTGTTTCAAAGCCTGCCTCTGCCACTAAGTGGCCTGAGCCAAGTTATTTAACATCTCTTAAGCCTCAGTCTACTCCTTTGCAAAACAGGGTTAGTGGTGCCTACCATAGAGTTGTTATGAGATTTAAATAAAATATGAATGAAGCACTTGGCATAGCCCTTGTTGAGAGCCGGTTCTCTCTCATGCCATTCGAGGAGAGGAGCCATCTCTACCCCTTCTGAGCTTAGGTGGAGTTGGTGGGTGAGGGAGGAGGGAAGAGGTGTGCCAGGCAGAGAAACAATGTGAACAGTTGTGGAAGCTCAAGAAAAAGCAGACGCGAGGTGGTCTGGCTCAATAGAGAAGAGCTTGTGGAGAGTGGGAGGCGAAGCTACAGAGGCAGAAGAGATAGGATGCTGGTGTTCTGGGGAGTTTGGGAGTCCTCCTGAGGACATATGGGAGCCACAGGATGACCATCACTAGAGGGGGGCAGGATCGTGCTGGCAGTTTAGAATGATCCCTTCAGTAGCCACAGAAGGGCATGGGGAGGCAAGACAGAAGATGACAGCAGCAATCCAGCACAGAGAGGATTTTTCTGGGGCTGCTTGAAATAGTGGGAAGAGTTAGACTGTTGGGTCTGGAAAGCGGCCGGTCCAAGGTCATATACCAACTCGTGTGACTTTGGGTAAGTCACTTAACCTCTCAAAGCCTTAGTTTGTTCTTCTTTAAGGATATTTATCTCCTAGGGTGATCTTCAAGGTGAAAAAACATGATAAAAATTAAGAGGGTCTGGGAGTGGGAGAGACATGAACTGTACTTAAGCCTCCAACTGGGGAAGGTAAAAAACGAAAACCACACAGTCTAAAATTGCCTGGTTTTGAACAAGGACACTGGGGTTTGAATACTGGCTCCACAATTTACTAGTGTGCAGTCTGGGTCTAGTCACTTCATTTTTCTGAGCCTCCTCTTTAGCATCTATAAAGTGAGGATAACAATATCTGTCCCACAGGGTTCTGTGGTGGAGTGACCTGAGATGATTCCTGAACATCCAGGACACAGCAAGTCACAAGAATGGGAATGGTTGTCACTATTGTCATTGTTATTATCATCTTTAGAGAAAGAGAATAAAGAATATTTTTCTTTTATTTTAATCTTTGTTATCAACATGCTGTATACATAGTAAGTAATTGTTTTAATAATGAAAAAAATAACTTATCAAGAGAATGAGAAGACAAGTCACAGACTGGGAGAAAATGTTTGCAAAAGACATATCCAATAAAGGAATGCTATCCAAAATATACAAAGAATTCTTAAAACTCAACAATAAGAAAATGAACAACCCAATTAGAAATGGATGAAAGATCTAAACAGACGACTCACCAAAGAAGATATACAGATGGCATGTAAGCACATAAAAAGATGCCCTGCATCTTATGTCATTGAGGAAATGTAAAAATAAACAACAACGAGATACCACTACACACCTATTAGAATGGCCAAAGTCCAAAACACTGACAACACCAGATGCTAGTGAGGATGTGGAGCAACAGGAACTCATTCATTGCTGGTGGGAATGCAAACCGGTTCAGCCAAACTAAACATACTCTTAGTGTATAATCCAGCAATTGCACTCCATGATATTTACCCAATGGAGTTTAAAACTTATGTCTATACAAAAACCTGCACTCAGATGTTCATAGCAGCTTTATTCATAATTGCCCAAAGTTGGAAGCAACCAAGATGTCCTTCAGTAGGAGAATATATAAACTGTGGTACACCCAGACAATGGAATATTCTTCAGTATTAAAAGGAAATGAGTTATAAAGACAGGAAAAGACATGGAGGAAACTTAAATGTGTATTACTAAGTGAAAGAAGCCAATCCGAAAATACTACATACTGTATGATTCCAACTACATGACATTCTGGAAAAGGCAAAACTATGGAGACAGTAAAAAGATTAGTAGTTGCCAGGAGTTGAATAGGTGGAACATAGAGGATTTTTAGGGCAGGTTTAGACTGGGAAGATTAGGGGGTCCCAGTTGCAGGGTACCAAGTCCAGGGTAAAGGGTGTGGGCGGGAGGGAGTGAAGGTATCCTGTCTTCAAGATCCCTCTACTCAGTCCTGCCCTTTCCAAGCCCTGTCTTCCTTCCTGGGAGTAGCTGATCTTCCTGGATGCCTGGTGCCAGGGTGGCTCTCTACCTACCTGTCATTACTTGGTCCTCCGCTGCCTTGCTCTAGCCTTCTCTAAAATGGGAATGGAGAGAAGTCCCATAGTCCAAGCACTCTCAGGCTCGGGTCTGTGGGAGGGCACAAGTAGTAGTGTCTGTACCTTACCTTTGCTCCTCCACTGCCAGCCTGGCCGCCCAGCTGGACCTCTTCAGGGAGAAAGGCTGGTGCACCAACAGCTTGTATGTGATTCAGATCCTGCCACTGACAAGAGGCAGAGGCACTTCCAAGGGCATCTCAGTCACAGTTGCAGAGTGCCTGCCCCCTTCACCAGACAAGAAGTCTGCAACTGCTCCCGCGAGGATCTAATTAATTAATTCTCTCCTTGTTACTTAGCACCAGGAACTCTGGGCCCAGGATGTAACCTGGCAGAGCTCTGAGGGGAATTGGAAGATGAAATAGAGACCTGTGGTCACAACCTACACATGCCGCTTCCTGGCTATATCCCACAGCCCCTCCAAGTCCAGCAACTTCCTCGGGTGCCCCTGGCTTGGCTCCCATCCCTTCAGCCAGCCAAGTGCCTGCCTGCCTCAGGCCTCAGGCCTCATACACCAGTGATGTACTGGAGCCAGCACCCATGGGCTTGTGATTGCCCATGTCAGTGACATCCTGCCCTAGCAAATGTATTTACATCATAGAAATTAGCAAACACTGCCAAATAGCTACTTTCTGCCCCTCAGAGCTAGTTATTAGAAATTTATCTTCACATTACTGTACATGCTGTTCCTTTCGCCAGGAACACGCTTCCCTCCCCCTTTATACCTTAGTTCTCAGTGAAAATGGGCTTCTTCAGAGAGGTCTTCTCTGCTTCTTTGGCCTGACCGCACCTGCTATTACAGGCTCATTTCTCTTGTCTCTCCTCGGGGTGTGGGACACACAGTGGATGTGGGGGGTACATGGGACTAGCTAAGTCATGACAGCTGTGAAAATGAAAGGAGTGATATTGTCCTTGGGGAATATGCGTGTAGCACTGTCTCTGTCTGCTCTGGGTAAGAATGATGTCATCTTCCTGCATAGGAATAGATGATTTTCATTTTTCTGCCTTGACAGCCTTAAATCGCTGCCTGTCTCACCAATGGGAGGTTCTCCTCAAGCCTCTAAGCCTGGCTTTTTGTTTTTAGCAAAGCAACTCTATTTCTTACCTCTGCAAGCCTCTGCTGCCTTTCTAAGCCCTCTCCTTCTCTAGCAACATCCTTCCCTTCCTTCCTTAGGGCCTCCACACTGTCCTCAGTTTCCCTCTCCTCTTCTGCTTACAAATCTTGCTTGCAGGCTTCGACCTACAGTTAATCATTTACACCTTAGTGAGAACTGGCAGTGAGGAGGCATCACGTAGCAATGGAAAGGCACTGGCTTCTTTTCACCTTTCATCTACCAGGGCTCAGCCTGGATCTCCTCAGAGATGTCTTCTCGGAACAACCACCCCATAAGTTTTGATCATAAGACTATGTTTTCTTCAGATCCCTGGTCACAAACTGTGATATTTATTCATTTACTCACCCTTTTCTGGCTTGTTATTTGTCTACCAGAATGTTAGTTCCAGGAGGGCAAGGAACATGTCAGTCTTCTGTATTCTTATATCCCTGGTGCTTGGCCTATCATTGCTCAGTACACATTTCTTGATTGTACAAATGATTCCTGACCCAGGCTCAGATCTGTGTTCCCCTCAGCTGGCTTACTGAGTCAGCACCTTTGCTCTTTGTGCCCCAGCATTCTCATCTGTAAATGGGGAGAATCGTACCCACCTTTCTGGATTTCAAGCTTGTTTTAAGGATCAGATGTGATGCTGATTAGGAGTTCTGTATACCTGCAATGTGCTGTTGGAGTGTTAGGGTTTAGTCACAGTGGCTGTCCAAATGACATCTCTCTTCCCTGTCTCCCTTCCCTGTGCAGTGGAGGAATTAAAGTAATTCCAGGTGGCAGCAAAGAGATGAAGAGAATAATAACTAACTAACCATACAACTAATAATAACTAAATAATAATAACTGACTGATTGCTTACTATATGTCACATATTGTTCTCAGCTCTTTATAGTAATTAACTCATATAAACTTAAAACTACCTTATAAGGTAGGTCCTATCATTATCTCTATTTTACAGGTGAGGAAACTAAGGCACAGAGAGATTAAGTGATTTGTCCAAATAGTGGAGATCAAGTTTTAATTTTTGAGGAGACTTTTCTGAAATTTCTCTAATCTAATAACTTTACCAGTTCAATTTCATGACCGTTTATTGGATTGCTAACACCAAGAGTTTTTGTTCAACTGTGACTTTGCCCCTGTGGCAGGCATTGTGGGCCCAGAGTTGAGTAAAACTGATCCTTGCCTTCAGGGAACCCACTATGCAGTCCACAATGGGTATTGGTCACTGGCCCTGTGCTGCCCCTGGGCTCCACAATGCTGGGCATACAGTGTCCACCTTCAAGGGACTTCCATATGTGGGGGCAGAGTGGAGCCATGCAGGTCAATTCCTGAGACAAACCACCCAAAGCGGGGGGGACCTGTCTACAGTCAGGAACCAAGTCAGTGCAGAGCCAGGACCAGAATTCAGAGTTTCCCACTCCCAGCCCAGATCTTTCAAGTGTACCATCTGCCTCAGAGCCCTCAGACCCAGGATTCCCCAGGCCAGGGTCCCTTCAGGAGAGGCCTGATTCTCTCTTCCTCCAGAGTCTCAGGGTGCTGGCAGCGACAACAGCCAGTGATGAAAAATGCCTCCCAGCCTGACGCTGACCCGGCTCACCGGCTTTTAGCCTAAGACTGCTGGGGTCTGCTGGGGTCTGTGCTCTGGGGGAGCCAGTGGAGTGCCCTCCTGCCCTCCACCCTGGCCCTTGCCTGCTTCTCTTTATCATCTTGTTAAAAGATTTTTACTCTCCATTTGGAACTTGGAATTTCATTATTCTGTGTGTGAAGCTTAGGGATAATAGGCTGCCACTTGAAGGCTGCTTTTCATCTTCAAAGCTCTTGGCAGACGGTTAATTAGCCCTCTCTCCCCTGTCCCTCTGCTCCCTCCATGTTATAAGTGTTCTTGGGGCCAGGAGAGAAACCCAAGGGAGACCAAGGGACTTGGGTATGGGGCTGAGCAAAAGTCTGGAGAAAAAAAGGAGTCCTGAATTCTGGAATCTTCTCCCAATGGATTCCAAGCCCTCAGACTTCTCCCCCCTGTTAGGACCACGGCATACTGAGGTTCAGGAAGAGGATAGAGCCCCACTGCAGGAGTGTGACTTCTAGAAGCTTCAGAGCCAGACAGTCCTAAGTCGGAATCTCAGCCTCCACCGATTACATGGCCTAGGCTCACTGAGCCTCTAAGCCTCTGTTTTTTTCTCTGTAAAATGAGGATAATAGTAAAGCTCTCTTGAGGTTGTTGGAGATTGAGTGAAGTAAGTATCTGGTATGAAAGGTACTCACTAGGAATGAATGAATGAACGACTATGATGTTGATGGGTTGGAATGGGGGAATATTAGAGGGTACAGAGAGACAAGTTGAGGCCCAGATGGGAGGAAGGTAGCTCCTTTTCTTCCTTTGCCCCTCCTTATCCTTACCCTCACAGCTGGACCTCTGCCCAGAGGACAACCAGTTTCCATGGCATTGCATGGCTGCCCAATGAGGGAGTTGATTTTGTCTGCTTTTGTAGGCCCTTGACACTTCTTGGCAAATGGTGATGTGATCGAATTTCTGACCACAGCGAGCTCCGCCGAAGGGTTGCCAAGGATAGACGCTCCCACCTGCTTGGCCTCCATAACCCTCTGCTATGAGGGCCAAACCAGACAACTGATGCTACAGCCCAGGCTTCAGGGTCTCCCAGACCTGGGCTGAAATAGCTGTGCATTCAGCTGGACTAACACTCAAGCTGACATGAGGAAATCATCTCCTCCTCTCAGGGTGGTTTAGTGAGGTTCCATGGGCTTTATGTGGGTATAAGCAGCTCAGTGTTGGGATAAGTGATTGCCAAAGTCATCAGTCACAGCATGGGGACCTGGGGCATGAAGTGTGAAGTGCATCAACAGGTGCCACATGGGGCACGGAGTGAGGCTGCTTCTGGCCAGCTGCACCATCCTCTCTATAGATTGGCATGGCGCTAGAGAGGAGAGCTAAGAAATGGGTGGTCTTTAAAAATCATTCCTTCACATTTTGGTACCCTCTAAATTTCAGTCCAAAGCCCTCTTTGTATCCATTGCTCAAAATGCTTAAGGCTCCTATGGAAGTTACTTAATGACAGGTTTATGCTTCATGTCCTCTCTCCTAACCCATCAAAAGTAAGGACCCTATTTGGGGTGTGTCTGGACCCCCAGTGGCTGGCACACTGCAGGCACCCAGTTAACACTTGTTGTTGGCGATAGTGTAAAGGATGGAGTTTTAAACACGAGGGATCAAAAGGCCATCATCTCATGAGGAATCGGGAGCACTGATTTTGCTTCCTGTCTGGGGTCAGGAAATAAAGAATATTGAAAGAGAAAACCAGGAGAGACACCCACAGAAGAAGTTGGTGCAACCTGGCTGATGCTTCCACCTTTGCCAGCCCTCTTGACTGGGGGGAAGAATGCAGAGGGCCAGCCAGACAGGCTGGAAAACCATGTCCCTCCCTAAGTCAAAATCTCCTCTGACTTCTTAGTGCCCATGCCAAGAGTCCCTGGTCTGGTGGCTGTGACAGTAATTACATCGGTAAGCCGTAGGTTCTTTCCATTCCTTCAGAAAGTCTGGCGAGTGTAAATGGCATCTTTTGGCTTTCCAGGTCAACCTGAATGACACATCACATTCACTCAGTGGCTCACAGCTTGCTCATTACTCGACCTTTATTGAGCACTATTGTATTCCAGAGTTCTGGCCACTGCGGGTTGGATGTGGAGTCCTTCTCCCAGATGCTCACAGCCTCCTGAGGGAGACGGACAGGCAAACGGAGCATGCTCACACAGTGTGGTCAGAGCTCAGTGCCTAACCTAGATCTGGGGTCAGGCAACGTTGTCTGGGGGAAGCATTAAGGTTGAGCCCAGAGAAGCTAGAAGATACAGAGGTGGGGAAGAGCGAGAATCTTCCACGCAGAGAAGCAGCCTACTCAGAAGTCTGGAGGGGGTAATACGTAGGTCTGAAGAAGCAGAGGTAGTTGGCAAGGCCCGACAGAGAGGCCAAGGGCCAGGAGGCCATTGATTTTGCATGCTGGATTTTACTCTGAGAGCCATGGGGAGCCATTGAATTGTCTGGAGCACCAGAGTGACATGTTTAGAAAAATTTCTTTTTCCTTTTGGCTGAAATAATCTCAGCTGAGCCAAATTGGTTATACTGTGAGAAAACATGGATTACTGTTTAATAGGTGGGATGTATTCCGTAGAGATAGCCTGCTAAAGGAAGGAATCCTTAGAGAAAACTGAACAAAAGTTCTTTGGTGGTAATAATTTTGGTGGTCTCAGGCCAGCAGGGTCAAGTCTGACTTTACCCCACTGCAGCTGGCTTTGCCTCAACTGCTTTAGACAGACCCTTGCTCCAGCTGAGATGTGTGTGCGGTTGTGCCTATGACTTGGCTCTGTGGTCACCCTGCCTGTTAGTACCACAGCCCCCTCCTCCCTTCTCCCCACCACTCCATCTCTCCAAAAACCCTGTTCTGCCACTTCTAGGAAGCCTGTCCTGGCATCTGCCTGTCCCTGGGACTAGTTTTTTTTTTTTTTTTCCAGTTGGAAGGATTGTAGTAAGACTTTCTAAGGCAATGTGTGCTAGAGTTATCTGCACCCGAGCCTAAATCTCCATGACGAGGCAATGAGCAATCTGAGGGCAGGGACGATGCCTCGGTCCTCCTTGGATCCCTTACTCATCTAGCTCTGTGCCAGGCAGGCACACGTCCACATTAAAATGTCCGTTCAGTGGAATCATGTTTTATTATGTTCACCCCGAAGTTGCACAGAAATATTGTAGAGTAAGTGCAAGACCTCCTAACTTTCTGCAGGTCCATTTTCTTCAGCTTCTGGTGGCCCTGGTTGCCCCTTTTGGAGACCTGTTGACTTGCTCAGGTGCAGTTAGCCACCCTTGCTGGGCTCCCAGTGTCCTTCATGCCTATCTCTATTATGCTCCTTATTATATTGGGTCAAAGTCATTTTTAATAAGTGTCCACTCTCCCTACTTTCTCCTCCTTCCACCCAGGCCAGTGCTGAGTGAACGGTAGGAAATCAATAAGTGTTTGTTGAATGAAGAAAAAAAAAAATGCCCTGGCAAGAGTACAAGAGCACTCCTCGGGCGTATTAAATGAGAACACAATTACCAATTGAATTTGTTTCCTTCAAAAGAACCATATATCCTGGAAGCTCTGTTCCAGACACCCAGATGGCAAGACTTGGGAGAATTCAGAGTTATTCCTATTGAAACCATTTCCTCCAGAAAGTCCAGAGTTCAAAAGGGAGGCATTTGCCACAAACAATTGGGCCAGTGTGAGAGGATGTCGGTGGCACGTTTCCAAGGTCTCGGTGGGCCTTTGAGCAGTTACCAATGCAAATATAAGAAAAGGACATTGCCTGGGGCAAATGTGGTCACACGGAAATGGAGCTTTTGGCAATGAGAAGAAACCAGGTCAGCTACTACATGGGCAGTGGAGAGGCCATTGAACCTGGAGCCAGGAGGCCTAGGTTCTCAGCTGGGATCTAGGTTTCAGATTAAGGTTTCTGATAGCCTAACCCTAACCTTGTTTCCCAGTGACAGTTTCCAAGCCAAGAATTTGATGCAGGGTATGACAAAGGACTTTTTCAGATTTGTGAATTTTTGCTGTTACCTCAGGCTTCCGAATGTAGCCCTTTTCTTATTCTTTGAGGAGATACCCTATTGAATGTAGGACTATCTCTAAAAAACTCTACTCCTGTCCTCTGCATGTGCATCCATCCTACTTTCCAGCTCATCCTGTGCTCATGCCTTCCTCCTTTCGGAGGGTCATCTCTTGAATTTGCAATCTCCTTCAAAACTGGGTTCTACTGTTACTTTTCTTTGAAGGCTTTCACTGATCATCACAATTTGTACGGATCCAAAGAGAGAGAGGACTGGTTGTGGCTACAGAGAGTTATGCAGGAATGTTCATCCAATAATCTTGCACAATCAGTAGTTGACACTGACTGAGCACTTAGCAAGCACCAGGCACTGTGATAAGCTCTCTACAAGCGTGATCACTCTTAGCTCTCACAACAACCCTATGAGGGAGATAACTCATAAAAAATTTTAAATATCTATTTATGGTGGTCATTAGTGTTGTCACCATATATTTCTGCTTCTCCTTCTGAGTACCAAGTAGAATTTTGCTTCCTGAGTCCCTTGTTGTTGGGTGGGTACATGTGAACAGTACTGACCAAGGACTTGTGAAAGGAAGTACCATGATATTCCACGTTGGAGAACATTTCATTTTCCCTCCAATACGGAGACAGGCCAGCAATGTTTGGACGGTGACAGCTTCATCAACTTGACTTTTTAAAGAAAAACTCTGTTTATTTTTCACCCATCTCCCACCCCCTCCCCTTTAGCAACCATCAGTTCATTCTCTATGTCTATGGATCTGTTTCTGTTTTGTATTGTTTATTCATTTGTTTGTTTGTTTTTTTTTAGATCCCACTTATTTCGCTTTAGCATATTGCCCTCTAGGTCCATCTATGCTGATGCAAGTGGCAAGATTTTATTCTTTTTTTTTTTTTTAATTGTTGAGTAATATTCATCAGCCTACTTTTTGTTGAGTGTATGCAATGAGAAGATACTCAGGCTGATCCATGATGAACATGTAAGATGAACAAAAAATAAATTTTAATTGTTTTAAGACACTGAGATTTTGGACTTGCTTGTTGTTGCCACATAATGTCCCCTGTGCTGACCAATACAGCTTTTTACAGATGAAGAAATCAAAATTGCATGGGGAGCCATGGATGAGCCTGGAGAAGAGGTAGCTGGAGCCCTCGTGGTATCCAGTGCCCTGACTAACTGATTGTGAAAGGCCTTGAGAGCCAGACAAACGGTTAGATCTTTATGCTATTATTTCTGGAGTACAAGGCAAGGGAAGGCTTTGAAAACAGAGGAGCAGCACAGTCATGCTTAGGCTCCCAAAGAATCATTCTGGCAGCTGCTCTTAGATGAGATGTCACTCTCTGTTGATCCATCTGGGTAAATCAGTCCTGCACCCCACTGAAAGCCAAACTCCCAGCAACTGTAGATATGTGCAGAGTGCCTGTGCTTCCATAGCACCCAGAGTAAAACATTTGGGCCCTCACAGAACAGAGAGGCTAGCTGGAAGAGGAACCCCCAGAAGAGCCTTCTCCCCACCCAGGGAGGCCTATTGGCTCCGCTGTCTTTTTAAATGACCATAAAACAGCACGGAATTGGATGCTAACTAACAAGGTTAAAAGACCCTTAAAAACAAATGATGCCATTTCTCCCCCCTCCCCAACTCATTGCTGAGTAAAAATGTGTCACTTCAGTAGGCATTTTATTGGTAATTACAGAGTTACTTTATTTGCATATTACAGAGCTGCTAGTGGCCCTGGTGAACGTGTTTAATGTCTTTGAGTATCTTAGAAGGAATCGCTCATTCCAGAGAGGGAGAATTCAGTAATTATTTCCTTAAAACTGGAATTTGCTAATAACTCTGCAGCAGATCACTTTGTACTCCCCAATACAGCAATTAAATAATAAGCAATTAAATGTTCAAGTGACTTAGGCATAGGACCTACCCCAAATAAGGCCTCTGCTTCCTTTTCGTTGAAAGGGGAACAGAGTTAAAATTAACCCTTTGACTTCTGAACCACAAGAGAGCACTGATTTCTCTTGGAGCCAGTTAGAGAGGGCTGGTACCAAATGTCATCTCCTCACCTTCAGAGTGGTATGTTGGAACTCAAGGAGAGGGCTGGGGCACAGTCTGCAGCAAGGAGAGGCTGGTGCCCCTCCCAGTAGCCAGAATCATGGGGCAGAGGTTAAGCATGGGGATTCTGAAATCAAACTGACTGTGTTTGTAAATTGGGCCCAGTGCTTACCATTAGGTGTCTTGGATAAATTATTCACCCTCTTAAGGTTTCAGTTTTCTCATCAGTAAAGGGATTCATAATGGTATCTCCTTCTCTTGGTGGTGGTGATAATTAAATGACATGTGGAACAGAACAGTGCAAACTCAGGACACAGTAAGTTCTCAGTAACTATGTGTTGCATTGTCTTTGTCCCAGAGCCCAGGTCTCTGCCAGCTATGTGAGAGAAACTGGGATATCTCTGCCTGTACTCATGAGCTGGGGGAAGGAGGGTAGGGTGGCGCTTATCAGCTTGGAGTCAGTTTGCCCAGATGGAATCCTGGCCACCTACGTGTGCACACCAGTAGTTATGTGACTTTGGGGTGCTCCCATACTCTCTGACAGCCTGGAGCTTCTCACCTGTAAACTGAGGAGAGCAATACCCATTGGAGTGGCAAGGGCGCTGGGGTGTCCTGTGTTTAACCACATGTTTTAGTTTAGTTTCCTGCCAGGCAAATTAAAAAAAAAAAAAAAATCAAGTGGACACAAACCTGTCTTTAAAAAGGACCATTACAATTTCAGACTTGTTCTCTCTTAATTTCTGATTGATACATAATCAGCAGTGGCTTGGAGCACTTCAGCATTTAATGTCTCCCTCTGTTAAGTATTTAATGATCTGAAAACAAACACTAAGGAAGATGCTACCTACAGAGGCCCTGGATCTTTGTGTGACCCAAGGGATACTTCTGCGTTGGGACTGGGTTTACCCACTATCTCATCTGTCTGCAAAATCTGCTCAGGTATGGTGTTCTGCTTAATAATGTAAAATGCTATTCCGTGGAGAGAGAGTACAGAAATGTATATTTTAAGAGATTAATCTTCCCACCTCAACATCAGGCCTGACTCTGCCACCAGGTAGGTTTATGGGGAATATCTGATGGCCTTCTAAGTAGTAATAGCAAGTTAACAGCAAAGAGGTCCAGCCCTAGCACAGGACTTGACACTGAGGTCTGTAATTATTAGTTTCCATTATCCAGCCTGGCAGTGCCTGACATTACACCTAGTAAGTTTTTCTTTTTAGCCGAAGGCAGTTGTCCAGGTTCATATCCCTTTCCAGCCCTAGTCGCTGAGAGGGTCTCACTGTTATTTGTCATACACATTTCAGCAGGCGTTTGTGAGATCAGCTTCACAGTCGTCTTGCATCTCAGGAATGGAAGGAAGAAGTGCGGCCAGGTTCTAACGTGAGGGGAGGCAAACACATAGGAAGTGCCACCTTTCAAGCCTAATGGGGCTTTTAGCCCCTATGGACTGAGGAGATGTGGGGGAAGGGGAAACTACCCCGCGGTTTGGTAGTGGCGATTTTAAAAGGTCACTCTCTCTTCGACCAGTTTCCAGCGCGTGGAGACAAGTCTGACCCATGTTTCTGCCAACTTCAGAGGCTTGTGCAGGCAGCAGGCTGTAAATACCAAAGAACCCTTTGCAATTGAACTGTGTTGCCTTGTGGATGCTCCCCCTGTGGATAAGTTCTACCCTCCACAGCCACACAGAAGATGAATTCCATGTCCCAGTGGTAGCTCTCTGTCAGCTTCCCAAGTAAGCTCTTGGTGGCAGAATCTTACCATGCCCAATGATGCCTGGTCCTGAGGCTTCCACCCTCTCTCCTGTGACCTGGCTTTTGGGGTATAATTTGATAACCTGCTCCTGAACCCAGTCCAATTTATTAATGCCGCCCCTAAAAATGGGATCAATCTTTATTTCTCCTGTGCAGGTGCTTCAAATGGATCTGCTTAGAAGCCAGCTGGAGCTGACAGCTGAGCTCATTCACCATTGCCGAAGGGTTTGCAAGGAGAGAGGATTGCTGACCAAAGCTAAATGTGGTGGGTGACCAAGAGGAAAGATTTAGAGAGGACTGGGCAGGGGTTCATCAGAGGCACTTCTAAGAGCCTGACTTTCTGCTCCTTGACCATTTCCCAGAGGGTCCAGCAGGGGCTTCTAGCAGAGGCTTCGGGGAAATGCCATAATGGCTGGAGGATAAGAGTTATAAATCCATGTGGGAATGTCTTTAGAGCAATAAAATAACATGGATCCGAGACCTCCCCTTGTGGAATGACCATGGATGACGAAGAAGCTAACATCTTCCCACCCACCTGCCAAAGCTAAACTGCCTCTCAGCCCAGCTTAGCCCTTCTTCAGGGCTCCCAACATTGTTGGCACATCCGTGTGACAACCTGGGCTGTGAGAGTCTCTCATTTCTGACTTAATCTGTCATCCACAACTTCATGCTCATTTAGCTCTTCATCCTTGGGGCCTCTGCAGTGAGATGGGGTCCTCAGGGGCCGAGGCCATGCTTACAGTCTCTGTGGCTCCTCCAGGCCCATGCAGAGCAGGGGCCAGCCAGTGTTTGCCGCTGTGGGCTGCTGTGGGCAGCCGGTGATGGAGGCAGAAAAGCTCCTATGATGGATGAAGAGCAAAGGCCCCAGGCACGGAGGGCACAGAAGACACTTTTTCAGCCTGGAAATTAGGTGCTCTCAGGATGTGGCGAGTCCTGGAATGGAAGATATATGGATTAAAACTGTAACCTCGGACCGTGGCCACGCCTAAAGGCAGTGGTGTATTGGTAAATGTTTAACGATTGGCGAGGAGTGGGGATTGATTTGCACCCTGATTGGTAGCATTTTCCCACATCCGTGGTATCCATCTTCTGACTGTGGTCAATTTCAAGATACCAATGGCAAGCTGCTGAGCACAGCACTGGGAAGAAATGCATATAAATGGCCCTCAGAAGCCAGTGGAAGTTGGCTCTCGCACACTTAGTGCCACCTCTTCTGACCTCCCCACGGTACTTGACCCCTGGGCTTCCCTGGGCTTTCAGCTTCATGAAGGTCTCCCGGTCCTCCTTCTTGCAGGCTGTCCCACTGCCACCCCACAGAGCAGCAGCTCTCATTCTGGACTGTGCATCAGACTTCCTTAGGAAGTGTTGAAAACTCCAGGTGCCCAAGTTGTCCCCTAGAACAATTAAATCAGCATCTCTGGATGTGCAGCCTGGGCATCAGTAGTTTTTGAAGCTCCCCAGGTGATTCCAAAGCGCAGCCAAGTTTGAGAACTATTGTTTTAGAAAATACTGATGCTAGTTCCCACTCCCACCGGTCGAATCAGGATCTTCTTGGCTCTTTTGTCTGACTGCCAAGCTCTCCAGATGGAGCCCATGTGTAGCCACCACTGAGACTCACCATCACAAAGGCCCCTGGGCTTTGTACTCACACCTTCCCTCCAAATGCACACCATTCTCCTCCAGGTGACCTTATCTTTTGTAATGTTCTCTTCTCCTATCTCAATTTTTAGCCCTGATCTCTGTCCTGAATGCTTCCTGCGTTGCCATACTTACCTGGAGCATCCTAGCCTCAGCTTTCCTCCTCCACCACCTAACTCAGAGCCTCCGTTCATTTCATCTTCTCTGTTTACGCCCCCAGAACTTGAGATGTGGTACTCCTGCTGTCCTCAGCTCCCACCTCTGCCTCACCTTCTTCCTGTCCTGGCTGTATCTGGGGAAGCCTGGAGTCTGCGGCTCCTTTATTCCTACTCAGGCAACCCCAACAGTTCTGACTGGGCTTTTAGGAAGTTGCTCTCTGCACTCCTCCTCCTGAACTACTGGAAGTGTGGTCTTCCTAAACCTCTTCCCTCCTCCACTTCCTGCCTTGGCTCCCCTTGACTGACAGCAAATACACGTACAAGCCTCTCAGGTCTGTCCTCATTGCAGGCATCTTTCTTGCTTCATGATTTCATGTCGATGACATCTCTGAATGTCGATTATATCACTGAGGAATTCAATGTGCTCTTTAAATGCCCAGTGCCGTCCCACCTTTGTTCCTGTTGGCCATCAGCCTTCCTTCCTTCTCTACCTGGGGACACCATTTATCTTGCAAAGTCCCAGCTCAAATGTCACCTTTTCCACAAACACTCATTGGTCCCCTCCACAGAATGAATCACTCACCTTAGTGGAGCCCTGGGCCACGTTGTGAGCGGTACTTTCATGCCCTCCCCCCCTCCTTGGATGACTTCAATTTCTATTTCTGTCACTTTCTCTATATCACCTTGATAGCGTCCTAGTATTTAACAAAGTGCCTAGTAGAAAATTGTGATAGGAATTTATTTATTTAATTAACTAAATTAACTGATGATTAATCAGTTGGTGTTACAGATCAGGCCCCTCCCGATTTGTGTGTTGAGGTCTTCAGCATCCTCAGAATATGACTTATTGGAAACAGGGCCTTTATCGAGATAATTAAGTTAAAATAAGGTCATTAGGGTGAGTCCTAACACTATATGACTACTGTCATTATAAAAAGGTGACATTTAGACACAGACATGGACACAAGGACAGTGCTTTGTTAAGTTGAAGCCAAAAATTGGTGATGCTCTTGTAAGCCAAGGAACATAAAAGGTTGTCAGCAAATTTTCAGAAGCTAGAGGCAAGGCAGGAACAGATTCTCCCTCACAGCCCTCGGAAGGCACCAACGCTGCTGACACCTCGATCTCAAACTTCCAGACTCCAAAACCGAGATGACGAATTTCTGTTTAGAGCCACTCAGTTTGCAGTACTTTGTTACGGCAGCCCTAACAAACTCATCCCACACATAACCAGTGTCTCCTAGAACTTGGATCCCAAACTCACAAAAACCAGGACCCATTCAAGGATCATCTTATTCCACAAATCTTTATGGCATGCTTACTGCTGGCAAGGCACTGTTGTAGGTCCTGGAGATATGCCAATAAACAAAATGGACAAAATCTCTTCTCTCCTTGAGCTTCTTTTCCAGTGGGAGGAAGACAGGCATTAAACAAATAAATAACCATCTAATGACAGTTGCAATGGCTCCTGGGACATGCACCCTTTTTCCATTGTCTTTCCTTTATTTGGGTCATGAAGACTCATTGATAAATGTTGCATCTCTGGGTTTTGCTTATGACAAAATAAGATTTTAATAATCAAAGCAACTTTTGTTTTCTTCTCTCACCTCTCTGGTTAGAAATGGGCTAACAAAACAAATGAAATAAATCCTTTATTTTGATTCTTTTTAAAATCAACCATTCAAAATATTCATGTGGAACCATGTGCTCTGCAGAATGTGTGTTGACAGTGATTCTCTCACTGGGTCAGGATGTAGTTATTGGATGTGGGACAAGAGGGTACTTGCTGTTTCGTGAGGAAATGGGTTACATGGCCCCAAGGAGCCAAGGCAACATGGGAGAGGCCGTGGTGCGAAACAAAAAGTCTTCCCATGAAACCAGTGAGCTCTTCCGCAAGACGGGGTGTAACCAGGGCCCAGCTTCCTGAGCAGCCGGGGCAGTGAGGGTGTACTTCAAATCCAAGCCTCTGGATAATTTTTTTGGGGTAAGATGGAGGGGGTTGGGGAGAATCACAAAGACTCTAATTCGAGAATCTGTAAAATCGTAACACCTCATTTAGCCAGTGTCATTAGGGAGTGAGGAGTTCCACATAAGTGAGTTTTCCAGATAATTGAACTTTATTCCCCTAAGAGCCAAGGCTTAAAAGAAATTAACCGCTTTGACAGCAAGCTCTCTAATGTGTTCATCTGCTTTCAGAGGCTGGGTACCCAGATGGTGATTTCACCCCTTCTCGGCAATTCTGATGGTTAGGAGCCTCCATGTCTGTTTCTGGGTTGGGCTTGGTTGCGATTGCTTCTAAGGCTGGGTTCTCAGCCCTGGCTACATATTAGAATCATCTGGATAGCTTAAAAAGTCCCGATGCCCAGGTCTAAACTCAGACCATTTTTTTCAGAATCTCTGGGAGGTGGAGCCAGGCATGAGTGTTTATTAAAGTTCCCCAGATGATTCCAATGTGTAAACAAGTTTGAGAACTACTGTTCTGGGATGTGTTGAGTTTCCTCAGATAATAAAAAATGACACGAAACACAATAATCATTATACAAGTGACTGCTCCAAAGTCAGGTGCTCAGCTGGTGACTCATATTCCTCATGTCCTTTAAATCCTGTGGGTGGTCTTCGACCTGATTTTCAGATGGGGAAACTAGCCTCAGAGTAGCAGAAACTTTCCCACCCTCACTGAACTAACCGGCAGAGTCAAAATGTTCATCTCTGTCTTGTCCAAAGCCCTCCTTTGTAAGATGGTCCTCGCCTACTCTGCATTTGGAGCACTTTTATCCACCTTGCTTTAGTTGGGCGCCCCCTTATTCACAGCTGGTTTACAGGAACTGATTCTCTCTGTCCTTGCCACACCATTCTGAACCTGAGCTTCTAATTTTCCCCTGAGCTGGGAATCCAGGTCTCGTAGCTTGTTGGAACTATGTACAAACTAAGAGTAAACAGCCTTCCAGTGGAGGCCTGAAAAAAGGGTCCCTTCTGTGAAAAATGCATGTAAGCTCTAGGATATAAGCTTTGGAAATCTGTCTCCATTGTGAAGGGCTCATGAAATGGTTGTATAAATAAATCAATTCACTGCTCTGTCTTTTGTCTGCTTCTTGAGGGATTCCCCCAGGCACTGGGCATGTTCAGGGTGCTAGTCAGTATTTGCTGCTGTCTTATCGGCAGAGAGCCCCTGGCTGGGCACCCCAGATGGAAGGGGAGATGGAGGTCCTTCTTTGGTCAGCTCCTACCTCTGTCTGTCCTCATGTTCCCAGTCTCCTTTCTCTTCTGCCACACTGGGTTTCTCACCAGCCTCTATCCCAAACAACTCATCTTGGTGCTCTTGTGCCAACTTCCTCCACATTCTCCTCTCTGCCAACTCTGACTCTACTTCCTTTCAGCAAACACTTCCCAGAGCCTCTGCATATAAGGGAGGTCACTGTGTCCTATCACAGGAGCTTTCATCAGGGTCTTGGCCCTTGGGAAAGAAGCCCAATCTGCTCCAGCATCAGTTTTTTTGTCCGTGACATGGGGATGGCACCACCCCTCTCAAAAAGTTTAAAGTAAACAAGGCCTTTGAAATATCTAGCCCAATGTCCACCCAAGACATGGTGGCTCGTCCTCCTAGGGGACCAGCTCAAACCTTTGGGGTCTCCATCAAGTCCTCCTTGACTCCCTCTCCAGCCCCTCAAGCTCTGCCCCAGGCTATTGGTCTAGTTGGCTCCTTCTTAGAGCTACACAGTTCAGATCAACATCCGTTCTTCTCAAACTGGCTCTTGGCAGGAGAAGGAGTTCACATATTCCTGTGGGTGGAGAGGTGGGTGTTGATGATAGGAGTGGAGGAGAGAAGACTGACTGGAAGAAGCGCTGGGCCCAGCACTTCTGCAGAGAGCACGCAGGAGGCTCAGTTTTCACTGCAACCCTTGGTCCAAGCCTTCAAGCCTTTGATCTGAATCTGTCCATGCATGTGGCTTGCCTTACTGCTGCCTCAGAGTATGTCTGTGTGCCTTTGTCTGCCCTCCCAGGAAAAATGTAGATTCATCCACATCTAGCAGGCCCAGCCGAAAATGCAGGGGGCTGTTACATTTCCCTATTGGGGCCTGATTCTGTAACCACACAGAGCCTCCAGCCTCTCTGAACACAGGCCTTGTGAGACCTGAGCTTGTATGGGCTTCCGAATGCAAACAAGCGGTGAAGTATTTCAAAACCTGGTATTTCACCAGAAACAGCCCTTCAGAGGGGCCCAAAATACACAGCCCAGTGTTTGCACTTAGAGTGGGAGGCCCAGCCCAGGGCCCAGCGGCCAGGTTTTCCCTGTGTCAACAAGGGAAAGGAAAACAGCTTGGCTGTGTCTGGGGAGACCTGACAAGGGGTTTTCCAACTGGGCTGGAGAAGGGAGGGCAGAGAAGGCGATGCCAGCTCCCTTGGGTGCTTCCTGCAAACAGTGTGGAGACCCTGGGGTTTTCTTGTGAACTCAGGGAAGAACCTCACAGGGAATTCCCCAATAATAATAACAATAGTTACCGGTTACTGTGTGTGATGTGCTAAGCTCTTTCCATGGTTTATCCCCTATAATCCAGATGAGCTCTGTACTATCATTGTCCCCATTTCAGAGGTTAGAAAACTGAGGTTTAGGGAGGATTGGATCTCACGTTGATCAGTGGTGGAGCTGAATTTAGTGCGAATGGGTCCAGTGTGTTCCTATCAGTAAGTAAAGTTTGTCCTCTCTCCCCCCTTCCCTCCATCCCTTCCCCCATCTCTCCCTCAAGGTCGCTGAGCCATCCATGGTCCAGGCCCTGAAGATACTGAGAAGAATACAATACAGCCTCACAGAGCTGCCAGTTGAAAGGAGGGCCGCCCTGTGGCCCTGTGATGGCCATGTGAGAGCATGTGGGCCCCCACGGAGGTTGATTCAAAGTGTCGTGGGAGCGGGGAAAGGAAGTGCTCACCTTTGGAGGGCCACATCTGGAAGAACAGCCGGCTGAGCTAAGTCCCGAGTCAAGAGCTGGTATTTGCCAGGCAGACAGGAGGGTACTGGAGGTCCTGTGGCCAAACTCCCCACAGGCGCTGTGCTCCTGGTGACAGCAGGCAGGGTGTGGGGGTGGAGGTGGTGCGAACCACCACGTTCACTGAGGTCTGGGAGAGGAGAGTAGGGTGGGGCTCGGCCTTGGTGGAAATCAGAGGACTTGGAGGAGCCCAGAGCATGAACCGTGTTGCGAACATCAAATAAAGTAACAAGCATAGAAATGTTGTTTAGGCAATAAGATATGGTAAAAAGTTGAATCACTTCTGGTTCAAGGACCTTAGGCACCATTTAACCCAATTGTCTCATATTTCAGAAGAGGAAACAGAAGTTCAGAGTGGCTGTGACTTGTCCAAGATTCTCTCGGAACAACTGAGAGTAGTTCAGAAGAGAGGCAGTCTCTTCCCTTTAACCACTGCTATGATTCATTTTGTCATAAAAAAAAAAATTTAACCACCACCCAGCTGACCCTTGGAATGAACACCTCTTTGCCTTCAAAAGAAAAGAAGACGAAGGAAAAAAATAAAAACTCCAAGCCTCAGTAACCACAGAGCAGTGCTTCTCAGGAAAAACCACTGCCCACTGCCACTAGGAGCACAGCACGACAGAAACTGACCTCACTGTCGGCCATTGGCCTGTTCTGATGGCTCTGTGGCCAGTGTCTTGCTGTCACCAAGCTCCTCCAAATCGCTGGAGGGAGGTTGTTTTGATATTTGATTAGCCACAGAGAGTAACTTGTGAGTGCTTGAGCGAGCCAACTCCAAAGCCATCACAGCGTTGAGTGCTTTAGCCTGTTAGAGATGCCGCCTATCAGGGAAAGAATGGTGGGCAGGTCTCCAAGAGGGAAGATAAGTGGGCTGTTGGGAGAAATTAATATGAAGAAAGGAAGTGGCGAATGAAATGAAATCAAATGAAAACTAGGCCCTATGATATCCATGATTCATAAATTTCATTGATACCCGGGATGTGAGATCCCTGTTCTCCCTTGAGTTAGTAAACTGCTTGTCCTCAGGGTGACCCTTCCAGAAGATTCATAGGTGAGGGTGAACTGAGAGGAAAGGAGGGGGCTGGAAAGCCTGTGTAACTTTTAGGCATTAGTCCCACCTCTTCCACAAGGGGTATTCTATGAAGATGAGCCCTGAGAGAAGGGTGTCTGTCTAGCACAAGGTTCAGGAGAGAAAGGTAAAGGTATAGGGGTGTAAGCTGGTGATGATGGTGGTGGGGGAAGGGAGGTGAGAGAGACGCAGGCAGGAAGCAAAACCAAATCCTAATATCTTAGTAAGTTTGCCTAGACTAACCTACTGTAAGCTATTCTTGCCAAAAGCTCCTTTTATTATTTTTAACCACCGCAAACCCCCTGATGTGAAAGACTATGTCCACCAAATAAATTCATTTTCCTACCTTATTATTTTTATCTTAAAATCAGAAATCTCTCTAAGCTCCTCCTCAGAGAATCTGACCCCACTGCCTGCTGAACCAAACTGGACTCCCTCATACAGCTGCTGTTGAAAATGAGAGCGTCGTCTCTAGTTGTCCCCAAGACAAGGGAAGGCCACTGGAGCTGTCCAGTCTCTACTTGGTGCCTTCTCTCAGGGTCAGTCAAGTTTCCTGGGCTGTATGCTACAAGCTAACTGGGATAACTTAAACAAAGACTGGAGCTTTAAGGAAGAAAAGTATATATGTATGGAAATAAGGATGAAAACAGCTAGAAATAACTGACAGGAAGCAAGGTGGCCCCAGAGCTCATTGGGAGCCACCAGCCCTCTCAGCTCCCTGGCTGCCACTGCTCGTTGGCTGAATGAACTCCCACCCTGCCTCCTTCCTTGCTTCTGCTCAGGATTGAGTCCCAGGAGAGAGTCTCATTGGTCAGGTGTCCATCCTCTGGCCGAACCAGGGCAGCGAGAGGAAGTTTCCAGCAAAGGGGCCTCCAGGGAGGCTCCTCCCCCTTCCCAAGGAAAACACAGGTCTCCTATATTTACCATAAACTAGGACTGTATGCTGTGAGGGGAGGTACTCCTTCAAAGGAAATTGGGAGCTCTTGGGGGAGAGGAATAGATGCTGAAGTCCCCCCCAAATCAATTCTTTTGTAACTGACAGAAAGCAAGTCAAGCCAGCCTTATCAGAAAAAGTCTTTCTCCTAAGGAAACCATGAAGAATTCAAGACCTTAGGGAGGGCCATCCAAGAATTCAGTCTGTCTCTTGGCCTCTCTTTCTGCTAGAGACTACGTGGTTTCTGGAGTTGGCTTCCCTTGCTTCTCCGGGTCTCTCTCTCTCCGTCTCTCTCTGTCTCTCTGACTCTCTGACGCTCTGTCTCTCTGTCTCTCTGTCTCTCTGTCTCTCTCTCTGCCTCTCTCTCTCTCTCTCTCTCTCTCTCTCTCTCTCTCTCTCTCTCTCTCTCTCTCCCCCCAGACTGACTGTCTGCCCTTCATGCCCACAGCTCCACATTTACATTCCCGTTATTCAAGAAAGCAGTCCAGCTGTCTGGCTTCCTCTGTCTCAATTAACAAATTTCCCAGAGGGAACAGGGTTGGCTCTCTTTGGGTCAGGCAATCACCCTTGCTATAGTAACTTCCTAAGAAAAGGTGCAATGGGAGGTTAATTTGTTGCATGTCTGAATGTATTTATTCCACCATCACACTTGATTTACAATTGGGCTGAGTAGAGAATTCTGTGTTGGAAATAATGTTCCTCTCTGCATTTTGCAGACATGTTTCCATTGTCTTGTACTTTCTCAAGTTCCGGTTGAGTTCTGACACCACGTGCAAGCTGTGGAGGGTGGGGAGGGGCCTGGGAGTGCAACTGCTCAGGATGTAGACTTTTAACCCCTGCGCTGCCTTCAGCTCTGCACCAAACCACGCACTTTCACACACTTAGAACCTGTGACCCCTGAGCCTCTCAGGAATTCTTTAAGACAAATCAATTTGTTTCTCATTGATCTCCCTTCTGCAAGTGTTTAACTTCGTAGCTTTCTCCACTCTGCTGAGTCATTATTGCTTATAATGGCTTTCCAGAATCCAGATATCTGTTGAAATCTCTTATCTTCTGATGTCACAGACCACTTTGGAGTTGGAATTTTATGTCTCCCCCTTTACTGTCAATTTAATGAGATGTCGAGAGCGAAGGAGGTCAAGGTATGTTTAATCCATCATGTATAACTGGATTAGAATCTTGATATTTTCCTACTGTTAAAATGAAAATATTTTCCCATATCCCAGGTTTTATGGACTTCTTTTGTAATTGACGTATAATATTTTATATTCCATCGAGAAGATGTGGGATGATTTACTTAACCGATCTCTTATTGCTGGATGTTTAATTTGCTTTAAGTTTTCACATTATGAGCACCTTTGTGCATAGGGCTCCCTCTGTACTCTGAACTGTTTCCTTAGGATACATTCCAAAGGATACAAATCTTTTAAAAATCCCGATCAATTTTGCCAAACTGTTCAAGAATGTTTGTCCCAGTTTTCCCTGTGGGCAAGAGAAAGAGGATGGCTGGTCTTCTGTGGCTGTGCACATCTTGTTGAAACTCCAGTTCTCCTGCAGGCCTCCCCAACAGAGTTCTAGTGAATCTGTGGAAGCTGACAAAGGCGTTCATTCTTGCTAAGAAATGTCCCCATGCCTGTCTCAACCAGTTGAAAAAAAAAAAAACTGGTGAAGGAAGAAAAGAATGTAGATTCCTTTATTTTCTTCCTTAGTCCTACCTCTGTATGTGTGAGGGAGGGTGGAACGAGAGTAGTATAGGGAGAAGAAATATAATTTTTAAAAAGTTATAACATGAGTTAAACCATGGAAGGTCAATAACTGTAAACAAGAGAATCTTACTGCTTTGCTTCATTTCTCTTAGAACAAGAGCATTTTGTAGGCCAGTAGGGGCATCGTCTGAAAACTGCTTGTAAAGACTAGTAGAACTTCTGTGATGGAGGAAACAGCTAGGCCCTTAATTCAAGGTTCCATTTTTACAGATGAGGAGACAGAGCCCAGAGAGGGGAAGGGGATTGTGTATAGCCAAAGGGTAAGGCCTGAAACAGAGACCTGGGGCTCCCCAGAGCAAGATGCTCCCCTCTGAATTCGGCATGCCTTAATCATGGCTGGCATTTGTCAGCATCATGTCTGTGACAAATAGGATCTTAGTGGGACACATGGTGGGCCATGGGCTTTTCTCCAGCACAGTACTCTGGAGGAACCATGACAGCAGCAGTCAAATCAATATTGTACTTTGCAGGGAGCCCATGGGCGGCTGGACATGAGGTGAATTGTGGCTGTCTGGGGCCTTCCAGTGGGGAGGGTAGCCATCTGAGAGGCTGGCTAAACAGCAGAATGTGAAGTGTTGGTTCTGGAGGCCCCAAAGAGGCTAGCAACTCTCAAGACTTGCTGTGCAGAGTCTAAGTGCCACACTTATCCCTCCTCCAACACAGAGCCTTCTTTTGGCCCTTACACTGGGTTTTTCCAGACCTCTCACTTGGTCTGACCAAGTATTTCTAATGCGATCAGGTTGGAATTGGGGATCATTCTATGAAAACTGGACTGGTTGTCCTTTTGATGGTTGTTTTTTATTCCCCGAACCTGGGGCCTTCTAATGGACCCTCTGTGCTTCCCTATGAAGCCTAACTAAGCTGACAGGTTCCAGTGGCAATTGCCAGGAGCTCTCCTTGGCTCCACTGCTGGCTGATGTGCCTGATCTGAGCGTGTCAACATCCCTGAGCCCTGGCTGCCTCATCAATAGAATGGAAGTTGTTAGGTTGAACATATGAAATTGCTGATGTTCAACCATTTTTGGCCTGTAAAACCAACAAACTTCGTATGGCTAAATCTACTAATAGTATCTAACTTACAACATTTTGAGGTTTAAAATGAAATCATTCATGTACAATGCTTAGCACATACTACAATGTAATAACTACTAATGTTGGTGCTTATTTTCTACACACAGGGCCTGGGCAAAGAAGAAGCAAGCTAACGTATATTAAGCATTTACTATTTGCTAGGTACTTTATATGTTACATTGTTTCATCCTCTCAGCAATTGTAGGGAGGGTTGTCATAATTAGCTCCCTCTTACAAATGAGGAAACTGAGGCACAGGGAGGTAAAATAAATTGTCTCAAATAGCACAGCTAGCTGGCGGCTGAGCTGGGATCGCAGCCCAGATCTAACTCTGCAGACCAGGTGCATTTGTTGCAGCACTTGGCCACTTTCTGAGTCTTACTGAAGAAGTCTTGAGTGTTGGGGAGTTAACAGTCTTTCCGCAAATTTTAAATTAGCAAAGTAAAAAAGTTATTACATATTATCGCCAATGAATTAAGTCTCATGCATATGTTTTGTTTGAGTTCATAAAATATTGATCATCATGTCACTCACTCCATGAAAGAGGAACTTTTGTCTCCAGTTTACAGATGAGAAAACTGAATTTCAGAGAGTCTATAGGACTTGCCTAAAGTCACACAGCAGGAAGAAGAACTGAGATCCACCTCCAAGGTCACTGGACTCCAAAACTCTTCTTTCTCTATGCTGGGTGAGAACCATGGCTTCCACGTCCTGCAGAAAGGGCCACAGCCTGGCCAGTTGCTGGAATGTTCTCATCCCTGGGCTGAGGTGGCCTTTGTCCCTTTCTCCCCGTCCTGGCTGCACTTCACCCTCCTGTGATGTGCAGGGCTCAGATTTGTGGGAAACTATCACTTCACTAGGATCAGTGTAAACTGCGGCCTCCCAGCCACAGTGCCCCTTCTCCCAGCACAGGCACGCTGGCGCTCCGGGGGAGGCAGAGGGCCCTCCTGGCTCAAAATAGCTCTGTGTTATTAGCTGCATTTAATTGAAGGTGTTTCGAGGGCAGCCTCCACCGGGCCCAAACCAAATGGAAAATGACACACTGTCAAATTAATGTCCCCAGACCATGATAAATGGCCGGGGTGGTGAGTAATGCTTCCATTTCTTGTTTTAAAGGAGAACGATGCAGCCAGGCTCCGTGCGTCTGTCCCTGCTCTGTGGGGAAAGGTCAGGGGCGTCCTCCAGATAAATAGTGTTCCTCCCTGGCCCGCCCACTTGAGATGGGCTTCTCTGGCTTCTGCTGAGCTGTGCTTTCTCTCCCTTCCTGTCTCTGGAGGCTGGTGAGATTGCCAAATGGCTTGCAACCCTCCAAGCCAATGTCCAGGGAGGAAAGGAGCAGGAGATAAGACTAATCCTTCACCATCCGCCTGTACTTTATACCTTCCAGAGCACGGTCACCTTGGTATCTCATTTGATTAGTTAGTATTTGAGACCAGCTCCTGACCTCCAAGTGCCTCCACCCTCCCCTGCCATGTCCTTGGTGTCAGCCGTGCAGATTCTTTAAACTCACCCTGCATTCTCAATCTCTTGTACCACATAGGACTCCATTGCTAAGTGCCTGCTCTGTGCCAGGCCAGGAAGAAGCAAGAGTCGGTCCCTTCCCGTAAGGATGCAGACAGTCCCCGACAGCCAGGGCTGGTCTGGCACCCCAGCCAGGCTGCAGTGGTCTTCTGTTCAACATAAACAATTTCCCAGAACATAAACATCAGACAAGGCCACAAGCAAGACAAAAACAAGACCACTCTGTAATCGTGTCTGAATGCTGACAAAAACAAGAACACTGTCCAAACCACAAAAATCACCAAACAGCCCCCTCTTTTGCTAATATCAGCAACTGCTACCTCGTTAGCAACTCAGCTTTGCTCCCTCTCCACTTCCCTCCTCTGAGATAAGATTCATTAAGACAGTCACAAAGTTATTCCCTCCCCCACTTCCTGGAAGCGTTCAATGCAAGACAAAGCTCTGCTTCCTTGAATCTTCCCCCAAATCATCTTTCCCTAGCTCCAAATCTAGAACCCGTTTCTAGCACTCTCTCTTGCTGAGGTGCCCCACTGTCCCCTATGATGTATTACACCAGGTAATACATGCACCTTTGTTCAAATACAGGTGCGTTCCCTGCGGTCTTTGACTGGGTGGCATTGGCACCGCCAACCTTGGACACAGGGCAGAGTTAAGGAAGAGTTAAATTGCCCCACAAATGTCTGTTATAAGAGCTAAAGTGCTGGGACCGTTCATGGGGAGCCTTTACAGAGGGGGTAGTATGAACTGGTTGTTGAAGGAGAAAAATGAGCCAGTGAGGCAAAGGTTAAAGAGTAACAGGAGCTTTCATGTGACAGGACCCTGAGCAAAGGCCCAGGGGTGGGGACCAGCATGGGGGAAATGTAGCATTTCCATCCTCCTCTCATCGCCTCTCAACGCAGGGGAAGTTCTGCTTATCCTTCAAGGCTCAATGCACAAGTCACCTCCTCTGAGTAGTTCTCCTAGGCTACCTTGAAGTCACTTCATCAGTCTGGGCTTCAGTTTCCCTGTAATAAAGTAAGATTATACTAAATCAGTGCTTTTCAAACTTTTTTTTTTTTTTTTAAGGAATACAATCCTTTGCTCAGAGATGATCTTACACAGAAGCCCAACCAATAAAAAGGATAAAAGATATAAATGGAGCTGCTGTGGTTGAAATGGGGTCTGAACTCCTGCCCCTCAGCCTTTTGGCAACTCCTAGGGGGCTCCTGGAGACTCCTAAGGCTTTCTCAGTGCCAGCTGGAAAGGCATGAAAGGGGAGGGCATCTGTGGCCCCCTCCAATCCTTTAATTCAGTCTACCCCACTCTCCTGGAAGCTTCCCAAGGACTGGAACCATGTCCTAATTAACTCCCCTTCTCCATGCCCTGCACATGGAGGATGCTAAGCAGATGCTGTTTGAGTCCACGTGATCCTCACATCCGCCCTGCCAGATTCTTGCTCTCTCATTCTTCTACGGGGATGGTGAGGATCCCAAAGAAGCTCAGGTTAGGCAGGGGTACTGCCTTAGGCCATGCAGGCTGTGAAGAGCCAGCCAAAGATTCCCTGATCTTTCCCTTTGGTCCAGAACTTTCCCCACTGTGTGGGGATCTGAGGCACAAGGCACGCTCTGTCTGTCCGTCTGTCTGCCTCCATGGGCTCAGGTTCCTTTCCTTCCCCATGACAGCCTGAGACAATATTGAGGGCACACAATGGTTCTTCAGCTCCTTTATTGCCAACTCCCCTGCTGTCTCGAATGGACCATGAGTCCCTGATGATACATCGCAGAAAATTGGTTGTCAGGCCAATAAATGTGTCCGATTGGATTTTTGACATCCAGGCGAACCCATTTGTAAGGCATTTGATTAAAGTGCTAAAAGGCAGCACAGCAATAGCGGAGCAGAGATGCCCTCAGTCTGGCCTAAATAGGGTACTGTCTTCCCTCTAGGTGAGATGCTCCCTCCCTCCCCATCTGCTCCTTTCCTCCTTTCCTATTTTCATCCTTCACTGCTCTGCAAGTGCAGCACTTAATCAGGGCTCCGGGTGATGGGAGGGACAGCCTGGCCAAGCGGGAGAGGGATTGCCTTCCCTTGGCTGCCTGCCTCAGAGGCTTAGGTCCCCAGGAGCTGGCCTAGGTTTCTGGCTGAGCTCCGTCTGCACCCGCCCTTCCTCCTGGGCTGTCAGTGGTCATCAGTCACCAAGTCTCAGCCATTCCCCTTCCGGGGTGTCAGGGAGTGGAAAGAGGCCCCACTGGATGGGCTGGATTCACATCTCTGCTCAGCCCTTCCTGGGCTTTGTGACCCTGGTAAGTGAGTTCATATCCACAATCCTCTTTCCCCATCTGTGAAATGGGAATAATAAACACACTGTTCCATCACACATTTCCATAGCTCAAGTTGGAAATGGCATGGCTGATTAATTAGAGAACAGGATGCATATTACTAGACTGCTACTGATGATGACATAATCACAGTGGGACACCACATCCCGCATGTGGGAAACATGCCGTTCCATTATTTTTAGCTTGGAATCACAAACTACAAGTTTGAGTATAAGACATTGTAATCATTGGAATCATCACAGAGAAAATAACTTTATTGTGAGTCCCTTTTTATTTTCATTCTGTGATCTCTCCTTTTCCTATTGCAGAAGTTTCTTCTGCAATGTTTTGACCGTATGATGTTTCATAGGAACCCAGTCATCCCATTGTAGTGGTGACTGAGAAGATGAAATGGGATGGAAGATGAAATGCAACATGCACGTTGTTTGCCCAGAATGGATGTTCAACGAGTCTTTTTTTCCTCTCTCCTTTCCTCTCTCTTATGCCCATTTCTCTCCAGCCTCAGAGCCACCACCCTTGTGCAAATTTTCATAACCTTTCTCGGGTCTGAATAACAGCCTTCCAGCTAATTTTTTTGCCTTGTTCTCTTGCCCTTTGCTCTCTTGCTCCCAAGTCCATCTTACATGTGGCCCCTGCATTGATTTTCCTGATAACACTTGCCAGAATCCTTCTGCAGGGAACCAGCAACTAGCTCACAGTAAGTGATCAACAATTTCAGGTCCTTTAATCTTCAGCTTGTTCTTCTCAGGCATTGTTTCTTAAAAACATCCTCTTTAACATCTTTCCTCTTAAAACCTGCCTCAATTTTCCTGAAATTTAGCCCAATATTCTCACTCCCAAGTTATAAGACTGGTTCCAGAGTTCCTAGAACACCTGCTTCCAGACTTATAGCCCAAAGCTAATCCCCTTACACAAACCTTCCTATTATCTCCAAACACCTGGAATGCTTTCTGGCACACACCACTGTCCCCTGATTTCCACCCCTTCAGGGCACACTCTGTTATTCTTGTTATGTGCATAATTTCTCAGTCTGCAGCTCTCTGAGTACTGCCTTTCCTCCCCCGGCTCTGTCCCTTTCAGAACCAGGCCACAGTACTCACTAAACTACCTGATTGGCCAAGAGCCCTCCTCTAATAGTCTGGAGCGAGAAGGGCCTTATGTACTCAGTGACATATTTTCAAGACCCCAGATCTGAAGACATGCTTGGCATAGGCTCTGATGATGATATAACATGCCTTAAACTGGGACAGATTGCCAAACCTGGACTCTGGAGCCTGTGCTTGAGCTGGGAAGAAAAGATGGTGCCCTGGAGTGTGTTTGAGCTGCACTGAGAGGTTCCGTCATGTGTCCTGCTGCTGTGCCTGAGTCCCCCTGTTGGGCCTCCACCTGGTTCACTTCGCCGTGCCCTCCCTATCCCTGCCTGGAAAAGGAAGTGGTTTGATTGCCCTAAGTCTCCTTCAGGCTTGGTCATTCCAGTCGATGGAGTTGAATTAGCTGGCTCATTTGTCTCTGAGCTGGAAGACAGGCTTGCAGGCAGCTGTTGCCTCCCCAGAGCTGGAGACATCTTTGCAGACAGGCCTACTTTCCTCCTGGGAGTGAGCATCTTTGCCCTTAGCCTTCTGCCTCAGGGTGGGCACAGCAGGCAAGCAGGAAGCAGGCTGCACCTTACTTGGTCTCTCTATTTAGCTGGGTTGAGTAGCCAGAAGCATCTCAAATGCCAGGAGACAGTGAGTGTGGAGCTTCAACCCTGAGCCCCTAAGGTGCTGCTATAGTGGGTTGAATGGTGGCCCTCCAAAAAAGAGCTGTCCATGCCCCAATATCCAGAACCTGGGAATGTTACCTTATATGGAAAAATGGTCTTTGCAGATGTTATTAGGTTAAGGATCTTGAGATGAAGAGATCCTCCTGAATTATCCAATGACAAGTGTCCTCACAAAAGACACACAAGATATCTGACAGAGAGGAGGAGGCGATGTGACCAGGAGGCAGAAATTGGAGTGAGGCAGTCACATGTGGAGGAATACCTGGAGGCAGAGACTGGAGTGATGCAGCTGCAAGTCAAGGAATGCCTGGGGCCACCAGGAGCTAGAAGAGGCAATGACATTTCCCCTAAAGTCCCTAGAGGAACCACAGCCCTGCTGACAACTTGATTTTGGACTTCTCGCCTCCAGAAATTGTGAGTGAATAAATTATGTTGCTTTAAGCAACCCAGCTTGTGTAGGCCGGCTTGAAGGGCTGTTTGTCTAGAAACTGTCAGGGCTCCTACTACTCAACCAGCAGCCTTCCTGGGGGAGGGAAGTGGGGTGCTTTTTATTCAGGCCACCCTCCTTGCTGAAGTCCTGCCTTTGTCACTGTGCAACACACAGAAAGTTCCATCCTTTCTCTGAGCTTTGCCTTTCTCATCTGCAAAATGAACAGAGTTATTTGTTACTTGCATCAAGGTCAATATAAAATGAGGGATAATCGTATTGAACTAGAGTGGGTTTCTGAGACCCTTCAAGCCGTTGGCATTCCTGCAATAAGGAGGCACTCGATAGGGACAAGACAGGAAACATTTAAACTACTGCAGATGTAATAGGGGTCCTAAACCATATGATCTCAAAGCCCTGGGCAAGTGAGAGTTAATTCTTCTAGCCCTTATTTTCCTTATCTGCAAAATGGAAATAATAGCACTTTATGCCCAGGGTCATTATAAGAATTAAATAGAAGAATAGAGATATAGCTCAGAGCACAGAGGTCTGAGGGCATTAAGTGGCCCAGTGATTAATTCCAAGGGGATTCCCAGAGCCTAATGCCTAGTATACGGTGCATACTTAATGCTCATTACTCACAGTGAGAGCCACAGGCCAGGGCTAACTTGCTCAGAATTCTCCAAGGCTCATGGAAGGTCAAGCCTGAAGTTCGCAAGGAGGAATGAAAGAGGAAATGTGGCCAGAGGCTCATCTAGAAATTGGGAGGGGGACATAGGGAATGGAAAGAGGACTCGGTTTCACATTAGGCAGTTCTGGGTTTAAACACTAGCTTTGCCATTTGCAAGCTGTGTGACCCTGAGCAAGTTACTTAACCTCTTTTGAGTGTCAGTTTTCTACTCTGTAAAATGAGAATGAATAATGCCCTCCTTTCAGGAGTACTGGGAGGAGTACATGAGGGGATATGTGTAAGGCAGCTGGTGCAGAGAAGTCATTCAACATGCAAAACTAACTTCCTGTCTGCCTTTTTGCCTCCTTGTCTACAAAATTGAGAATAAGGGGA
>CM053509.1:82750657-82805338 GCA_028627145.1 Eidolon dupreanum
ATGTGAAGATCTGAATTTATTTAATTTTCTAACTAGTTAACCAATTGCCTGGCACCAGTTAATCAGTAATTTTCATTTCCCACCTTATCATCTACTGACTTTATTTATATAGCTAGTACATTGATATCCTAAAGGCTACTTTCAAGGTTCTTTTATTTTTTCCACCAACCTATCTAGTAATTCTTGTGCTATGATCATACTATTTTATAATGATTATAAATTTATATTATATTGCATTTTTTTTTCCGTGGAAAAAGTCTCCCTTCATTATACTTAATTCTCCAAATCATCTTGGGAATCCATGCCTCTTCATTTTCCTAGTTAGAATTTAACATAATTTAGAAATTTAGAATAATTTGATAAAGGCCTAGATACCATAGTTTTTAAAAAATTGCATTAAGCATACTATAGATTTGGGAAAGAATGAACATGGTTATAATATTTAAGTCTTCTACTCTGAGAATATGATGTATCTCTCATTTGTTTAAGTTTATATCTCTGAAATGTTTCCTCATTTTTTCATATTGTCCTACACATTTAATTCACATTTAGAATATTTGTAGCTGTTGTAAATGGGTTCTTATTTTCTAAATGTTATGTTCTTGCTAGTTCTTGTTGGTACGTGCGAAAAATAGTATTGAAAAAATATGTGCTTGCACGTGGCTCCATAGTGTAGCGGTTAGTATGTCTGCTTTACACACAGAAGGTCCAGGGTTCACACCCCAGTGGAGCCACAGTCCATAGTCTACAGCCATGCCACCCTGGACAAACCCGATATCTGATCTTGGAAGCTAAGCAGGGTTGGGTCTAGTGAGTACATGGATGGGAGACCACCTAGGAATACCAGGCATAAAAAAAAAAGTACTTATTTTGCATTTAGTCATTTGAGAATTATTAGTTCTAACAGGTTTTCTTTCCTTTTTTTTGAGAATTTTTTTAGATAGGCAGATTTTTAAATAACATTATTTCATTTAACATTGGTGAGGGGAAAAAATTGATGTTTGGCTGGGCCACTGTCTGTGAGGAGTTTGTACATTCTCCCATGTCTGTGTGGGTTTTCTCCAGGGACTCCAGTTTGCACCCATATCCCAGAGATATGTGCATCAGGTGAACTGGCGTGTCTCCATTGTCCCAATCTGAGAGTGGGTAGGTGCGCGTGGTCCTGTGACGGAAGGGCATCCTGTCCAGGGTGGGTCCCGCCTTTTGCCCTGAGCATGCCAGTAGAGGCTCCAGCCACCAGCGACCCTGAACTGGAGAAATCATTCTCTTACTTGGTTTTATTAATCTTTCTTAAGTGTATATAGAGCTCATATTTATTTCAGTATTTAATATTAGAAGTGTTTTAGGTCTTAGAAGTTTGGTGATATTTTTATGACCAGAAATATGCCATTGGAACTTAACTCTTATTTCTGGCAATTAGTCTATGATGAAATTGGTTTCCTGATAAGTTGTTTTGCTTAAAGTCACAGTTTCCAAGAACCTAATGAAACATTAGGTGAGGACTTACTGTACACCGTTTGATTATTGAGTCTCCTCCCTTCTAATATCTCCTTATTATCTGTTCATGTCTTATTGTATCTGCTAGCACTCACAGAACAGCGTTAGATAATGAAAGTGTTTTAGGGGTCATTGCCTTTTTCCTAATTTTGTTGGATTGCTTCTAGTTTTTTACCAATAGTTATCATGTTAGCTATCTGATTTGAGAAAACTTTTTTTAAAAATCAAGATAGGAAGGTATTTTATTTTTAACTTGCTTTAAGTGAGATATTTATGTAGCATTTTATTAAATTCTCTTTTCTATTTCTTTTAAAATAATCTTATGATTTTTCTCCTTTAACCTACTGATATGATGTCTTATATTAACAGATTTCCTAATATTGAATCATATCCACATTCCTGGGATAAAAATTACTTGATCATAGCCCATTAATGCTTTTTTCAAAGCTGGTATTGTTTAGTTAATATTTAATTTAGAATTGTTGCTAAGAAGGCAGGATCTGGAATGAGGCTGTGTGGCTTTGAATCCTGGATCTGCCGCTTCTGCCTGTGTGCCCTTGGGCAAGCTCCTTTTCTCTCTGATCCTCTGAAAAAAATGAGAACACTTGCATCCAGCTCAGATCACAGGGTTATGAAGATGAAATGAGAATAATGTGTGTAAAATTTTTGGACTTTTATCTCATCTAAACCTAACAACCCTATGAATTAGGCATTACCATTTTGTTTACCAAAATTGGAAACTGAGGCTCTGAAAGGGCCTAATTGACTTGGTCAGTGTCACAGAGCTGGTAAATTGCTGAAGAGGTATGCCTTACCCACTTGTCTGTTCCTTCTCCTCCCTTGTTTCTTGGTAGTTAAGACTCATTTGCAGTTCTTCAAGGAGTCAGCTACTTGACATTTGCCCACCTTATCTATGCAACCCTCTCTGTTCCTAAAGATTTTTTTATTTTTCATCTGGAAAACGATTTATTCTTTAAAAGGAAGTCAAATATCTCCTCTTCTGTGAGGCCTTTGTGTCTTATCCAAAAGATCCAGGTACTTCCTTTAAGTTACCACGGCAGTTACTATTTATATCGTTGCACTTGTAACTCCAATTGGCAGAGGTGTCATCTTCACCCAGAGTCCCAGTGCCCTGCACATGCTGCTTCCCAGGGAGGATTCACCCCAATCTGTTGGGGTCTGCAAGTGAGAAGCAGTGGCATGGCAGAAAGGGCCCATACTTTGGAGACCAACTGGAGTCTAAATCTTAGCTCTACCCATACTGGCAACTTGTCTTTTTTCCCTGAGCCTCCTTTTCCTCTTCTGTTAATAGGAATAATATCCCCAACCTCACCTGGCAATTGTGAAAACTATATAAGGGTAAGCCCTTAGCTTAGTGCCCAGTTCGTAGTAGACACTCCACAAACACTGTCATCTCCTTTCCTTCCACATGGAAGAACTACAGCTCCCAGGGCAGGGATGTTGCTCACACACATCTCACTCCTCACCAGCACCCGGCACAAGCTGGACAAGAAATGCTTCTTGGCTGATTCTCCCCATGACCCGGCAAGAGAGGCAAGGCTTGCTAGGCCCATTTATAGGTGGAGAAACTGAGGCCCTGAAAGGAAAATGACCTGCTCAATCACAGAGGCACACAGCGAAAGAGCCAGCCCCAGAACCCAAATTCCTTGAGCTAATTTCAATTCAATGGCATCGTTTTTCTGGCCTCACAGTGGACACACACAGCATTTCTCAACCTGAAGCCTCTGGGTCCATGTCAAGAGGTAGATTTTGAAAGAAGGTTCTGAGGTTAAAAAACAGTGTGCTGAACAAAACTCTTCCACTGTTTAGGTGTTTAATTATGTTACCCTTTCCATAGCATAGGGGCTTCTGCACCTGGGCTTCTGTCAGCCAAGCCTGGTGTTGAATTCTGGCTCTGCTGCTTATTAGCTGGGTGATGAATACGATAAGAGACAGTCAGGAGTGTTTTATTGAATACTTTTGTGTCCCATTGTTTCCAAACTTAGCAATGTAACCAACAAGAATAAGAACAATGGCAACACCAACAGGAGTTCTAGTCTAAGAGTTTAATGTGAAGTGTGTTTATTCCTGTTTTACAGGTGAGGAAATTGAGGCAAGAAGATAAGTAAATGACCCAGATTTACACCTAGGGCAAGTGCAGGCTTCCTGTTGCAGAAGCTCTGTTGATGTCTATTTTTTTTCTTTTTTTTCTTTTTTTGAGGGATGAGCTAGCATGCTAAGGAGGACGTGTGGGAAACCCTTGTTTGAGGGACCCTTCCTCTCACCAGAACAAACACCAGATTCTTCAGAGGTACAAAAATCAGAGCAGTCGGAAGTAGCAGTTGTGGCCCTAGGTAACTGGCAGTGCTGGAGGTTTAGTTCCTAATGGTGATATGAAAAAGCTAAGCTCTGGTCTGGCAGGCCTGGGTTTTGATTCCAAATCTTGGACTGGCTATGAGGCCTGGCTTAGGGTTAAGCCACTTAACTCTCAGGTCTCAGTTTCTTTGTCAATGAGATGGGAACGATGTGAAGGCACTGGAGTTAGATTTGGCTTCCCTCTGTTTCATACTCCACACCCAATCATGACCCAGTCTTGGCAGTTTTGCATTAAGAGGAAATCCTCTCTCCCCCAGGACCCCTTCCTCCTTAAGCTCTCTGTCATCTACCTTGTCCTTGCCAAGATCTTTACCAGCGCCCCTTCCTCCTGCAACTACTCTCTAGGCACTCTGCCTCCTCTCCCAGGTCTCTTCTGCCAGTTCCATTCCCTGGCCCAGAAAGTCAGCAATCCTCCTCTCCCCCATAATACCATGCCAGCATGCACACACATACACACACACATGCACATGCACATACACACATACGTGCACACAAATGATCTTGGTTTGGCTTCCCCCGGAAGCAGAGCAAAAGACTCCAGTGGCAGTGCTTCCCTTGGGATGTGTCCCAGAAAACATCAGCGGGGAGTGAAGAAGTGAGGCAGGGAGGGAAGGTGGCCAATACAGATAGAGGTTGTTACCACTTAGCACCGTGATTACTGTGGGCCCTACATCTGCACTCTGCTGGGGATGGAGTGTAAAACCACATCACAGCCATACTGTCTGAGGGGCCGGGGAGCTGGGGCATTACTAAATCAACTCCTGTCAACCACTGGGTGACAGTTGCTCCCCAGGGATACTAATTCCTGGTAATCCCAGTCTTTTGTGCTTGGGTAAGGAAGACTCCAGTGGCCCTAGAAATGCACAGTTGAAAGATTCCGATGGTGGCAGATGGAAGCTGGCAGGGCTGGGGACAGGACACTGTGCTGACAGTACCTGCTACACCAGTCAGCCTCACACTTGACTGGCATCAGCATTCCCCAGAGAGTCTGATAAAACCCAGATTCCTTGGCCCACCTCCAGAGTTTCTACTTTAGTAAGTCCGGGCAGGGCCTAAGATTTTGTATTTCTAACAAGTTCCCAAGTGTAGCTGCAGCTGCTAGTCCAAGGTCCACACTGAAAACTACCAGACCAAACACACACACACACACACACACACACACACACACACACACACACACACTCCTCTACCAAATAAAGTCCAAGTGCCTCTGCCTAGTGTTCAAGGCACCCTGTCACCTCCCCAGATACACTTGTAATGTTATCTCCTATGGGCCCCTGCAAATGCTGATGGCATATTGTACTGTCTGGAAACTGCCTTATTATTTCTGGCCTCTGTACCTTTGTTTATTCTGTTCTCTACTGGAATATTCCTTCTCTGCCACGAGTGCCTGTTGGGATTGTACCCATCCTTTAATTTCAATGCCTCCCCTCTTCTCTTTAGCCTTTCTTACCATCCTGACCAAGCACATGTACTCTCTCCCTCTCTGTCTCTCCCTTTCTCTCCTTTCTCTCAAAGCCTCTTATCTGAGCCTCTCTAACAGCACTTATGACTGTCTACCTTATATCCCAAAGAATTAAGTACTTATTTTATCTTCTTAATAACAACCTACAAGCCACTTTGTCAAATAAGGTTGCTTTTGATTTTCAGAACTGCCGTAGGAGATAGAAAAGTTGAATGTTATTATTAGCTCTATTTTGAAAATGAGGCTCAGAGAGGCCAAGTAACTAGCTCAAGACCACACAGCTGGAAAGTATTGGGTCAGGCCTTGATTTCAACTTCTAGGCTGTCTCCTTGCTCTTCTTGAGGGTGGGGCCAGGGAGTACCTTCAATACGTATTTGTTGGATGCGTGGATAGGATGGATTAAGATAGACTGGAATCTTTTTCTTTGAGTTGTTTCTAGAATAGACTCTGTAGAAAAGCTCAGCCCCTGGCTGACAAAATGCCCTAAGTCCTTGGTATTATTCTTCCCCTCTAGAACCCAGAAACCACAGCATAATGTGTGTGGGAAGGGGCTCAGAGCTTCCATGCCTTCTCTGGCCATGCCACTCTCCCTAAATCTCTACGTGTTCACCAACCCTGAATCTATCCTGTTGGATTTTTATGGAGGCTTCCTTATAAAGTCACGATTGATTTAATCATTGGCCACTGGCAATTGTTGAACCTCCAACCCCTCTCCCCTCTCTGACATCAGGGGGTGGGACTTGAAAGCTCCAACCCCTTAATCACAAGGTTGGGTCCCCTGGAAACCAGCCCCATTATTAACTTGCCTAGGTGCTTTCCAGAAGTCACCTCATTAACATAACCAAAGATACCTCTGCAGTTTTCCTCATAGGATGTTCCAATGGTTTTAGAAGTTCTGTGCCAGAAATGCGACTAAGACCAAACATATATTTTTTATTATAAATCATAATATCACAACATCCTTGAGCTATCCCCTACCACCGCCAGTGAGGTAAAGAAGCCCATTGACACGTTATTTCTCAAAGTGGCCTTTGATCATCTTCCTACTGTTCCAAACCCATCAGCCAAATTCCAGGAAATACATGGTCACTTCCAGTGAGCAGAGGACACTTAGGGCTCATGACAGTGGGCAGCCTATCTCCTATGGCAGAAACAAAGGGGCTGGCGGATGGTGAATAGAGGCAAGGGAAAGAAAGGGTGGCCTATGCTTCCCAAAGCCAGGGATTGGTCTTCAGCTGCAATGTCTGGGTAGAGGTAGGCCCTGCTCGTGGACCCCAAGAGAGAGCTCAGTGAGACGGGGACCTGACATTAGAAATGAGGGATCTGGAATCAGTCTTGTCTCTGGTAAATCATGTCCTCTCTCTGAGCCTTATTCTACCTTTGTGCCCTGCTTTCCTCAAAGAGAGACTTTAAGAGCCAGATGAGATGACTGTTGTGAACATGGTTTGTAAAGAAGAAGGCCCTATACAACAATAGTCAACACCATATTTTTGTGCTACAGATGGGGAAACTGTGTTCAACAGAAGTGACCAGAGCTACATAGGCAATTAGTATCCCAGCATGCACTGGTAGCTTCACCTCACCACCCTCAGGTTCCCAGCCCCTCTGCACTGAAGAAGGATAGAGCCCTGGAATCAGAGGCAAGATTCTAGCTTCAATGTGTCATGTGACATTGGGCAAGTACTTGGTGTCACTGGCCTTTAGCGCCTTGATCTTTACTTTGTAAGGAGCATTCTTCTCTTATTTTTCTGTCTGAATCTCTTTTTCCAGCAACCTCATCTACCAGCTAGACGTCAGCCACCATCTTTACCTATGGCCTCCAATTCATGCCTCCAAGTGCTATCTTTTTTTTCTGACCCCAGATCTACTCCGTGTCCATAAAATGCCCCACCAACATCTCACACTTGACAGATCCCAAATGGAACTCAAGTCTTTGCCCACGAGACTGATCCTCTTCCTGTATTTTTAATTTTAATGAGTGATACCATTTTATCCAATCCTGCCACATGACAGATGATGAGGAAACTGAGTTCCAGAGAGGTTAAGGGATTTGTCCTATATACATAGTAATTAAGTTGATAGAGATAGAACTAAGGACCAAATGTGCCATCTCACTGGATGTGACTTGAAAATATTTTCATTAGTCTCTCAATGATGGATTTGCCTTAGTCAGGATAAGCTGGTCTATGATACAGTAACAAATGAGCCCTGGCTTCTTAGTGGTTTAAAACAATAGTGAATGGTTTTTCATTCCTGGAAAGTCCAACGTGGATCAGGTTGCCTTTTTCATCTTGTAAGTACACACATCAAAATACATGTATTCTAAGACCGTCAGGATGGAGAAGAGAGAGATGGAGAAGGAATTCTGATTCTTCACATTGACCCGAAAACCAGTCTGTTGGCCAGAACTAGTTGCATGGCCCCAATCCTATCACAAGGGAGGCTGGGAAACATAGGGAAACATATAGATCATCAGTAGCACTAACCATCCCTGCTACAGTTATTAGCCTACATATGCCAGGGAAGACCAAAACCATTTGAAGATAAAAGTCTCTGCTCTTAAGAAGGTAAACACATGCAGGTAAGGCCAGTTCTCATGGTGAGGATCTGCTTGTGTGGTGTGACTAAGAAAGGGGCCACGGCTGGGAGAGCCCTGCCTGAGGGTTCCTAGGGCCACAGCTTTTAGCCAGAGCTGTGGAAAAAAGTCCCTATAGTAGGGGTAGCAGTGGAGCTGGGCAGGATGAAGAGAGTGTGGGAGGCAGAGATGAGAAGCAGAGGAGAATGTGATAAAGAGGAGTGGAGAAGGGAGGTGGAGTTTCCCTGAAACCTGGCTTGTCTAAGCCACGTCATGCCCCATAAGCCTTTCCTAGTGGGATGGGTGGTGCTGGAAGGCAGGCACTGCCCTTGCGCCTTGCTCTGCAAAAAGACTTTAGGCTCTGCGGTATCTCAAGCGATGGGCCTGGGAGGCAGAACTTGACCAGGGCCTGTTAGATAGTTATAGGCCCAGTGCGGGAAGCTGTTTTGATTAAATTTGGGAGCATAATTGCAGGGTTTGTGCTGTGGTCTTATTATGGTTTTTTTAATCTTGTTAACCTCTCCTCCCCATCTCCCAACTCCACCCCTCCCCCCCTTCACTTCCTTCCACAACCACAGGCTGTGGCCTTAGAACAATACCAGGAATATTTTCCATCCCTCTGTCATGGTTTTCTCCTACTCCCCCACATGGGATCCTGGAGGCAGGATGGAGTGGAGAAAGAAGGGAAGTCTTGGCAGTTGGGGAGTTAAAGTTGCTTAGTCACTCATAGTACCTGCTAGTTCAGTTCCCATGCATCCAGCATGGTATTTGGTTCTCTGAGGAACACAAAGAGTGCCCAGGCCTAATTTTAACTCTAAAGAGAACACTTCAGCTGGGGAGATGGAAAGGCCAGGTGAATTGACAGTATAAGTGAGTGTAGATAGGGTTTCAAGAGTTTGAGGCAGAAAAGAGGGCAGCTTGGAAGAGATGGGGAGGGAAGGGGGGTGGTGATGTTGACAGTTGGAAGTGGAGAACAAGTGGTGAGCTTGGTATGATGTGATCTCCATATAGAGATTGTATTAGTGAGAACAGGCTGGGCTATGATGCAGTAACAAATAAGCTCAGACATCTCAGTGACCTAACATAATAATGGGTGACTTCTTGTTCATGAAAAGTTCTCTATGGGTTGGGTACAAAGGGATGGCTGAAGGTGGTTGTGGAGAAGAGAAAGATTGGGGACTGGTCTGTTGGGTGCCCAGGGAGGGCATGCTGGAAGATGAGGCAACATGGTTGGGTGAGGTAGGATGATAAGTCCCTGGGCCTCAGCCTACCATTGCCATGGCTTATGGCCAGGCCCTGCACTGTGAGCTCCCCTGGAGAAGTGGACACCACCACCTGTGGGGCTGAGGGAAGAAGGTATTGCCATGGGGACAGAGTAGGTTGTGTTCATGAAAAAGCAGGTAATTTCTGATAGGCAGAGGAGGCAGGCTTAGGGTGGGGTGGTGAGGTCCTCATACCCAGTGATGCCCCTTCTGTGGTCACTTTCTAGCACCTTCTGGACTTTTCTCTCAACCTCAGGACTCTCAATCACCATCTCCAGGGCCAATCTCTTTCCTGAGCTCCCCAAACTGCTCCTCTCCCCATCAGCCCGTCCAGGGTCACAGCACTCCTAGCCATCCACACACCCAAGCCAGAAGAGCATGGCCTATGCCAGCCCTTCGTTGATAAATTTGCCCACTCCTTCCCCCAACTCTGCCACCCAAACAGTTACTAATTCTGTCAATTCCACCTTCTAAATAGCCCTGAAATCTTTTTCTTCAGCTGTACCCTTCTGACCACCGCCCTGGGCTCTCTGCCGTCCCCTGGGCCATTGCCGTCCCCTTCTCACTGGGCTCCTGACAGCTGCTCTTACACTCCCTTCACCCAATTCTTGAAACTAAGCCATAGTGGTTTATTTTCCCAAATCTGGTTATATGACTTCCTTGCTTCTTATCCTTCCCTGGCTCCCCACCATGCCACCCAAGGTCCTTCATCCTTGGGTTCTGGTTTATTTCATCTCAAGTTGCCTTGGTCAAAATTCTTATAAAACCAAGACCTTCTGCATACATCATACTCTTACGTGGCTCTGAGCCTCTTGCCTGTATCTTAACTACTACTTAAGGGTGAGGTGGATGCTAAAAGCAACCACTCCCATCACTAAGCACTTTGCCACTTTCTAGCATATGTTGCAGGAGGTTATGTCTATGTTTTCTCTGCTCCATCAACGCAAGCCCCTCAAGAGCAGAGCATGTCTGTGTCACGGGCAGTCCTGCCCAGACTTCCCATTCACACACTGAGGGCTTACTGAATGAGGGGGTGATGGAAGCGGGGTGGGGCTGGGCCTTCTAAGGTTGACAAATGCTGGACAGATGAAGGCAGAGCCTGAGAGATGCAGCGGACCTGCCGAGCACTTCCGGTACGCCAGGCACTCTGCTGGTCACAGCGATTTTTCCATCAGAGGACAGAGAAGGCCCGCTCAGAGGAAGAGGGCCAGGTAACTGCATGGAAATGGGCCCACACCTCTGACAGGGTTCTCTCAGTGCGGGGAGGAGACACACGTGTGGGCAATAGTTCCTTCAGGGCAGGAGCTGAGCTGACTGTGGGAAACGTGCTCTCTCCCAGGCTGTCCTGGCAGCAGGGCTGTGTCTCAACAGCAGTCTTGGGAAACTCTGGGCTTGGTTTGCCATGGCCTGGGAGTACCAGGGGGAGTTTCCCAGAGCACAGGGGCAAGGGGAAGCCAAGCCTTTGTAGTCCCTTGATAGCCCACACTGTGGCAGAATGTTCAGACCATTCGTGAGGCTTTGTCCTTTAAGGCTTCACCTCCTATCCCTTGGCCTGTCTCCCTCCTCAGCTGGAAAGCCCCCTTCCTTCGTGGATTCAGCCAGCATATCTGAGGCCCGTATCTGGGCTGGACCTTACCCACCTCACAGCCTTTTTTCCAGGAAAAGTTGTGGGACTCACCAGCCTTCACCTGCAGCATTCCCTCCTGGAGGCCAGCCTGCTCTGTCTGGCATGGCTCTTCCAGGGAGACAAGCAGAGTGTAGCTTCCTAAGGAAGCAGAGAGCCAGGCTTCTCTCCATGTGACCTGAGAGCACCCAGTTCTGCTGTCCTCTCATCACATTTGTGAAACTGAGCTGGGCATGGTAGGACAAGCCCTGAATTGGGAGTCAGGACACCTGGTTCCTGAACCTGGCCTTGTTAAAGTCCTGGGCAAACCACCTTCCACCCTTGGGCTCAGTTTCCCCATTAATAGAATAAAGGCGTTGGGCCAGATGGTCACAAAGGGCTTTCTAGCTCCAACATCACTGAAAAGAGAAGCCTACCACAGCAGCAGCCGCTTGTACCTGGTTGATGAGAGTCAATGGCAGGGTTACAAACTCCACAGGCCCTTGGCCTGGAGGTTGGCAGTGCCTGTACACATGACCAGTGTTCCAGATACAAGATGGCCTGGGCTTCTCCAAGGGTGCAGATTTCTAGTTCCAGCCCCAAGGGGCTGGTCAGGAAAGATGGAACAAAGGCTACTAGAGCTCCAGAGGCCAAGCAAAGACCAATGAGTTAAGCCAACTGGCCCACGTGTGCCAGACCAGGCCAGAGTGAGAAGGCAGAGAGCTCTGAGCAACTGAGCCAATCAGAGGGGTCATGAACTCTGGAGGCAGACAGTTCTGCTGCAGGCTAGGCCCCACCACTTTGTCATTGTTTAACCTTGTGTTGGTTGTTTGAGCTCCTCTAAGCTCAGATTCCTCCCATGAAAAGGGGGAGAACATTTACTTTACAAGGCTGTCGTGAGCATCAAATGACAGCACCTACTTGGAATGGCTTACTAGCATCTGTGCCTAACACATAGTGGCTGTTCAATGAGCTCTCATTCTTTCTCACCCCTACTTTCTCCAGATTCCACCAAACACTTTTGCTGATCTGGTACCAGTGAGTCAGATGAATCAGGTCACCCAGCTTATCTGCCAAGGTTTTTGCTGGGTGTGCCAGGATCCCAGCACTGGCTGTGTGCTTCGTCTGGTGTTGTCCTCCCCTTCAAGGAGCTTATAGTCTGCTGGAACAACAAGACCACACTCACACACACTCAGACCATTAAAAAAATGACCAATGGGTAATTCAGAGCTTGATGGTCTCATATGAGCCATAAGCATTAGGAAGATGTGGGTTTCAGGGAGCAGGACTCAGTCTGGATGGAAGCAACAAGAGTTGGGAAGAGCTAGGCTGCTTGCAGCCAGGTAGAGTGAGGGTAGCAGTGCTGGAAGAAACTGGAATGGGATAGACAGGCCACATGGGCAGACTGCAGAGGCCAGAGGATCTGTAGGACACTGTGAGGTAGGCTGTATGGGGCATCAGCCTCTGTGGGGTGGCCCTGGTGTGATGGATTGCAGAGGTACAGCTCGCCCATACTTAGCCCAGTGGAGGGGGATTTCTTTCTTTTAGTAAGTGGGTAGAAGACTGACTTTTAAACTTCTGTCAGGATTGGCTGGGATAAGATGGAGTTTCTGGGAGCGACTATAGGCAGCTGCGGGCTAGGAGGAGCTGGGAGGGGAGGGGGCCAAGGTGGGGGCCGTGCACTAGACAGCAATCCTCTAACTCTATCCATCATGCGTCCGTCCACCTCTGGGGATCATGAGGGCAAAGAAAACTGAGACTGACATTCATTGGAACACCTATGTGGTGCCCAGCTGTGCCGGCATTTTGCAAACAGAAACTCATTTTCCCCATGCTGGCTCACTGTCTTCAGTTCCCAGATTAGGAAACTGAGACTTGGAGGGGTCCAGGCCCAAAGTCTCCCAGAGAGTGGTAGGTTGGAGTATCGTTCCCTTTCTCCCACAGCACGCTGCTTCTCCATGGCTAAGGATCATGTAGTGAGGCTTAAGATGAGTGGGCTCAAACTCTCCACCATCTTTTTCTTGTGTTTAAATTTAGCCCATCAAACTGCAAAGACTATCCTGACTTTAGGCACATTTCCCACGTCATCACCTACTGCCTGGCAGGTCATGCACAGTTACACAGGTTACACATGCAGGGCTTGGCTTCTCATCCCCACAGTTGTCTCCCTGAGGTCAGAGACTGGATCTCATCCCTCACTTCCCAGAATGGTGCTGGCAATTAGAGTGAGCGGTAGGCGGAGCAACCACACCTGGCTGTTTCTGGAATCCACTGATATGGTGGCTGCTGAACAAGCCGGGAGGGAGGGGTGAGGGACCTTCCTGAGCCAGAAGTGCTCCTAACGGGCTGAGTTCTCGGCTGATGGAGGGATGTTCCACAGGAACCTAAGAGAAGGCCATAGATAGAGCACAGAATGAGTAATTAGATGCTAATTCATTTGCACTTTACAAAGGAGTCAGTGATGTTGGGGTAGCGGGAAAGCTGCAAAGATTAAAGGCCTCATGGAGAAGGGACAGCTGGGGGCAAGGAGAGAGCGTGGAGCAGACAAAGCTGAGAAGAGAATGGCAGAAGCTATGGGCATTAATGGTACAGGTGAGGATGTGGCAAGACTAAGGATAGCGAGGTCTGGGGGCCGCCTGCAGTGCCCATGACAGCTCCAAACAGCAGCCTGAGCTGACCACCCTGGCGTGACATGAGACTGCTCTTGTTCTATAGTTAGAGTGCAAGGGAAGGACACGGGATGAGACAGAGATATGCAAACACAAAGATGGTCTCAGAGATGGGGCAATAGAGAGCTTGAGAAACACAAGTTATAATAGAGGGAGAGAGAAGGGAGAGTTAGGAGGGGAGAGAAGGAAACCAAAAAAGAAGGTAGAGTTATGAGAGAGGAAGAGGGGGCAAAGAAAAAAACAAGTCAGGAAACTGTGATTAAGGGGGAAAGGCCCGGCCACGAACACTAGACGGGATCTTCTAGGAAAGATCTCCATCCACTGCATCACCTGCTCGTAGGACTTTCTAGAGCAGAAGTTGAAGAGTATTTCCTGCAACAGGCCACATCATAAATATTTTGGGCTTTCCAGGCCATACAGTTTCTGTCACACATTCTTCTTTGTAAAAGATGCAAAACTTGTTCTTAGCACAAAGGCTGTACAGAAACAGACCTCTGTGGGGCCCCTAGAGCTGTCTAAACTATGATATAGAGCTTTCTTCTCAAATGGAATATGGGGCCCAAAATAGAGTTGACATTTCGAATGAGTTCCAAGTGGTGTCTAGGCTACTGGTGCAGAGATTCCACTATGAGCATGGAGGGTCTTGGCCCCAGTATAGGGTGGGGCTGTTGTTTGGCAAACCGTCCAGGACCCACTGAGACACACCTTTGTTTGAAGAACACATGGTAATGCTGGCTGTGGTTCACATGTACCTAGGCCCTCTCTCCAGAAAAACCTACTGCCCAGCTGCAGGGAGCGCTGTCAGCAGGTGGCCTCCAGTTGTGGGCTTCTTCAGGGTGTACTTCACTGCAGAGATCCATCGCCCAAGGTCATGCCCTCCGCAGGGCAGTCCGCACCTGGTGACTGAATGAGATGGAGTGGAAGGTCCTGCTCACCCCATCTGGACACAGGACAACTCTCTGCTGGGCTTGCTGAGGCTTCATCAGGACTGCATTGCAATTCAACATCAACCTCCCTTTATCCAATCCAACTTTCTCCCCCTTCTTTCACTAGTACAGATCCTTAATAAACATCTAGAACCTCACTTCCTCTCAGAATCTGCTCCCAAAGAATCCAACCCATGACACAAGTAACACGTGGACATCCAACCTGGGGGCAGTGGTGACCACAGAGTCAGTGTTTGGCACAAACTTGTCTCACCTGCAGGCAGTGGTAAGTGAAGATAAAGTCACTATGGCAAACCAGGGGTCTCCTGGGGCAGGGGCCTAAGGCCTCTCAGGGGTCCTTGTGTGGCTAGGAGGAAGCAGGGCAGATGGAAGAGGGAGCAGAGTAGTGCAGGCATCTGAAGACCTGGGTCTGGCCTTGAAGCCTTGAGGAAGTCACTGCTGCTCTCTGAGTCTACCTTTCCTCATGAGAAAACTCGGCTAGAATCTATGATCCTGAAAGTATTAGTTTCCTAGAGCTGCTGTAACAAATTACTACAAATTTGGTGGCTTAAAACAATAGAAGTTTATTTTTTCACAGTTCTAGAGGCCAGAATTCAAAATTAGTCTTACTGGACCAAAATCAAGGGGTGAGCAGGGTCATACTCCCTCTAAAGGCTTTAGGAGAGATTCCCGTCCTTGCCTCTTTGAGCTTCTGGTGGCTGCCAGCATTCCTTGGCTTGTGGCTACATCACTCCAGTTTTCAACATCAGCATCTTCAAATCTCTCTGTTCTGTCTTCACATCACCTTCTGCTCTGTGTCTGTTTATCAACTCTTCCTCTGTCTGTCTCCTAGAAGGACATTGTGATCGTACTTAGGATCCACCCCAATTATCCAGAGTAATCTCCCCATCTCCAAGCTCTTAATTTCATCACATCTGCAGAGATTCTTTTTCCAAATAAGGTCACATTTACAAGCTTTAAGGATTAGGAGCTGATCTCTTTGGGGGCCACTATCCTGTCCACTGCACCTGTCATTTGTCCCCTGAAGGCTTCAGTTCTGTCGAGTTCTCCTTTACTAAGCTGTAGTTGTAAGTTGCTGGCCCACATCACTCACTTCCACAGCTCAGATGGTTTCACTCTGCCAAAAACTATTTTTAATGTACATTGATGTAGCTGTGATGCTCACACAGGTGGTTTCATTTGCCACCACTACCACCACAAGAACGATTTACTGAGCACATAGTAGATGTTCATTTGTGTTACTTCATTTACTACTACAAGATAAGTTTATGAGAGCCCCCACCGTGCAAATCGGGATGTCAGGGATGGAGAAGGCAAGCAATTTGCCCAGGTCCGCAGAACTGGTTCTGGGATCCCCCTCAGTTGGCTCTCTCATCTCCTCTGTGTATTGCCTCCACAGCATAAATAAGGCTTCTCTTTGAAACTTTCTATGAAGTTCAGTCCATTTTGAACTTGGAAGCAAGTCTCTTATCAGATCTTACAAATTGCAGACATAACACAGGGAGCCGCTGTTTTAGAAAGCTGAAAATCTAGTTAGGAGAGCCAAGAATGTGGTTACTTTGAGCTGTGTTTCTGTGAGGTCTACTATCAGGCACAGCCCCGGGTGGGATGAAGGGGATGGGGGTGGGGTTCCAGGCTCCAATCTGCCCAACTGATAGCACATCTCAGATGTGCTTTATTATTCTTCTAACTCTGAACTGTCTGGGACTTTGAACATCAGCCCTTGTTCCTGTTGAATTTATGGGTTAAACTTCTTGATTATGTTATTTATCTATCAGCAGATGGGCCAGTGAGCACTGCTATATTGACCCTTCTCTTGATTTTAATTTCAGGCCCTAGAAATACCATACATAAAAAGTTGTGTTAGCCTGTATAAGGAAACCACTGTGGAAGGATGTTTACAAATGATTCTCTTGTGCGCAAGGGGTATTCAAAAGTCCAGAAGTGGGAAATGGGATTGGGTTGTTTGCGAACATTTCTGTTCTAAATTTTAAAAACAAGCATACAAGCAAACCTTGAGGTCAAAGGGTACTCAACTGGCCCAAGCCCATCTTATTCCTCTGGATAGAAGGACCAGCAGGAACAAATGGTCTAGAGGCTGTGGGGGGTGTGGAACATTTGCCTGGCTGATGTCAAGATGAGAGTGGGCATAAGGCAGGAGGGGATACTGCTGGCAGATGGTGACCACTGTGTGTGGCTTTGTAGACCCCACCAAGAGCTTGATATTAATTTTGAAGGCCATAGGGGACCTCTGCAAGATTTTTAGCAGAAAAGTAACATGTTCGTGTGCTTTAGAAATATTTTTCTGGCTGTGGTAACAGCCCTAGCAGGAGGTGAGGAGGACCTGAATTCTTGGAGATAAAGACAAAGGACTGGATTTGACTGCAAATCAAATCCAGCCAGCGGTTGGCTGTAGAGGGTGTGCAAGGGCAGGAGGGAGGAGGATGCCCATGTATGGTTTGGGTGAGTGGGGCCTGCCACAGAGATGGGGCACCAGGAGGCAGAGGACCGGTAAGACTGTGCATGGAGGCCAAGGGTGAGAATGAAGTTTTACTAAGAGGAGTCTCAGGCTGGGAACAGACTATTACTGGGGATGATAGAAAATGTATACTCTTCCTCTCCATCATGAGCAAGACCCTGAGAATAGCAGCTGGGCAGAGACACATGTTTAGGCAGTGGTCGCAGCAGGGTGCCTATGGGAGAATCATAAGGCAGGAGCCAGGAGTCTAGGCCTTGTTCTGCCATGATTCATGTGGGCCTCTGGCAAGTCACAGTCTGTCTCTGCCTCAGTTTACTCATTTGTAAAATGCAGGAGTTGGACCATATTGGGCATGGGCTGGTGGGGGATTGTCCTTGAGCCCCTGGGAATGGCGCGCAAGATTGTGTATGTATGTTTGCTCGTGGAGGGGTCTGAATAGTCACCTGGGGAGTGAAGTGACTTCAGCCCTCATGGGCCACACCTGCCATTGGAGCCCTGCTGGCAAGTATTGCTCTCTAAATATGCCAGGGATGAGTCTTGTCTCACTCGACCAGTTCCTGGAAGGCAGAGGCTTGGGTCACAGGTTGTGCGCGTGTCCCTCGGTGGATGTGTCTTGATGCCCCATGGGGGCCTCCTAACACCTGTGAAGTCACACGTGGCCAGGACAGAGGGTCTTCACTGCACCTGGATGCTCTGGAAGAGCTCCTAACCCCTTGGTCAGCCCAGGTATAAGGCCTTCATGCCCTTTCTCTCTTTTCTCTACCCTGCAAACTCCTGCTCATCCTTCAGAGTCCTAAGTCCATCCTTCATGAATCCTCTGGGGTCCTCCTGAGCAGCACTGATTTCTCACTGAAACAAGGTCCCCTAGGTGAGGTGTCCACACTTCATGTACAGCCTGTTTTCTCCCCGTCTGGGACAGAGATCATTTGTACTTCCCCCTCATTCCTTCCCTCTCTCCCCACCTCTGCATTTTTTGGCAAGATGGTGTCCTATGCACCTCAGTGTTTGAAGTGCCACCCCAGTGGCTGGATAATACTTAGTGCTCAACAAAGTTAGTTTTTTTAGTCATCCTTACTTGCAGAATGATTGTCAGCAAGGTGCTTCCTGTTTCTGATCTTTGGCTCCTTGTGGGGCAAGTGTGTGTGAGGGGAGTGGGGTAACGTCTGCTCTGCTTCTCAGAGAGCTGCTGGGAGGACAGAGAGCAGCAGCCAGCAACTGCAGCAGACAGTGCCATTTGCAAAGTGCCTCAGAGGTCCTTTCCCACAGGATCCCAGGATGACGAATGTGAAAAGAGAGCAATAAAAGATTGCACAAATCTTGTTGTACTCACACCCTGAATGGAAAGAAATACCCATGTCTGGAGCACTTTGGAACAGGCCTTTGCCAGTCAGATCCTTTATGAGATTGTGTGTGTTGTGTGAGGCAACACTGGCTGGCAGGCATGGTCATGCCCACTTTACAGGTGTGGACTCAGGATCTGAGAGCTGATGGGCTTTGCCCAAGTTCACAGTGCTGAGCCACTCCTGTATGGCACCTCCTGGGTTAGAGTCAAAGCCTGAGATGTGTTTTTCTCGGACTCCAGCAGATGGTCTTGCACCCTACCTGCACAACCTAACTATATCTTGCCTCCTGTGTATCCCATTTGAAAGTCCAGCCAAGATCCATTTCCCTCCCTGGTTTCATGCCCCTTCTCTTCACACACCACAGGACTCACTCTAAATGAGCCGAGGGGCCCTTGGGCCTAGCAGTCAAGCTGTTTGCTCTGGGAGATGATCTTCTTATGGGGGCAGTACAGGGGCTCTGGGACTGATGCCAAGAAAAGCACCACAGCGTGGCTGAGGGGAGGGTTGAGGTGGCCAGAAGAATTTAGAAGTGGCCCTCCAATCTTAGGAGAGAAGCCAGTGGGCTGAAAAAGAGGCCAAACCCTGTGATTGAGCTGCGGGAAGGCTGGTCCAAGGCCTAAGGCCTTGCTGATGGAAGGCTGGCTGCCGCAGCACCCCCAGAAGGGCCTACAGAGCCAAATCAATGCTGGGGGAGAGTGGCTTGCCCTCCCAGATATGTAGGAACAAAGGCTGCTGAGTCACCTGCCCGGCTGGACACAGCCACCACCGAGGGCTGGAAGGTGGGAGAGTATTCCCAGCCAAGGCCAGCAGCCTCAGGATGCCCCAAAGTTAGCTGGCCTCATTCCAGACTCGGCTGCCCTTGTATTACTAAGCTCAGGCATACTGGCTTACTGTTAGTTCTTAAGGGAGCTCAGGCCAGGCACACAGCTCTGTGGACAGAATGTGGGACCAGAAGTCAGAGTCCTGGACTTTAGAAAAATGCAAATGTGAGTTTTAATGCAGGGCAGGTCACTTCATTCCACCTTTCCTCTCAGTTACATGGTGGGAGCGAAAGGGAATATGGGAAAACTATTAACAAACTGCCCAGCACAATAGGGCATTGTGTAGGTTAGCTGCCCTGCTCCAGGCCTTCACTGAGACGGGGATATTTGTCTGGTTCAGGTCAGTATCACCCCTGCTGCGGGCCCTTCAGAGCAGCCAGGGCTCCTCTGAAGAGGACAAGAGAGGGGCCTGGAGAGGGACTGGGGTCATGTTCCCTGGCAGGGGAAACCTGCCAGGAATCCCGTCTTCCGCCTCTGGCACTGGGCAGAAGGCAGGGGAAGGCCCGGCCCTGTAGTCATGGATGCTTCCCCTCCCTTTGAGCGCCAGGAGCACCTGCTGACAGCCAACCTGTTCCAGGTGTTGTGCAACCTGAGAACTTTAGCTGAGGACCATCTTGCCGGGGCAAGCGTCAACAGGAAACCTCACTGCTCATCTAGTCCACATTCCAGGATGCTGAGCCCAGCTCAGAGACACAGTAACAAGACGCCGCTCTAGCTGGACTTGCCAGAAAAACCAACAGATCTCTTATCTGCCATCTAAGCCTTTTGGTGTACACCTCAGTGACGCAGTTTTTACCACAGGGTGCTCTCCAAACCTCCTAGCGAGGCTAGTCTCCCAGAGCTCTCTGCACACAGGGAGTCAGTGATCCTTGAGACACAGGGACACTTGTCTCATCATTGTTAGGCCTTGGCCAGTCAGGGAGAAACCTATTTGTCAGAAGCTGGACTGCAGCAGGGGACCCAACACCCAATAGGTGCTCAAGGAGGTGGTTCATTGATCGGGTCAAATGTCTGGGGGTTAAAGAAAAGAACATGAAACAGAATCTGGTTAAATGTGCCCAATTTGTGCTCGGAGGAATCACACATGTGCATGCATACAAACATACTAACCACTAAATTATTTCCCATGATTGGAGGAGGGTGCGACAACAATACAGAACCCAAGTCTTTTATTTGGCAGGCCCAAATTGGGATAGGACTTTGATTTTTATTATCTTTTATTTTCTCATGCCATTTGATTGGATAGTTGTCCTCCTTCCCTATCTCACTCCCAGCCACACCCTTGTATCTGCCATACCAGCCACTAACTAGTTCGTAGAGTTGTGTTTGAAATACTTTATGGGAAAGAAGATAAGGGCAAAGAGAAGAGCATGTGTAAGGACTCTGAGGCAGCAGGGAGTTAATGAGGTGAGTGTCACCTGGGTGAACAGAATTTAGGGAAAGAAAGCCTCCTGCAGGCAGGCGTGGGGAGTGGGGTGGCATGGGGGTCTGAATGACATTCCAGCTTCATGACAGTTGTTTCTGGGTTTGGAACTGGCCAGTGTGTCTGGGACAACTTGTTGTCCTCAGGCAATGAGTCTCAATCCCCACATCACCAAGAAAGATGCTGAAGTTCTGAGGTGCCTAGAATATGAGCTTGCTGAGGTATGGGAAGGGGGCCTATGAGAGAACTCACCTCTCCTGCCTCTTGGGTTATTGCACCAAGGAAAGCTTCCTGGAGGAGGTGACTTTATGCGGGGCCTAGATGAAACTAGGCTGCTATAGGTGGGCCTTCCAGGGTACTTTAGGGGCTGACTTTCCCAAACTGCTTGACCATTTCTCACAGAGGGGAGGAGCCTTTCCACACCAAAAGAGCCAGCCTGTGAGCCCTGGACAAGCTCTCCTGATGTGAGTCATGAGGGCTGTAGGAGGTCATACCCAGGCATCTTCCTAGGCTGTGCTAGACTGCCACCAGGAATGACTAATGTGTTAGACCCATGCCTGATGTGTCCTGACAGGGTGGTCTTGGCCAGAGGCAGACATAGGTGGATGCTAAGGGAAACCAGGGGAGGAGAGGCAATCTGAGGGTCAGCCCTCAGGAGTCCCAGGGAAAAAGTGAGGGATCCTTCTTAGTTGTAAAATGATGCTGTCTCCTTGTATGTCTAGAACAATCATCGAGTTTGCCACAGAACCTGGTCTTTGGGGACTCAGTGGTCAGTATGACTGGAGTTGAGCATAAACACATATGCGTTGTGTGCCTACCAGGCTCCAGGCATTACCAGGAGCCATGGAGCCTGTGGAGATGAACTTGGAGCTCAGAGTCTAGCAGGGGAGACCCGGCTAATAGAATGTAAGGCAATAGATTTTGTACTTTAAGAACAATATTTTTCAAGTGTTACAGAAGACCTGAGGTAGGAGAAAGTAATTCTGCATGAGGTGGGTGAGGGAAAGGCTAGGTGTAAATGTTTGAGTTGGATCTGAACTATCAGGGTAGGATGAGCCTCAAGGACTCTCCACCCCGGAAGGATATCCAGAGACAGACAGGATCTGGGACTGTCATTCTCAAACTGAGGCATGCATCGAAACACTCAAGGGCCTGCTGAAACACAGCACCATCCGCCAAGATTATGATTCAGAAGGCCTGGGATGGGGCTCATAGATCTGCATTTCAAACTAGCTCCCAGGTGATACTGATGCTGTTGTTGGTCTGGGAACCACATTTGGAGTAGTATTGGTTTATTCCTTGCCATGCCTTGGACAGTGGCCTGCTGAAAGGTCAATCCACTTAGCCAAGTCTCTTCTGGGCCCGTCTTTGGTGTTCAGGCATTGTATAGAAGTGAAGGGGTACAATGCCTTCATTTCCACCGGCCAGGCTAGGCTGTGATGCCCAGAGATGGGGGCAGAACTCATGGTGGGTTACCCTGTGGATTAGGGGCCATGACAGAGCCACGTGAGAACTAAGTTTTCTGATTTCTTGGGGGCGCCAGTACACTATAAGGACAGGGTTGAGGAGGACACTAGTCCCCAATTTCTTTCCTAAAATGCTGACAGGGAAAAGGAGCTTGGAGACCCAGTTAATGAATGTAGAAATGGGAGTGTGGGAGAATGTGTGCATGTATGTATATGTATATGCATATACACGTGTGTGCATGCCTGCGTGTGAATGCTCATATGTTTGCATGCAGCTCAAGAACCACTAAAAAAAAAACTCAGGATGTACTTATGATCTTGGGCAAGTCCTTCCTCTTTCTTAGTGTCAGTTTTCTCATCTGGAAAAATTAGAGTTGGATTAGATGGCTCCTTCTGAGAGAAAGAGAGGGAGGGAGTGAGGGAGGGAGACCTCAGGGAGTAACACGGCCTTCTTCTGATTAGTGCTCAATTCAAAGCAGCTAATAGACATCTGAAACTTTGCAAGGCTACACAATTACCTTGGTCTGCCGGGACCAGCCCATTTATGAGGGTGTCATCAGCCTCCTCCCCACTCCAGAGACCTACCTCAGCCTGAATAACATTGCCCAGAGGAAGCTTGTAAGGAAAAACAAAAGCCCTTTCCTAGCAGTTCCCCAGGGGTCTTCAGAGACAATTTCCTTGAGCACCCACAAGGCCTGGAGGAAGAGATGTCCCCACGGGGGTTCTGGGGAAACTGGCAGAAGGACAGGCCTTTTCCCTCCCCACCTTCCCTCAGGGCTCTGCCCGCTGACACCAGTCCAATTACAGCATCCTTCTGAGAGGCTGGTAAAGAAAACAAAGGCTCTGAAAGAGGAGGGATCACCCTCAGACAGCACCTGGACTATGGAGGCTGGAGAAGAGCACACACAAGTCTGGGAGTCAGTGCGGATTCAAATCCCAGTTCTATCCTCACAAACCCTGTGACCCAGGGCAGTGTACTTAACTTCTCAGAGTCTCAGTTTTTCTATCTATAAAAACCTCTTCTGTTGGGTCTGGGGATTAGGTAAAATGACAGAAATGAAAGCATTTTGGAGGAACTAAAAAAGGAAACACTGAAGCCTTCAACCGTGCCATGTTAGAGATGAAAGCTATTTAACTGGGAGTAAAATGGAATCTCACACTTGCATTTGAGTCTCAGCTACTTGTTGTGTGATCCTTGGAAACTCACTTAATCTCTCTGAAACTTGATGTCATCATCTGTAAAATGGGAATATTTATGGCATTTCTCCTATAAGGTTAACAGAATGAAAATTAAAAAGAGCAAGTACAAAGTGCCTTGCTCATAAAAAGTGCCTCAAAAAGTTGTGCTTCTCATATTTCTCAAGTGCCCTGTCTCAGAGCAAGGGTAGCAAGGCCATTACCCACCGCCTGTCTCAGGTGTGTGTCACTGTGCTGCCTCAGCCGGGCTGAGGGGCGTGGCCAAACCCTGGACAACCCACAGCAGGCTACCCGCCCAGCGGTTAGCTCAGGAAAGCCTCAAATTATACAATTTATGAAACCCAATCCAGTCTTCCGACTGGAACGTGTGATTAGAGAGATTACACATTCACTGTTGCAATTATGGTAATGTTGATGTGTGGACAGATAACTGGCAGCGGGGCTGTTCTGAACTGTCTATTTATAGGTTGAAGATTCTTGCTATCTCAAGGCAGACATATGGGCCATAAAGGCAGGCGACAAAAACAGGACGGGGGGAGCAAACCTCCCTCGGAATGAAAAGACACCAAAGGAAGCCGTAATTAGGGCTGAGACCGGCTTATGTAAATCAGGTAATACTTTCAAAACAGAGATGAGATCTGGTTTTAATAAAGTGCATTGGAACAAATGGTGGAATAATGACTTAATAAATCTAAATACAAATATTTTGTTCTGTCTCCAAAATGAACAGCCCTGGCATCTGCTGAGCGCGGGCCTGGGCGAGGGGGCGGTGCCGTAGTGTTACTGTATTCTTTCGCTCCCTCAGCAGGCTCGAAGATTTTAATTTTTAGCCTTCTGCTAAATTACACGGGCTGTCAGTCAACTGTGGGAGATATTTTGAGTAGGGAGATTTATACAAACACACAGAGCACACTCGGAAGGCTCAGCACAATATCTTTTACACCGGCCGGGATGTAAATCATAGGTTGTTTGGATCCGGAATTACAGCTTTCCCGGAAATAGACTGTGGAGAAATTATCCACCAGGAGGAGGAATCCGGTAGCTTTTTTTGGTGCCCCACCCTCCCAGTATTAATCAGAGAAGCTCTTTAGTTGCTCTTTAGGTGCTTCCCCCGCCCCCCATCACCTCCACTCCAAATTCAGTATCTAAGCAGAGGTTGTAAACCCATGGCTGATCCACAGGTGTGTGTGCTTTGATTGGGTCAAAGTTGTTGGCCTGAACAAAGGTCAGTTTTACAAAATTAGTTGCAAATATTTCTAAATCAAGAGATTCACCTCAAAATTTATATGTCCAGTTTCTCTCAGTAGATCAGAAAATCTGGCTAGTAACACTGAGTTTGCCTCTCTGTAATAGTGACAATCCTGCATGGTGACAGTGAGTGTGGCTTCTCCAGGTTTTCGCCTATCCTGTCCCCACAGTCCCCTTGCTCCATTCGCTTCACTTACATTACCTGCCTGATCTCAAAGGCAATGGAATTTTTGAAGCCTGATATAAATTCATTCCTTTTTAGGGTCGTTAGAGTCTGTGGCTCAGGAAATGTAGTTGAAAATAACATGAATAATGTATGTATAAATCACTAATTCTCAAACCTGAATCTATTAAATAAGAAAAATTAGGACAATATAAAAATATTAATGTAAAATAACATACAGGTTATCAGTGGTCCTTGCTTGGAAGGGACTGTTCTTCATTCTATTTGTTTCTGTGTCTGTTTCATCTGTTTCAGTAGATGGTGGTTGTTATACTGATGTTCTTAATCTGACAAAATTAAAAGCTGGTAATTTTATGTCATTCCATATATTTTACCGGTCTGTGAAATCCTAAAAACTAGGTATTTCTTGCCCAAATTATCGCATAATTATAGATTCTCAGAAATGGAAGTCAGCTCTGAAGGCATCATTATCCACACATCTTACATATGTCTGTCTGTGTGTCCTTCCCTCTGTCCATACATTTATATACATTTGCCCATCTATCCATACATTTGTTCAGCTCTCCGTATATACATACACACATCAGCTTGCCCATCCTGCTTGTATGTTTGTCCGTCCATTCATCCATCCATCCATTGACTATTCAATCTATAGAGCTCCCCACTTCTGCTAGTCTGCACTCTCCAGGTGGATGTCCAGCAAGACTTCCTGTTCTTTGGTCAGATCTGGCTGTCAGAGAGTTCTTCCTGTAAAAATCTGTCTTCATTAAAACATGCGTTCCTATGACTTTCACTCATCAATCTATATGCGAGCTCTGCAAATATTCGAATTTCACTCTCCTGTCAATTCCTTAACAAAACTTTATCCTCACTCCCAAGCTTCATCCTTCACTGAAGACAGTCTTTTCTTCTACTGGACAAATTCCCTGAATTCCTTCCATGAATTTTCCTAGAGTAGGAATTGTAGACCTTCTTTTTGGTTAGGCTCCTTGGTCTTCCTCAAAATAGTGCTCCATCGTGGGCCCTGAGCAGCTCAGAGCTGGGTACAGCTTTCTGCTCTCCCTGTGGATACTGGTCCTATGGCCTCATCTGGGGTCTGAGGGCCTCATCTCGCTGATAACGCAGTGGGTTCCCAGGTCCCCCCAAGCTGCAAGTTGTTGTCACACATGCCACTAATTTCCCATGTGAACATCAACAGTGACCATGGATCCAGCTGAAAAGTGCTTTTTGAGGTTTCCTTTTGCTGCTGGGAAAGAATAAAAGTGTCTCCTTCTGCTGAACATGATTTCTAATCACTCACCATCAGTGTTAACATCTGCTGAACCCGTTCCATCTTTACCCAGGGTGAAGTGGTTGATTTCCCTACTTGGAGGGATTTCTGGGTCTAAGAAGGCCTCCTTTTATTGCCCAATACCTCTCTTGTCTGCAAGATGATGCCTGATATTTCCTCATTAGCACATTACCGATTTTGTAAGGCTTTGGTCCTGGGTAGAATAGTCATGTCCCTGGGAATAGGAGATGAAGAATGTCACACTGTGCTCTCTTCTTGGTCATTTGTGCCACATATGGATAAATAAAGGTCTTTAAAATCAAGGTTCAATAGTTAAAAGGCAGCAACTGGGAAGGCCTCAGTCTTGAGTTGGGATAGGAAAATGGACAAAACAGAGTCACAAAGTTAGATTTTGTTCTTTTGCCTTAATGAGCTCCAGTGTGACTCTCAATGCTCAGTAAATCATATGCCTTTCAGTGCCTACTGCATGACTTGATTCCCTCCCATGGGTTTTGCCTTTCTTGGTAGCATAAGCTTCTTTGCTTCTCTTGGATTCCTCTCTGACTTTCACTCAGGCCTGGATACACGGGTATTTCACTCTCCAGTATTCCCTGTCTGGGACCAGATGCTCCACGGAGTTTGTTAAACAGAGTTAGCCCTTGACCTACTAGAGGCTGCATTCTAAGATCCGATGACATGCGAAAACCATGGTGAGAAGGCCTTTTGTGTAATGGGAGAGGCAATTGGAAGTTATTAGAATGGCATGTTCAGGCACCCAAGGGTATGTGTGCCTGGGCCAGAAACACTTCCTTTCCTAGGAGGTAGGAAGTGTTTGTGGAAGAGCCAGGATGTCATTGAGGAGGGAGAGACAGTGAGTGTTCTAGGCATAGGCATGGGACATGACTGCAACCTGAGTGGAATTTAGCAGTGGGAGTGAGAAAGATGGTCAGATGCAGGAGGTGATGATGAGAAGGTTGGCTGTGTGATGGCAGCAACGGGATAACACTTCATGAAAAGGCAGGTTCACAAAACCAGAAATAATCATAGCTCTCATATTTCAGCACTTTCTACATGTCAGACACTGAGTTGACTGCTTGATACAAATGATGTAATTTCATCTTCTGCATGGCCACTTAGGAATGACAGAACAAAACTTATTTACTTATTTACTTGGGAAGATTCACAGCCCCACAACCGCCACCCCATCTGCTCCCGATAAAGAGAATTCTGTCTTTTCTCGCCGAGCTTTCTTCCTCCAGATCTCTCCTAAAAAGGATGGACTCTAATTGAAAGGGAGGTGGGGGTAGGGAAGAGGGGGAAAAAGCCCCATGTAGCTGAGGCTGGTGAGCATGTTTCATGGTTATGCTGTGTGAGATGTGCCAGAGCAAGTGGGCAGATGGCAAGAGGATTGAGGAGTGAAAAAAGATAAGGGGAATTTGTAAAAAAAGTTATTGTGAATCATCTGAGAGTTTCTTGTACAAATAGAATTCCTTCTAAATAATTTTTGGCTGCTAAATGGGACTGGACCGCATGGGCCCCTGGATTCATAAATGTCATACGGGCATTATTTTCTTTCAGGGGTGAGGCAACTAAAGCTAAGAAAACTTAAATAACTTGCTCAAGGCCACACTGCCAGAAATGATGGCATTGGGATTGCACTTGGCCACCTGTCTCTGGATGATGCTCTTGTTTGCTATGCTGTGCATTCTCCAGGCTTGACTCATAGACATTTAGAAGTGGCAGGACAAGAGAGCATCTCGCTCGGTTCTCTGATTAGTAGAGTAACTCTGGTTAGTAGAAGACCAGAGAGGAGGGGGAGCCCAAAGTGAGACATGGAGGAGCCATGGCAGAGGCGGGAGCATGCAGGGACAAGTCTCCTGCCTCCCACTGGTGTTATCTACTTTCTTTCCTGAGGACTTAGCACAAGGCTGACACTGTGCTTGGGGCTTTCAGAACAGCATCTAGTTAATCCCTAACGATCCCCAGAGGCAGGTCTTATTATCTCCATTTCATAGAGGAAGAAACCCAGTGACTTGCCAACATTCAAGCACCTTAGAAAGAGCAAAGCTGGAATTTGAAACCAGGCTGTTTGACTCACACCCATACTCTCAGTGGCTCTTTCCCCACAACTTGCTTTCATGCTTCTGGTTACTAATATAATAAGCTGATTTTGGTTCTCTAGTTTCAATTTCTAGAACAATGATATTTTATTTATAGTTGGGTACAAGTGAAGCACTTTTTATGCAAAATTTGACATTGTTTACAGTTGGTGTCTAAGAGGAGAGACGAGGGAGGCTGGGGTGCAGATGAGATGAGGGACTCACCTGCTGGGTGAGATTTCTGAACCAATGATGCAGAACCAAACAGAGAGAGGCCTCTGGGGGTTTGCTTGTTTTCTCTTCTCCCACTGGAAATGCGTTGACAAATATATTCCTCTTCTGAGGTGAGCTATTTACTGCTGCTTTACCAATGCTCACCCACTTGTGTGTACCTGCATGTGCACACACATTTTATTTACTGAACAGTAAGTACTATGTTCAAAATACCACATAGGCATGCACCTATTACACATAGGCAATTTTGTTGCCTCATCTCTGAAAGATGTTACACTCTGGTAGAACACATAGGATAAATGCACCAGAAACTCCAATGTACAGTAGAGATGGTACATGCCATTAGAGAGGCTAGATATATATAGAGAGGGGGCTCAGAGGATCAAGTCACGCCTTCTCGTTCAGAAATCTGGAGGGCTTCCTGGAAGAGGTGAGGTTTCATCAGGGCTTTAGAATTTCTTGCTTACCAGAGATGGGAGGAAGTGAATAGTCTAGATCTAGGTGTTCTATATGTATGTGTGTATTTCTTTCTTGAAAATATTCTCTTCTCTATCTTCTAGTTAAAAACCCATCAACCAAATTCCCTCAAGGGCATTTGTCATCCTAAATTCTCTGATCTTCCCCTGCCCTTTGCCTAAGTTTATTGTTGATTCCTTGTGAAATAAATCATAATTGCTTACTGTCACAACATGAGAACCACTTGACAGGCATCTATCTTGAGATACCATCAATGTCTGTCAGCCAGCTGGCTCTGGGGCTGGAGGAGGGGCAGAAAAGATCCCAGCAGCCAGATTTAGGGCCCCAGGGCCCCAGATCATCCCCTCTAATCAGGCAGGATGGCCCTTTCCCCTGCATGCCCAGTAGCAGGAAAAGATACATGTGTTACAATGGAGCATTTAAGAACTCTCACTCCTTAAACAAAGATTTGAACAGCCCCTATTTTCACCCTCCTTCTGGGCAATTGGCAGTTTGTAAGTCGCCTTCACCAGATGACAAATTATTAGAGGGAATGATCAATATATTGTTCAGTAGAGTTGGCATTTGGGGAAAACAGACTGACATACAAAGAGACAGTCTTGGAAGCATTAATGTGCAGAGGCTACCAGTTAATCAATAAGTAAATATTTCTTGAGTGCTTATATGGATAAAAGGCAGCGCAGTGCTGTGATTAAGAGGGCTGGCAATAAAGTCAGATGGATCTGGGTTTGACTCTTTGAGAGAACAGTGGCCCTGGGTGGGTTCCTTAACTGCTGTGCACCTCAGTTTTCTGGTCTGTAGTGTGGAGATGATATTAGGGCCCATCTGTGGTCTAGCTGTCAGGATTGAACAAGGTAATGTGCTTAACATGCTTCCGACAGTTCCTGGTATGTGGCTTGTACTCAGGAAATGCTGCTGTTGTGGTTAATGTCATTGTACCTAGGCTCTGTGGGGACATCATGGGATGACAAGGTTCCCAGTTTACAAAAGTCTAAAACTGAGCTGAAGAGATCAAACACCAACATCGTAGAAAATGGGTGAAAGCTTCAAGTTAGGAGTGGCTTGATCCTTATTGTGGACACAATAAATTTGAAAGCAATTGCTCATTCTACAAGGCTGGGTTGATCAGAAGAAGCCTCCAGAGAAAGTAGAGACTGACTGAATGGGCCTTGAAGAGAAACATCCTTTGAGCACTTACCGTAGGTTGAGTGCTTTCAGGATATCTTCAGGGAAGTTTTTTATTTTTATTTTTTTAAATCTCTGTTTTACCCATAAAGGATCTGAGACTTAGAAAGGTCAAGTTAGATGGTCAGGGAAAAGTGGAGTTCTAGTCAACAAGTTATCAGGTTTCCATGGTATACTAAGCTGTGTGTGGAGAGTGAGGATACAAGGTGCAATGGAAGGCACCCAGATCCAAAGTCTTAGAGTCATCCTGGAGCTTTTTCTTTCTCTATTGCTATCACCTTGAGGAAAGCCACCGTCATCTCTTCAGCCTGGGTTCTTGTAGCAGCCTCTTAGTCCTCCCCTATCTTCCCACTCTGAACAAAGCACCCAGAGTGAGTGTACTATTGGTCCTGGTGCACTCAGAAGGGTGACTGAGGAGAGACTGATGAAACTACCATTTGCAAAGAAATAAACAAGGGATGGTCAAGCTCTTGGGGCAACTGGACTCAACAAGAGCTGGATTGTAGGAGGAGTCATGACAGGAGCTATGCTCTCAAGAGGGGGACATGGCCACTATCAAGGAAATGAACATCTTGGCCTTTCTCTCCTGCCCTCTGATCACCTGCTGCATCCATGATCAGCCTAACTCAACTTGGAGCCAGAGAGGGCAAAAGAGCGCCCATGACCAGGTCAAGGGCAAATTTAGCAGTAATGAAACTTGAGCCTCGAGGCCTCTCACTTCAGGGGCCCTTCCCAGATCTCATTTTTGTAACTCTTTTCTTTTCCTTGAATGAGGCTTTCCAGCTGATTAAGTTTTAGGTTCCACAAAATCTGCATCTGCCTGTGCAGTTGTCCATTAACAGTCAGCCTCCTGGGACTCAGCAAAGGGGAGGGGAATGGACAATTTCCAGTACAGACATTTTTTTTTTAAACCTGAGTCATAGCTTGTTACTTCTGTACTTACAACCTTTTTAATCATTACTCAGAAAAGTCTAAGGACCTTACCTTGACTACTAGACCCTATACTGGGTGGCTGCGTTTTCTGCCCTCATTTTCCTGCTTCTCCCTAGCTAACACAGCCTCAGCCACACCAGCCTCCTTCTCACTGTTCCCTAAATGACCCAGACACATTTCTTGGCCCTTGCTCTCCCCTCAGACTGGACCTCTCTTCTCCAGCGGTGCTCATGGCTCCTTCAACTCATGGTTCCAATGTCATCTTCCCAGGGGGGACTTTCTTTACCTCCTTATTTAAGATGTGATGTATTTTTCTCTACAGCACTCATTATCTTCTAATTATTCTATATAGTTTATTTGTTGGGTTTCTTATTACTCTCCCATCACACAAGTGCAGAAATTTGTCAATTTTATTCATTGCTTCATCCTCGGTGCCTGGAAGAGTCCCTGGTACATAGCAGGTGCTCAATAAATAGTAGTGAAATTAGTAGGTGGTCAATAAATGCTAATTGAGTAAATGGATGGGTGAAGGAAGTGTTATTAGACAAAGTTCTGAGTTTTATGGGGAAGGCAGATGCAAACAAGTAGAATGCCACACAGGGGACCTGTGTTAGAGAGAGTGCCACAGAGGCAGGCAGTGGGAATCAGGGCTTAAGCCCAGGCATTTCAACACCACAGCCCAGTTCTTTTTTTTTTTTTTTTTTTATTACACCGATGTTTTCCAGGCTCCCTTGAGTTTCTGCGGTAGTACCTCAGGAACAAAGAGGGTATCTGCCTCTTCCAGGAAGAGCAGGTCTGCTTAGATTTGTTTTATACACAAGATCTCTGAAAATTGTTTAATCTGAAGAAAGCGCTCTTGATTTGAAAAAGAGTGAAGTCTTTACAAGACCTGGCCATGTCTTGAAGAGGCACCCTGCAGTGGGGACTCAACATGGACAAAAGCCTGAGGGTGGGGAGGGGGGAGAGCAAGTACAGCTGCACCCCCACTGTGGAGAAGCCTGAGAAAACCCACCTGGATGGGGTGCAGGCTCTGCAAGGCCCTCGGATGCAACAGAGTTTGAACCGGAAGTCACGGAAGAATCATGTCGACTCTGGAGGTGAGAGAGGTGACGAGAGCAGCTGTTTGGAGGCTATTGCTTGACCTGGATATCCAGGAGGGACTGGAGCAGAGAGGACAAAAAGAGGAGCCCAGAGGCAGTGAGGGATGTAGAGTGGCCACGGTGACGAACAGGAAAGGGCCCTGACCGGCATCTCCTAGGACAGCAGGTCTGCAGTGCCAGCCTATGCTGGGACCACACCTTCTGGGTTCTTCTCCATCTTTGATTCTCACTTAGCTTTCGCAGCTTCTGATTCTAGACTCAAATAGAGGTAAGAGCAGGGCTGGGACTTGGGTGAGAAGAGTGGGACACTCACCTCTGGCACAACATTTAAAGGGCACCAAGGAACTCTAATCAAAATAAAATATAGTTTTAATTAAATATATTTTTAAAAAAATCAAAATTCATGCAAGAAAACCTATGATGAACAATATATCAAAATTTTAAATAAAGACAGGAATTGATAGCAACTAAGATGTCCTTCAGTAGGTGAATGAATAAACTATGGTACACCCATGTAATTCAATATTATTCAGAACTAAAAGAGAAATGAGCCCTCAAGCCAGGAAAAGACATGGAGGAAACTTAAAAACATATTGCTAAGCGAAAGAAGCCAATCTGGAAAGGCTACATACTGTAGGATTCTAACTACGAGACATACTGGAAAAAGCAAAACTATGGAGACAGTAAAAACATTAGTGGCTGCTGGGGGTCAAGGAGGAGTGAGGGATGAACAGACAGAGCACAGAGGATTTCTAAGACTGCGAAGCTACTCTCTATGGCACTAAGATGATGAACACATGTCATTATCCATTTGTCAAAACGCACAGATTGTATAGCACCGACAGTGAATCCTAATGTAAACTGTGGACTTTAGATAATACCAATGTATTAATACTGGTTCATCGATTGAAACATACGTACCACAGTCATGTCAGATCGATGTAAGTAACAGGGGAAACTGTGTACAGAAGGGGAAGCGAGAGTGGAAGAACGCTCTGCATTTTCTGTTCAATTATTATTTAAATCTAAAACTACTCTAAAAACAAAGACTATTAATTTTTTAAAAATCTAAACTAAAACAAAAATTTATGAAGGACAAAAATACCAAAATGTCAAATAAAGACAAGACCTGTGGGCTGGAATTAGGGTGAGGCAAGTGAGACCTCATTTTCAGGGCTGTGCAAGTTCAAGGTTAGAGTCTGCATTCTCTGAGCTGGAAGAATCTTTTAGAAGTCACCTAGTGCAATCCTTGTATTTTACCAGCAGCGAGACTGAAGCTCAGAGAGGATGAGGGGGTTGCTCCATGTCACTAGGTGAGGTTGCTGGGCGCCCGGGAGCAGAATGGACCTCCATCCCAGTGCTCTGCTGGGGATCTGTGCCGTCTGGTGAAGGCGGTGACTCACTGTTTGTACAGGCTGTGTGGCCAGCCAGGGGTGGGGTGGGGGTGGGAGGAGGTGGCTGAAGCCTAAAAGACTCCCTCGTCACATGTTAAATGACCTTTGGATTTCACCAAGTGCTCAGGGTTGGTTTATGAGAAGGCCTTTTTTTGCCTCTCTCGGATTATCACATCATTAAAGAAGGAATGGGCTCAGTCTCCACATGAAGCACATGCGCACTGGGTGGTTCCTGACATCTTCCTGGGCTCTGCCCAAGCCAGACGCTCCGCGATCCTGGGAAAAGCACCAACTCCTTTCCCTCAGACACACAGTGATCCATGTCCAGCCCAGCTGGAGCGCTTCCACTCTGGATGGGCCGGATGTTCAAAGGACACGCTCCCCCACTTGAAGCTCACTTAGGGCGCTCTTAAAGCAGACACCTCACTCAAATGGACATTTGAATTTCCCCAGATTCATGCGGGTTTCCTTCCCCCTGGGCCTTTGGAAACTGTCCTCCAGTGCCAGAACTCTCCAGTCTTTGCACACAGCCAAGGAAGTGGCCTGAACTTGACCTCCATGGTCAAGAAGCTGAGACAGGAGGTCGCATGGGGGAGCACCTCAGCCTGTCCCTTGCCCAGGGTCCTCCGGAGCTGGTGGAGCCAGGCCTGGGATTGAGGGCTGGTTCAGCATGACAGACTATGCATTCAGGCCTCTGTTTCCTGCTCTGACGTGAAGTTAGATTACAGGGGATTACCGGGGGTGCTCAGCAATGTCACAGCTGCTGAAGCAGAGGATGACAGGAGGGCTGAAATACCAGAAAGCTCAGAAACAGTATTGCAGCTAGGCTCAGACAGTGCAATGAGGCCAGAAGCCAAATTCGGAGTGGAAGACAATCTGTGAAGACGGTGTGGATTCTGAAGCTCACAGGGGCATCAGAGAAGGTGATGGCCCACAGACAGGGGAGGGGTAGAGGTAGATCTGGCCTTCACTGGAGAGAGGACATGGATGCTCTCTGGCTTTGGAGAAGACAGACAGGACTTTAGAAGTAAACAACCAAATATGAAAATGAATGTAAAACAGAAGTGTTAGGATTCTGAAGGCATCTCTCTAGGGGGAGGTGCATTCTTGCTTGAGAGCAGGCTGTCTGGCGGGCTCATGTTTCCTAGCTGTGAGGCATCCACTGCTTGGTTATTGCCTTCTCCCAGCAAGCCCCCTATTATATTTGCTAGTCAGCCTTCTTGCTGACTCAGGAGGTGGGGGATGGCCCAACCAATTGTGTTTGCTCAGTAGCTCCTATCATGGGTATCACCATAATGACTATCAAGTGTAATGGCTTGGAATCTGTAGGATGAGTGATCATCCCCATTGTAAGAACAGAGACCTGGAAGCAGTGTGGTGTGGTGGGAAGGTGGGCTTGGTGTCAGAGAGGCCTGGGGTGAAGAGCCAGCTTGCCCCTGTGTGATCTATGCCCCCTGCCCCCACCCTGCCATGGTTTCCCATTGCCCATGAAGGGATTGAAGTAGATTGTTTTAAACTATAAAATCTATAGGGAATAATATTACTGAGAGTATCACCAACAGCCGTTTTAGCTCCAGCACTTTCTCCTTTGTCCTTCCCCTTCCAGATAAGACTGAAAGACCCTGTGCAAACCCCGCTCCCGCCCCATTCGGGTCCCTGCCTCCCTTCCTGGAGTTGGTTGTTAGGCTCTGACAGCCACAGATCCTCTGAAGATTGCCACCTCTTTGACGTCCCTTTAGAGACCATGAACGTGGGGGTTCCCCAGAAAGCCTCCAACCCAGTGATTCTTCCGTTGTCCCTGGGCTGCCCCTTGAGGAAGGAGACCATGTCCTCTGAGTCATGTATCCCCATCCTGCTCCACTGAAGCTTATCGAGCGCACAGTCTGTGCTTCAGGGATGGTGGCTGAGTGATTCTGGCTGAGGGCCCCCACTGTGGGCCCACCTCCCTCCCATTCCTTCAGAACCTGGCCCTGGGCTGGCTACAGAGGGGAAAACAATGAATAAATCAGTCTCCATTCAAGGTCAACAGGCAGCCTCCTAAATGCTGGCTGCTCCTCCCAGATTTACCTCATGACTCCCAGGTGACTGACCACAAAGGTATCACCCTCCAGGTTTATTCCCACCTTCCCAGAGCGGGTATGGCTTCATTCTTCTAGTGCCCAGGGCACTTGGACAGGGAGAGATGAGGTGGCTTGAGGCAGGGCAGCCAGGACAGACTCAGGGTCAGTGTCAAGAGGAGCTAAGTCCCGGGCAAGTTCCTGGACACTCCTTAGATGGGACAGTGCTCCCCTTCACAGATGGGAAGAGTGAAGTCCAGAGAGGCTGCACTATTACGCATGGCTTTGCTTAGATAGCAAGTCAGGGCTAATTTTTCCTCTAAACCGTCAGGCTCCAAGGTCGTCTTTCTCCCTTTCTATTCCTAGTCCTTGGGTCATGAGGACAGGTGTTTCTGAGGCAGGAAAGCTGGGGTCTGAAGCCTGGTTGCCCTGATAAGTCTGTCTTTGCTCTCTGATTCTAGGGACCAATGACCCCAGCCCTGCCTTGTCTTGCCCAAGGTGGTCAGGAGGCTCACAAGAGATGAGGTGCATCACTCTGGAGGTGCTGTCCAGGTTGGAGGGAATTAGGATCATTGCCACCAGTCTGGCAGGAGAATAAACCCCAGGGAAAAAAATGATATGAATGTTCAGGGCATGATGCACAGAACAGCCTGGCCAGAGCAGCTGATGCCTGGGAGCCATGCAAATCCGTGGTTTTTGGGTGCTGCCTGGGGACGGCTTGGGAGGCTGAGACTTGAGCGAGGCCAGCATTGCTCAGATTTCCAGAAATCTGTCAGAAGCCATGATGGGCTGTGCTGGGAAGACTGGACTTTCTGAGGCCAGGGTGGCCTGTTCTAGCAGCTTACTTCCTCACCCTTGGAGAGCTGGGAACCTCTGGGCAAGAAAATCTCTAGTGAGAGCCAGTTCATGGTGGTGGTGGTGGTGGTGGGGGTCCTTAAAACGTTAAGGGACCATCTAGGATGACCTGCTCTGATTTGCCTAGGACATGGACTTTTAGTGCTAAATCTGAGACAGTCCTGGGCAAAGTGGGACAGTCAGTCATCCTTGGGCCACTGTTGCCTGGCCATTGTTTCCTTGGAGGAGGAGCACTTGCTGATTGGGAAGGGTGGGGATTTGGGAGGGAAGGTACATACCCAGCTGGCCTCTTCTGGTCCTGGCCCCTGGCCTCCAGCCAGGCCTGCCATTTGTGGTCCCTATGATCTGACCTACTTAGCTAGGCTGGGGCTGTTTGTGCAGGGGTGCAAGGGGGCTGAAGTTTTCTAGGGTTTGACTTAGGAGGAAGTACTAGGGAACCCACTATCGCCTCACCTCTGTGCCACAGACTCTGATCCAGCTTTGGTCCTAAGCTGACATTTAGATTTCCACCATTTGCCTCCCGGGCTCTCTCTCATGGGTTCCAGACTTGAAAGGGGGAAGGTGGTGTTATTTGTTGACCAACTTGACCCGTTCAAATAAACACTGAGCAGTAGGGGTGTGCAACAAAGCACTAAGGCCTCGAACAGTGGTAGTGAGTGACAGCGGACCTGGGCAACAATGATAGAGTCACACTTAGAGGCATTAGTGCAGCCCAGGTTAGGGGCTCAGTAAGTATCTAGTATATCATTATTGTTCTTGCCTTTGTGATTATACCACATGCCTTTTAAAGCGTCGTCATGCCTGTTATCTCTTGGCCCTCAGACAACCCAAGGGAGCAGGTGGGATGGGGTTTCTTTGTCCACCTCTGTAGACAAAGAGACAGGCCAAGAGGGGGCAGAAGAGTGATGAGAGGGCATGTGCAGAATTAGGGATGGCCTGGGGTCCTAGCTTGGGTTCCTGACTCCCAAGCCATGACATTTTGCAGTCTGTCTGGGGATGTCGGGTGCTGGGGTAGTACGTGTGGGGGAGAGAAGGTGGCGAAAGAGAGGAAGAGAAGGGGGAGGGTGATGCTTTATGAATCCATGGTTATCATACTGAACTAAGAATGAAGCCACACCCTCCCTTGTGAGGGGCATGGCTAACCTAAGAACCAGAAGGGCACCGGAGGAAGAGGCTGTGTGTTGACCTGTGCAGTGAGTAGCTCTTCTCCCTACTTCCCAAGGGATACCGTGAGGAACAGAAGACAGAGTATGAGCTTTGGTGTCAGAAAGACCTGCATTTGAATCCTAGACTCCACCAGTGAGTAGCTCTGTGACTTTGGGCAATGACTTCGTCCATTTGGGTCTCGTTTTCCTCACCTATAAAGCAGAGATAGTCATACCTATTTCCTAGAGGTGTTGTCAGTATTAAAGTTCCTGGCACACAGTAGGTGCTCAACAAAATGGTTCCCTTTGCACCTGCCTCAGGTGTCCCCTTGTGAGCCAGAATGGGCCTTCCTGGTTCTGGGAAGATAACAAGATCTGAACCCTGCACTGTCGAAGGCAGGCTGTTAACGGCAAGTGCACACCTTTCTGTTGGGCCTTAATGCTCAGGAAAGTCCCTATCAATGTTCTGGTCTACTGCTTAGCTTAGCCAAGGAGAGATGAGGGAGGGGATCTGCATGCTCTTTGAGTTTAAACATTAAAATAAAATGTTGCCATGGTCTATCGCTGGGGCTGGGCTGGTGTGTCCTCAGCAGAAAAGCCAGTTGGTGTCCCTTGGTCCTTCCTGCAAGGCTCTGGGGTTTGTGGTGAAGAGATATAGATTCTCCTTTTCTACTGCCTGCTCCCCTGACTTGACACACGGCCCCTCTTCCAAAAGGGTGAGAAGGTTAAATTCTGAAGCAGAGAAGTCGGCTAGAGAAACGATCCATCAGGCAGATGAAAAGACATTTTTTCTTCACTGCCGTTACACTGCTTGCCCCAGACAACATACTCATTACAGTTATATCTCATTCTGCTCACCTAGAGAATAAAATTAGAAATCAAGTCAACTCCCTAGAGTCTTGTTATATCAATCTGACTTACACAAAACAGGCCAGACAGAGTGTGAGGTTTCCATAAAATTAGGCTGTGTCCCCAGGGGCTGCCTTGAAGCTACCCAACATTGCAGAAAACTGCCAGGCACCCTTTTGCATAATTTATCAATTACACACAATTCAATTCATCGCAGGCAGGAGGCAGGAGGAGATGGCTTGGGACAGAAGGGGACCCTGGGAGCAGCATGCGAGGGGGGGGTGAAGAAATTTGGATTCTAATCTCCTCCCCGATGCTGATTAGATGGATGAGCTCATACAAGCCCTTCATCCTCATGAGAGCCCACTTTCCCCAATCTTTTAGACTAGGAGACCTAAATATCCTTTATGCAATTTTAGAATTTGTTTGAATGCTGAAATTTCATATTTGTGGAATCTAAACACTATGGTGGGTGCAGAAAGAGATGTTCAGAGCTTGGGCCCTGCCTGGTGGTGCTGGAGCACAGAGTAGCCAAGGTTATACTACAACAAAAGGTTATAGGTGCCCAGATGGCCAGACAAAGGTCTCCTTCTCAAATCTGCCTAGTGACTAATCTCACTTATAATGCCACTCCTGCTTTACTGATGGATGTGGAAGCAGACGCCTGGGGAGTGGCCACTGAAGCCACTGAGACCAAGAGCTGCCAGTCCAGTGCCCTTTTCCCACTCCCACCACCCAATCCTCCCTCCTCTGGGCCCCCAATGGCCCTGGAGCACGCTTTTTCATGGTATTAGTAATAGCTTGTTCTATTTGTCTACCTGTCTACCTGAAGGCAGAGAACAGGGCTATTTCTCTCAGCTTCCCAGGCACTCAGTCAAAGGCCTTCCCCCATCGTGGATACTTGGGTAGTGTTGTTGGATGAAGAATAAATGAGTATTGAAGACCAGAAAGAGACAGCACAATAATGACACTCCTGTCCATTGCTCCCTGCTCTAGGGTTTCGCAAGTCATTTAATGGCCCTTAATGTCTACAATGTGACTGAAGGCCCATCTGAGGGCTTAGCTGGTTACCATTCCTGAGTCACTGCCGAAGAGACAGGATACGTTCTGCCACTATTTCAATTGCCTGCACTTGGCCATGATGTACATACCAATAAGACTGTCGTCCACGAGGGGTCCTGCCTTGAAAAAACTAATCGGAATCCCCTGATCTGGCAGGTAGTCTTACCCTCAGTTTAAAGAGAGAGACCTGAGGCTCAGGTAGGCCACTTGCCTGGTTTCAAGTTCCCAGGTAGGGTGGGAGAGCCAGGATTGGAACCTTCTCCTGGCTCATCCTATAGTCTACATTCATTCTATTAAGCCATGATTTTGTCATATTGCCCTATAATTTTCAAAGCGCTGTCTCACCCCCGATCTCACTTTCATCTCTATAGGATTGTAAGTATAATGGTAGGCAGGGCAGGGATGATCAGCCTACTTTAAGGATGAGAAGATTTATGCTCAGAAAAGCCTTACCCAAGGCCACACAGCTGGTAACAGAGCTCGGACCCAACCACACAACAGATGAGGGACAGAGGTTCAGACAGAATCAGTTACTTGCCCACGGCTCAGAACTAGTGAGTTGTGGGGCCAGAGCTCGCACCCACGCCTTCAGATTTCAAAGCATGTGCTCAATACCCAATTGCTGTGGGTTTTCTTTTTTTCTTTTCTTTCTTTTCTTTTCTTTTCTTTTTTTTTTTTTGGTTTGTTTATTTTTGTTTTTATAAGAGGACTGAAAAGAATATGTGGGTCTCCACCCGTCCCCAGTGTGGCATTCCCCACTGCAAAGAGATCACAAGAGTGAGATTTCCTAACAGAGCAGGGGGCCACCCAGCCACTAAGGCTGAACCAAAGGCAGTTCTGCTCTGCTAAAATACTAAATTATCTGCCTGGCAAATAGCAGCTAGAATGAAATCTGATACATTCTCATTATCTTCCTGGAGAAGGGCCTCAGGGTTGGAGAGAAGATGAAGTCACAGGGTCTATCACTTGTCCTCAAACAGGAGTGTCAGAAAGGTTAGGGGTGGGCTATGGAGAGGAAGAGACTGGGACAGCCCCCAGCCTTTTGCCAAGATGCTTTCCTGAGAAGGCTGTGGAAGCACTCGTAGGGCTGCTTTGGTTCCTGGATCTCTGGGTATTCAGGCAGGTTCTGGGGTGGTACGTGCAGCCTCCCTCAGCCAGACCCCTCAGGCCTGCATGTGCTGGAGCCAAAAGCCGGCACTACGTGGGCAGTGCCAGCCCTGCTTTGAGATGTTTTGGGGATAAACGTTCGCTGCTTTTGTTTGGAAGCAAAACCCTTAGCCTCTGTTTTCTCCAGCCTCCATGGAAATTAAAACCAGGAAGCTAAGCGGTGGGTGATTATGGGGTTCGACTTGCTTATTAACAGCCCACAAAGGATTATCATGGGGCTTCTAGGCGAAGCCCACAGAGGCTTGGAAGCAGGCCGCCTTCTGGCTCAGGCACAATCTTGTCCAGGCAGAGGGGCTCCACCTGGCCGCTTGGCCAGCCAGGGTGTCCCCACCCCCCTAACCCACAGGATGTTCACAGGAGCCAAAAACGACAAAGCCCTTTGTGAACTGTGCCTGCAGGGGGCAGGGAAGTGGTGGGATGAGTAGGGAGAGAAAAATGCCTACCCCTGTGGTAGAGAGTTCAGATATTTACAAAGGTCTCCCCGGAGAGGGAGCTCATTTAGGTGAATTATTAGACCAGTGTTTTCAGGGCTCAGCAAACTACGGCAAATCCTGACTGCTGCCTGTTTTTATAAATAAAGTTTTATTGAACACAGTCATAGCCATTTTTCTATGGATTGCATGGGGGTGCTTTTAGCTACAACAGCAGGGATGAGTCTTTGCAACAGATACTGTCTGGCTAACAAAGCCTAAAATATTTCCTGTCTGGCACTTTATAGACAAAGTTTGCCCACCTCTAGGAGGGGGAAAGGGTAATTTCAGAGTTGACTAGATACGGGCTCCAATGCTGCTTATACTTTTGTTCTTTATTACCTTGGACACGTAACTTACCTCTGAATCTGACTCTTTTAATTTGTAAAACAGGGATGATCATCTATTCAACATATGCTTATAATACAGGATTTACGCTGTATCAGACACTGTTCTAAGTGCTTTGCCAGCATTAACCCATTTAATCCTCACAACTCTTATTAAATTGGTGCTATTATGATCATACCCACTCTGCAGAAGGAGGAGTGGAGACCGGGAGAGGTTAAGTAACTTACCCAGGATTACACGGCACTGGGATTTTGAAGATAAGCAACAGAGCTCTAGAGTCTGTGTTCTTAGCCAACTGCTGTGAAGATGAATACATAATGGATGAGCAGATCTGAGCCAGAAGGGGCCTGGAATGCAGTAGGAACTCAATATATGTTAGTTCACTCTTTCCCTCATCCTATCCACCATTTTTTTTTTTTTTTTTTTGCTTCTGGCATCTGTCCAGAATAAGGGTTCTGGCCTCTTTGAATTGCAGTGCCTGAGGTCGTCACGACTCCTCTGCCTTTGCCAAAGCCAATCCCAATATCACTAATGGCGCTTTGGTTTCCTCGGCTTGCTCTCCCTCTCCCTCTGCCACTCTCTCTCTCCCACTGTTTAGTTAATAATAACATATCATGTTCTGTCTCAGATGCATATCAGTTGTGTGTAATTATTTATGGAGAAATAGACAGATGATTTCCTGCTTGGACCATTTTCACGTGCAGCCATACCTATCACTTAGCATCCTTCTCTCCCCTCATCTAATAACACTGTCCACTTTAGATCCTAGGGCCTTGATTTATTAGGTAATTTGTTTCTTCTCTGTGGCTTGGGTCTGCCTGTCATCAATATAATAGAATGATGGAAGTGCAAGCTATAGATACCAGACATTAAAAACTAGGCAAATATTACCCATTTCAATTCCTTGTTCGGCCGCAGCCACTCTAAAGCAAGCCTCAGCCTCTTCTTATTGGGGGAGAGGAAAAAGATTACAGAGAGACACCCAGGGCCTGACTTCTAACAAAATGCCTCTTTGAAAATTGGGCTGGTTGCTCTGCTGGTAGAAGATTTTGGGAAAATGCCTAAGAGAAAATGCATGCACATAAAATGCATGTGCATACACACACATGCACAGCACAGTTGTGCATACACACACACACAGCACACATGCACAGCACATATACACACAGCAAAGGAATCTAAGCTCCCTAACAAAGAGAATAATACACTGGGAAGGGAAAAGGACTGAACTGGGTGCCAGGAGGCCTGGCTTCCCACTCCAGCTCTGCCACACTAAGCAGCTGGGGGCATGTGGGCAAGTCACCTCATCTCTCCAGGCCTGAATTGCCTCGTTTGTCAGATGAGGAGGTGGATTAAATGAGCTCCAAGCAGCCTTTTAGCCTTAACATATTGTGATGCGGCCAAGGTTACACAGAATGTTGGAGGCAGAGTTGGAAATGAAACCTTTGCTGTTTGATTCCAAGATTAGTGCTTTAAATGCTCTACCATGCTGTTTCCATTGATCATAATCATAATGAAAATGACTGGCCTCTTCACCATCAATTGCTTCACCACAATCACTGAAATAATATCACCAATAAATGATCTTTAATTGCACCATGAAGAGAATCATCAGTGTCATTCTCTCTAAGAGTGTCACACCACCACCACCACCACCACCATTATCATGCTCGTTTCACTTACTGTTTTTTTTTTTTTTTGTATGCCAGGCTTCACATGCAGGATGTTATTGAATCCTCTCAGCAATTCCAGAAAATAGGAATCATTATAATTATCCTCATTTAGTAGATGAGACAACTGAGGCTCCGAGTGGCGTACAATAAGAAATGTTAGAACTTGGTCTGTTTGACATCAAAATAAGCTTTCAACCACCATGCTAGGCATCACAGTATTGTTGTCACATGTACTGTCACCAGTGTCGGTGTAGCCCTTATCCTTTACATCGGCACCACCAAATCACCTGGCGGCATCTTTTTAATCACTCCCGATATCATCATCAGAATCAACACCATTGCTAATGTTGACATCACTAATATAGAATCAATATAACCAATATTATTATTTGTTATTATTATATTGTTTCAATATAAACACCATTATTAATCAGTAGCAATATTGTTTTTGTCATGATCATTAGAATCATCCATACCAATCACAATTGATACATATCAGTACCATCAAAATTGTCTTTAAAGTCATTGATAATACTGACATCACTATTAACATCACTATTGTTACTAGCAATATTGTTTATGGTCATTGTCACCAAACCAGTCCACACCAACATCATAATCAATATTATAAAAAGCAAACTCATCGGGGCCATCACTAATATCACCATCCCTATAGAATGACAAATATTGTCAACAATATGATCAACAGCTCCATCACCAATCATCACCAATATCATTCTCAGTTCACCATCATCATCCCAATACTACCAAAATATATGACACACATCTCCAATTAAATGGACATCCTAGATGTCAATCTACCTACCATTGCTAAAATCATAATCTACTGAGTTTCTAATCAGAGAGTTGTACTGTGTTAGGTCTTTTCTCCCCTGGTGCTATTCAGATATCTTGTGAGGAATGTGGAATGCATAAACATTTGATTCATTGTCACACAGCACATTCAGATGTTGTCAGGGTCATCAGAAATAAGAAACTTCTCCACAGTTAGGTGATTCCTGTTTCAGAAATTTTAGGTCATTGACTATCCTTAAATCTCAACCATCCTTAAAGTCAAATTACTTACTAGTTCCCCAGTGAGATTGCAGCCCCTGCTTCCTCGTGCATTTATTATGCATCGTTTTAATCTCTTAAGGCATGTATAGACATCTTTTGTCCAAGTGGTTTGTGTTTCAGTCTCTTTCCCTAGGATGTAATTTCCTGGTGGTGGGGATAGGTTTCCTCCATCCCCTTAGTGGCTATCCTCAGAATGTTCTCAATGTACATGTTGGAGAATTAAAGGGAATGGAATGTCAGCTGATGAGTATAAGGAACTGATGAGTATAAGGACTGAGAACCGAGAATCTGGGTTTTAGTCTGAATAGTCCTAAACTAACTGTGCAACCTTGGGTCATTCGTTTCCCCTCTTTTCATCCCTCTCTTCCTTCTTCAAACCTGAGTCATTCTGTTTCCATACTTAATGCATCATCAAGTTCTGAGGCTCCACCTTCCAAATATACCCCAAATCATCCATTTCTCCCACCTCTTCTGCTGAACCTCTAATGCAGACCCTACATCTTTTGCTAGAGATAACCGCAGTTATCTCTTAATTTGTCTCACTGCTGGACTTGTGTGAGGACCAGAGTGCTCTTTTACAAGTTCACATCAGCCCCCTACTCAAAACCCACCACGTGGCTTTGTTCCTCACTTAAAATAACATCCAGACTGCTTCTGTGGTCTGCAGTGTGCACAGTCTGGACCCTGCCTGCCTCTCCTCCCTCGCTTCATGCATCACTATCCGCTTGTTCTCAGACACACTATTCTTCTTGTAGCATCTTGAAAATCCCAAGCTTGTTTCTGATGTGAGGTCTGCATACTTGCTGGCTTCTCTGCCTAGAGAGTTCTTTCCCCAGAATCTCCATGTGGCTTCTCCTATTACATCATTCAGTTCTGCAGTCACGTGGCTCCTTCTCAAGAGGCTTTCCGTGACCACCATCTGTGAAATAGAGCCCTTCCAGCAGGCATTCTCTTCTCACTAAATCCTCCCACTCAACAAATATTTATTATCTGCTACAGGGGTTCTCAACCTCAGCACTGTTGACATTTTGGACTGGATTACTTGGACTGGGGTTGGATGGTGGGGACGGCCCTGTGCACTGTAAGATATTTAGCATCATCCCTGGTCTCTACTCTCTAGATGTCAGTAGCAACCCCTTTTCCGATTGTGACAATTAAAGGTGTCTCCAGACATTGTCCAACATCCCCTGGGGCCCAATTTTCCCCTGGTCAGAGACCACATTTTTCTAAAAGCTTGAGATACACCAATGAATAAGACAGATACCACCCCCTTTCCCCGGCCTTCGTGGAGTACATTCTAGTGGGAGAAGACAGACAATGAATATAATAAATAAGGAAATTGTATTCTAGAAACTCAGAAGTGCTGTAGGAAAAAAAAACATAGCAGGTTAAGGGTGATCAAGAGTGCTGCTGGGGGTTGCAATTTTAAATAAGGATACTCAGGGTGAGCCTCATTGACAAGCCGCTATATATTTATTATTATTTTTTATTTAATCATTGCATATATCACAACATGACATTTTATTCTGGTCTTGTTTGCTTGTTTATTGTCTGTCTTCTCCTCTAGAAAGTAAGCTTGGTGAGGGCAGAAAATGTTTTTATCCTGGGTAACAGCTTGTATATCCAATACCTAAGATAGTGCCTGGCCCCAAATTGTACTCAATAAACATGTAGGAGTTGGGAACATAGAGATGAACAAGAGCTAAGTAGACAGCAGTCAGTCCTACCCCTGATGTTTAGATGTCCCTCACGTCCCGTTGCACCCACAGTTGATACTGAGGTGTCCCTTAGACTAACTTAATACATGGGTAACTAGAAAGTTTTGTAATTTATTTAGTTTATACTCAGAGGCAATTTCAAACACTGAATTCTCTCAGCGGAGTATTAGTCTTTTTCTGATGGGGGCCAATCTGACCACAAAGCATCTTGTCGAGGAAAGTGCTCTCCATCCTGATAAATCACTTCCCACCCTGACACTTCTCTCTGCCCACTGTGGTCAGTTCTTCGCTTCTGAGATGCCAGCTCAGTGGGAGGGGGGCTACTTTGAAAGGGGGAGGCAGGGGTTCTCCGTCACTGGAGGTGCTCAGGGCGGACTCCACGACCACTGTGCAGGGTGCTGCAAAGGGGACTCTGGTCCAGGATGGTAGTGACTGACACAGGGTCACTGATTCAAAGTTTTAATGAGCACCAGAGTCACCGGGAGTGCTCATTAGACAGAGGGCTGGGCCTCGCTCTGATTTTCTGACTTAGCTGTGTGCAGAGGCGGGCAGTGCTGAGCGATGCCTGGTGCTGCTGTTTCAGGGACCACGGTGTGAGGAGTCCCGCACTAACGCACCTCTCATGCCTGAGGGTCTGCAGTTCCAAGATGTCATCATCTTCTTTTCAGGCCCACAGTGCATGTAGCTCTCTCTTTCCTATCCGTCCCTTATTTCCTGTCAACTTTGTACTTGTCTTCTCCTGACACCTTCTGTGGTCTTGCCTGGGATCTCTCCCCTGGTCCCATTTTAAAAAAATAATAATTCCAGCCTTAGCCAATAAGTGATTCTTTTCAAAGCCAAAGGTGGATACCTCTGTGGTGAGTAGCAAGAGGCTGGAAGACTCTGTGCTCCCAAAGAGGGTACAATTTGTATGGGGAGAATAGCATACGGATGCAGAGCCCTAGAGAAGGATGGGAGATATGCCATAAGGAAGTCATAAGCACAGAAAGGAAGCCCTGGGCTCCTACCAAGGCAGGGGCTTTCTTTGTGGCCTGGGTAATCATGGAGGATTCAAGGGGGAGATGTGATGTAAGCTGAGCTTTGCAGCATAAGAAAAAAGGGGGAGCTATTAGGCTAAACCATACAAAATTGCTGCTATTCAAGCACCATTGGCCTGAAATTTCGTATGGCTCAATCTAAGAGTACTGTTTTAATTTCTACTATGCATCGGTTATTATCTTCATTTTGTAGATGAGTAACTAAAGCCCAGAGAGATTAAACAACTTGTCCAACAACACAGAGTCAGAGGTAGAACCAAGCACGCAGACTTGTAGGACTCACGTCCTGGCTTTCGAGTTTGTATTGTTTAATAGGTCTTAGGCTTTGGGGAAAGAACCCAAATCCTTGGGTTTCTGGGTCTCATCCCACAGAGATCCAATTCAGTGGTTGGGAGGGCAAAGCAGAGGGGTGATGGTGAGAATCTGCACGTCTATCAAGCCCCCCAGAAGGACTGATGCTGCTGATCTGTGGCCCACACCTGGTGTTCTATTGGTTCAGGCAAACAAGATGGAGGAGGGTGAGGGAAGGAGGCAGGACGACCAGAGCCTAGAAGTAGGAGTGGGTAGGGTGTGTGCCAGCAAGAGCAGGGATACCGAACTTGAGGTGGCGGGGGGCAAGGGTTCAAGTTGGGGTGGTGGAGAAAATGAACGGGCTGGTAAAGGGTAGCAGTAACGGACTGTTTCTATCCATCTTGTCCCAGTCTCTCTCCCTCCCATCTTGCCCTGTCCAGAGAGGCAGCACCTGCAGCATCAGCCACCCCTAGGGGCTCGTGGAGAGTTTTTAGTTTAGATAATTTTTCCCATACCAGTGATCCCTTCTGCCGATTCTGCCAAGCGTGATAAACCCTATTTCATAAAGAAGACATGAATGGCTGTAATCAGATACAATGTTTGCTACACTGAACAAAATGAGCAAAAGAAAAAAACATGCAGCCAGGCTATAATTATGGGTGTAATATTTCAGCCCATTAGCAAAAAATATCTCAGAAACCCACTGCCCCGCCCTCTCAGCTAAAAAATTGGATGCCAAGCTGGTGAAGGCAGAGAGAGCACAGCACCGAAGCAGAGGCCTAATTAATTGCATATACTTTTTTTTTTTTTTTTTTTGTGGCTGGCAGTGAGTTCCGACAATCCTGGGTCTTCTGCTGCACCAGATAAAAAGAGAGATTGTGATTCTCTGGCAGTGCTATTCTGAGACATCTGTAGATGCTGGTTACTTTCCCTCAACCTGGCCCAGTACTAGTCAAAGGCCTTCCACTTACTAGGCACTTGGTAAATTTAGGGGTTTTTCTACAATCATAGCTACTTTTTGTTATTGCTATGTGCCAGGCAAAGTGATACAGCTTTACAAATTTTATCTTATTTTTCCCTTTGGGAGCACTATAAAGAGAAATGATAGATTTTGTTGATGTCCTTTAGGTAACTTTTCACTGATTTTTGTTTTATTTTATTTTGAGTCCCATCACTTGAAGCTATTTTTGGAAGACTACCCATGAGCTATTGGAGTCACTTTGCTTGGTGCAGAGACTCTAGGACTAAGGAGTTCCCTGGGAGCTTTGACAGGTGAGCTATAGAAGTGGGGGTAGAAAGCCACCTCCTTGCCTTGGGGCAGGGTAACTGGGAGGAACTGACACTCCTAAGTGCCCAGCAGTCCAGGGTTCAGGCTGATGCATCCTATGCTGGACTCAGGGTCCTGCCCTCCTTCCTCCCTCCCCTGCCCTGACCCCCCACTGACTGTGGTCTTCCTGGAGTTCTTTCTGGATAAATCACTTGTGTGTTAGCTACTCCTCAGCTGCTGGAATGCTTCTGCCAGCTGACCTCAGGCCAGAAGAGTTAATTACCACCCTTTTACCAGAGAGGAAACTGAAGTTCAGAGGGAATGGTAACTCAGTGCAGGGATCTCAGTAAGAATTTGGGGACAGGAATTAGGCTCCATGCCATCTGATCCCAGAGCCTCTTCTCTCCATCTCTACACTCCTTTTATTAGCAGCATCAGAAAGCTAGACCTGGCTTACTCCTTCCCTTTTTCACCACTTGTAGCCTCTGCTTCCCAGCAGATTTTTTTCCAAGATGCTCCCTAAACCCTGTATGACCCTTAAATGGGCCCCTCCCCCATCTATATTATGTGCAGTGTGCAGATGTTTGTCACATTTCCTGCAGCAATCTGGCTGCGCCCCCCCCCCCCCCGCCCCGCCCCAACCCCTGCCCCACCCACCAGACTGAGTTCATGGAGGGCAGTGATTCTGAATTACTCATCTGTGAATCCCTGGGACCCAACACAGGGGGCAGTGCCCAGGAGGCTCTCAGGAAATATATACAAAATAAATGAATTAATGAGTAAATTGGGTGGAGCCATTTGGCCTTTCCGTGTAAATGTGGTACCCTCCTACAAGCCCTTCTAGTCTCTAGGATCTGTATGAAACTGGGTGGGTTAGTGGTTCAGCAGCCACCATTCTATGTTCTGTTCAACATCCCTTGTTCTGGAATGCTCCATTATTGTGGCAATTTTGATAATTATATTCATGCCTTTTTTTCCTGGACCTCTCTAGGTACTTGTCTTTTACCTCAGGCTTACCAAACCCTGTCCCTGCTTGGTCTGACCATTTCCCATGTATACATTCATTCATTAAGTCATTCATTCACCTGTACAGTCATCTGTCCATCCAACTCCACCCATTCATCTAATACCATCCATCCATCCTTCCATCCATTCATCTAACCATTTATTCATCCAACAAAACTCTTGCGAGGGCTGTCCTCAGTAATAGTCTGGTGGGGGATATGGATGTATGAAGAACTCAGTCATCAAACTATGAGATCTGTGCATGAGGGGGCAATATATAGGGTACTATGGATTCATAGAGAAGACACTTGACCAGGCCAATCTTCCCAAGATACCTGAACTGGTATCTGTCAGGTGAATAGGGAAGAAAAGTGAGGAATAAGATAGATCGTCCCAGGCAGAGAGAACAGCAGATACGAAATGATACAAAGGCTAGAGACGAGTGAGTATATATGAAAAGTTCAAAAACAATAAAGGACATTCAACCTGGCTGATCTCATGTGAGGTCTCAGACTATTAACACAAATAGTAACCCCAATTTAAAAAAATACTGGTGTTTTAAAAATATGTGTTAAATTTCTAATAAGTAAAGCGATTATAGAAAATATAGGGCTTTACTTTAAAATGAAAGTACGAGTACTTTGATAGAAGGAGTTGTGAGGTAGAATGTAGGCTTCTGAGTTATGAAAACGAGGACAAAATGCACAGAGTGGGAACTGCTGTGTAACAAGCCCTTTCCATGACAATGCAGATGGCGGCAGGGAGGAGAGCGGGTGTGTGGGGACTGAGTCTTGTATTGTGTGCATCTGGATTCAGCTTGTTTTGCTTCATCAGCTATTACTTGGTGGCATAAAACATAGTGTGCAGGGAAAAAGTGTGTATAAACCAATGTGACTTCCACATGGTACTGACATCACGCTCCTACATGTCAATCACGTATGAGCAAAGCCGATGGTAGGAACACACAGTGTGGGAGCCCAGATCATGTTTTATCCCTCCGGGGAGTCCTGTTCTTCACTTTTTTTCTCTGAGTCTGTTGAGGAGGTCAGGAAGGGCAAGTCTACAGAAATGCCTGCAGAACCCCCATTTTGAAAGTTGTTCTCATCATTTTTTCCTGGGGTTGAATGCCAGGGCCAGCTCTTCTATATATTCGAGAAGCGGCGTGACTGGCCCAGCTGTGCTTCAAGCAGTTTCAATTGTCCCCTGGGCTCCCTTGCTTTTGTCGGCGTTTCTCTGAGGCTCTGGCTTCAGCGACTAGTCTCTCCTCAGCCTCTGCGAGTGGCGGTTTCCTTGCTCTGCTTCCTCAACCAACTGGACCTCATTTTCTGGTAGCTTTCAGAAATTCCTCTATTTCTGGCCCACTGATAGCATCCTTTCTTATTTTCTAATATGAATTTTATCCTTTGATATATTTTCTGACTCTTTTTTCAATAAGATTTTGGTATGGAGAGAAAGTAAATTTTGTGCGCTCAGTCTACATCTCAAATTAAAAATTCTCTCCACCACATTTTGTCCTTTTGATGTTGGCTTTTCATAATTTTGAGCTTCAGTGTATTATCTGGAAAATGGGAATAATAGTAATATCAGTTCATCTACCACACGGGGACTAGGAGAGGCTGGAGGGATGCGGGAGTCTTCTATGAACAAACAGAGTAGCATAAATTTAAGTTGTTATTACCTCATGGAAGAGAACCCCCCTAATCTGGCAGATGAGAAAATGAAGCCAGGAGATGGAAAGCAATTTTTGCCCAAGGTTATCCAGAAACCTCCAGCCTCTTGGCTCCTGGGTCTCATTCTCTTGCCAGGCCTTGTTACTCCGCAGCCTGCAAATGGCCAGAGCTGCAGTGCTTGGGGCAGAGCAATTGAGAATTCGGAAGAGGCAGTGATGGCATAAATAATTCAGTGATTGCTGACCATGGGCCATTAAATTTTCCATGATCTGTTTTATTGTATCTGCTATGCAGCGTTAGTCACTTCCAGTTCAGATTCAAACCAAGCGTTTCATTCTGCCTACAGGAGCTGGCCACTGCGTCCTCTTAGGGATCCAAGACCACGGAAAGCGTTGGCCTTGGGCCCAGAGGGGCCTGCATCTCAAAAGGTGGCCAAATAGAAGTTCATATCAGAGGTGTGAGTATCAAGCCTCTCAACTCCTATTCCTATTAGTCTCTGAGCCATCAGTAGAAAGTTACTCTCACCTTTTAGCTCAGGATACATTCACAAAAAACCTCAACTTTAGACACTTGCTGTTGTCAGTGGTGATCAGCAAAAATACAGTGTTTAGTGGTAGGGGTGAGGGGTTCAAAGGGTAAGCATTAAAGATTACCATCATTTTTGTAACTTTTATTTGGCATTTTTACATTTCTTTGTATATTGGAGTCTCAAAATCTGGCAGTGGTCCTGGCCTCACATGACTTCTGGGAAACCGTATGGACCTTCCACCCCAGGATCATGCTGTGTAGAATCTTAAACATGATGGAGACTCCCTTACAGATGGAGAAACAGAGTCTCAGAGAAGGAATCAGCTTAGGTGAAACAGCTAGCTAGTGGCTGGGCAGGCTCAGAGCCGGGTGTCGGGACTCTCAGACCAGAGCCCTCCCCAGGCTCTTGGGATAGAGAATTTCCACTACCCCAGGATCATCAGATCATTGACTCAGGTCTACAAGGGTCACTGTGGATTCTCAGATTTGTCCACAAAACTGGATGCTTTCCTCACTGTCTGGAGGACCACACAGTTTCCTGAGACCACATTTCCAAGTATGCCTCTCATCCACATCTTGGCAGAGTGTCAAAGGGAATAACCAGGTGCCACAGTTGAGATTCACCCTAATGTCTGTGGCTCACGAGGCTTGGGCATGATCTCATCTTCCCCATTCTGCTCACTGATGTGATACCAGGGAACAGTATGGTGCATGAAGCCAGACAGAAGCAAAAAGGAAGAGTCCTTGTATCGCTTAAGAATCTCTAATGGGCAGTGAAGTGTGGTGAAAAGCAGGTTGTGTGTCAGATGTTCTGCCTTCATATTCTGGATTTATGGCTGATCAGTTATATGTGTAAAGAAAATCATATTCCCTCTCTGGGCCTCAGTTCCTCACACATGAAGTGGGGATGCCAATTCTGAATACATGGGATTTTTGCAAGACTGGATGGTAATGACAGTTGTGAACTGCCAAAGTACTTTTGACACCTCTATCAGTTAATCATTGCTACATAACAAACCACTTCCAAACTTGATGGCTTAAAACAACCATTTATTATAGTTCAAGACTCTGCAGGTCATGGGCACTCATCTCGTCTTTTCTGTGGTCACTCGTGGTTGGGTAGACAGCTCTGCTGATCTAGGCTGAGCACTCTCACATGTGTGGGGCTGCCTGGTTACGAGCGGCTCTAGGGTGGGGAGGCCTCAGCTTTCTCACCCTCCAGCAGTCTAGCTAGCGTTCCAAGAGAAAGCAGGGAAGCACACAGGCCTTTTGAGGGTTGTACCTGGACACAGTACACCGTTAGTTCTACCTTATCCTGTTGCCCAAAGCAAGTCACAAGGCCAGCCCAGATTCAAGGTGGAGGTCAGATCCAGTTCTTCATGGGAGGAACTATAAAGTCACATTGCAAAGGACATGGATACAGGGAAGTGTGCAGGACTGTGGCCGTTTATACAATCCAATCTACACAATCCTCAGGTCCACATTCCTTTTAAGTGAATTTAAGATAAACTGAGATAGGCACAGAATGACAGTGCTGGGTATGACTTTCAAGTCAGGGGAAGTAGCCTATCCAAGACCACATAGCTGGTGAGTGGCAGAGTTGGTGTGACTTCTAAAATCAGGTACCATATGTCAAAACCAGCCTCAATGACGTTTCGTCTAAACTGAATTAGCTCTGTGGGAAATCCAGTAGGTGGTGATTTGGGACTTTTACATTTGTGTTCCTCTTTTTTCATGTTGTAATTTCAGAAGGTCAAGGGGACCTGAGATAAGACTTCCTGGCTCTCCCTTCTGGAAAGAAACTCTGAGGAAGAAGGGCAGGCCCCAGGATAAGACCCAGATTCAGAGTCCATGGCTTAAAAAACTTCACTCTTGCAACTTTCTCCTTTTCAAGAAACACATGGTACAGAGAGTTTTATCTCAGTCTTGTCCTGAGGCTTCTCAAGCCTGCGATCCCACCCTAGTGAAGAAAGACCCTCATTCCTTGTTGCCAAGACAATTGCTGCAGTCTCCAAACTGGGTTTTTTACCTCCAGGCTCACTTCCCACACTGCTGATCCAAATACAGGTTGCCAATGGTACCAGAGTAATGTTTCTGACACATGGCTCTGACCGTGGCACCCCACTGGGGAGAGTATCTTCCAGGAGCATATATTCTTAGAAATGAGCTCGGGAGCCCAGAAGATCCGGCCTTGAATCTAAGACTCTGACATTTACTAGGGCAGAGTGAACTGGGACAAACTATTTACATACTCTGAGCCTGTTTCTTCATCTGTGATATGAGTCTTACAGAAAGTCACTGGGCTTTGTGATAAGAGAATGTGAAGGCTTAGCAAAGTCACTGGTACATAGCAAGTACTCAAGAAATGTTAGCTGATTATACTACTCCTGTCATTATTTCATGGCTCCCCATGGCCCTGAAATTCAGACATGTAGCCTGACAGCTGGGCCACTCCATGAGGTCCCAGCTGCCTCTGCAAGCTCACCTTTCACTGTTGTGCGAGCCCCATGTGAACTCTCTGCTTTAGCCGATTTCCTCATTGTATTCTGAAGATGGCCTCTACCCTCCCGCTTTCACAGCTTCATTCACACCATTCTACCTCTCTTTAAAGGCTTTCGTGCTGCCTTTCCTCTTATTTGAACTCTAGCATTCTTCAAGGCCCAGCACAAGCCCTCCTCCTCCAGGAAGTCTCCCCTGACCACCTCAGCCCCCATGGGCATTCCTTTTCTCACTTCCACATAATAACTCTCTGTGGTGCTGCTCGTTTTCCTATGGAGTCTGTGCTGGTTTGCTAGCTGTTCCAGCTGCTATTGCTGCATCATTTTATTATTTCATGGTTTTGGTGGGTCAGAAGTTCAGGAAGGGCTTGTCTTAGTGGTTTTGGCTCTGGATGTCTCCTGTGGTTTTTGTGACATGGTAACTGGGACTGCAACAGCAGGGGTTGGAGTAGCTGGAGGCCGGCCAGGCATCTTCCATTTCATGGGGTTTCGGGACCCTTCCGAGTGGACTCTGTGTGGGCTAGTTTGAGCTTCTTCACAGCGTGGTCGCTTCAGAGCAGTCTGACTGCTTCTGTGGAGGTTGGGGTGTTGTGTGCAAGGCAGAGACTGTTTTCCCTCTTATGACCTATGTCACAAGTCACAGAGATTCACTTCACTGTATTCTGTTGGTCGAACCAGTCACAGAAGCCTGCACAGTTTCAAAGAGGAAGAAATGTC
>CM053509.1:82805838-82908589 GCA_028627145.1 Eidolon dupreanum
AACTGCACTTCAAGAATAACCCTCGAGTTTTGAAAATATAGCTTTCGCTAATCATTCTCACACTCTAGAAACCAACCGACGCTTCCTTTTCCTCAGAGCAGCATGCTGCGGACCCACGGTAGAAGAGCGTGGTGCCAGCGCTTCGCTTGGACCCTTGGAGCCCACCTTTCCATCTTTGGCATGCTTTTGCTTTCGTCACCTGGCAGTTCTTTTCTCAGAGGTTTGCAGAGAGCCAGGAGTGCCTGGGAATTTAAGTTCCCCATTATTGTTCTTGATTGATGATTGATGGTTGGGGCTTATGGAAGCCAAGCTCCCTTGTCTGGGTTGGAATAACTCTGGGGCGTGACTTAGACTGCAGAGTTTGCTGTGGGATTACACTCAGCTCCCTTCTGAGGAGCTCTGCCCAAGGTCATCCCCCACCTGGCTAGGCTTCCCGCCCACCCTGTCCTGCTTTCCCCAATCCTTCACTGGTTTCTCTTGGAGATATTTCCTTAATAAATCACCTCCCCATGAATTGTCATCTCAGGGACTGCTTCTGGAGAATGCACCTGAAATAGACAAGATGCCCTGAGAAAGGGAGACAATTATGGCTGTACCTGGTATAGGAGGCTGCTCCCGGTATAGGAGGCTGCTCGGGCCTGACCCCAGTTTCTGCAGAGCTTTCACAGCCTCTTTATTTCCCAGGAGTGACACCTTTCCAGGTATTGAGGGGTCACTTGTTTTCACTCCAGATCCAGTTTATTTGCTTCGCAGAGTTGCTTAGCCCCTCCAGTCCTCCAGTCTTCTGGGCCTTAGCACTTGCTCAGCGGCAAGTCCCGTATCTTATTCTTCAGAACACCTGCCATCTCAGACTCCCCTGGGGTGAGGGCCCCATTTTGGCATGAACTCCACCATGCCCACTGTGGGAGGAACCATGGTGGCTCAGGTGGCTGCTTCTGACCTAAGCAGACCCACAGAGTTCTTCTGACCACTCTGGGCTCAGGTGAAGCTCTCTGCTGTGGATGTGTAGTCAATAAATGTTGGTTTTGGTTTGCCCCCTTCTTGAATTCATTCAACCAGTTTCCAGCTCAGGAGAAGCCAGTTTCACTTATCCACCAGCTTCCCCTCAGCCTTACTAGGTGGTTTTCAGCATGCAGAAGTGACAAGCAGGCAGGATGACAGGCTCTGAGCCATAGAAATTAAAATGTATCTTGGTTCAGCAGAAAGATCCAGGAGACCGAGTTTCTGGCTCTAATTACTCCACTAAGTTATTTAATTGCCTTGATCAAGTACCTTACCTTCTCTGGACTCAGTTTTCTCACTTGTCAAATGAAGGCTTAGACTGGATGAGCTCTATGGCCCTTTCTGGTTCTGCCATTTGGTGATTCTACTGAGGCACTGGAGTGTTCCTCAGAACTACCCTAGGGACTCTAGGGACTCATAAACTCATAGCCAGGATGTGGGACTTTATGTTTTTCTATCCTAACTGCAGGGACTGTCCCGATCTTCATCTTCGGTGTCACACCTGGGCCCTCAACCTCACCCAAGCTCTCTAGGGCCTCAGAGGTGCCCGACTTCTAGGCCGGTCCCAGCCTGACTTCCCTTTTGAAAGTGAGGTGTTGGTAGCATTAAGGTGATGGGACCCCCTCTCCCCACCAATTCCTGCTCCTCCTGGGGACTGCCAAGACATTGCTTAGGCTGGACCATGCCATAGCCACCCCTGCCCTTAGCCGGGGTCCAGCTCCACTGTTCCAACTTGATGAGTTTTCCACTTGATTTTCTGGGAGCTTTTTGGTGAAGTGAGATGTGATTCTCAGTAGTGGAAATTTCTTAGACCTCACCCCCACTGCAAATGGAAAAGTTTCTGCCTCTGGAAATATGGCCAAAGTGTATGCTTTTATTGCTCAGGTTCTGTCTACCAGGAACCACCACCAGACCTTTGGGAATTGAGTATAATTTCAGTATAGTGCAGAAAAAAGTTTCGACACACAATGTCCCTTCCCAGCCATCCTCTTACTGACTATCTCATGATCCTTTCTTGGAATTGAACATGAGCTGAGCTTTGAATGGGGGTGAATTTAGTTAAAGGCAGGGAAGAGGGAAGAGATTTACAGGATGGAAGAGATGGATCCTGACTAAGCAGAGCCCAGGTGGTGGGACTGAGGAAGCTGTCTCAGGCAGGAGATAAGGAGGCCAGCCTGGCTGAGTGTAGAGGCCACCTCACGCTGGCGAAGGGGACACAAGTGTTCAGACATAATAAGCCCTCTTTGCTTGCTTGCATTCATTCATTCATCATTGAGCCCCTGCCATGTAAGGCACAGGGCTGGCTCCTGGGAATAGGATGGCAAACAAAAGCAGAAACCTTCCCTGCCTCACAGTCTAGAGGAAACAGATGCTAATCCAGTGTTCATGCAACAAATGTTCAGCTGGGGCTAGTGACATGAGCTACAATGTGACGAGGACTTTACTAGAGAGGACTGACCTGATCAGAGAGGTCAAGGCAGACTTCCCTGATGTCAGAGTCAAGACCGAAAAGATGAATAGGAGCTAACTACAGGAAGGAGAGAGAGAAAGCCATTCCAAGTAGAGGGGACAGCATGTGCAAAGGTCTTGGGCGGGGCTGAAGGGAACATGTCAGGCACCAGAGTCATAGAGGGAGGCAGCTGGGGAGGATAAGTGGGACTATTTTTCCTGTTTATTAATGAGCTGAGACTATAACCCCAAAACAGTGGGAAACAACTCTTGGCTTTTAAGGCCATGGACTATTTATTTTATCTAATTTGCATTGGCAGTATCAGTCAGGCAGCATTGTGGAAGATGGATTAGAAGTGGCAACAGTGGGGGTAGGAGAGCAGTTAAGAAACAACTGTATTTGTCCAGGCCAGGGATGACTCAGGTGGCCAAGACTGAGATAAGTGGAAAAATCTGAGTGATTTCTAGAAGGTAAGATTGGCAGAGTTTGGAGGTGGATTGGCTATGGAGGTGAAGGAGAAAAAGGTGTCAAAGCCGACGCCCGTCTCTGGCTTGGGCATCTGGACAGATACTGTTACTGCCTATGGAGGAGGGGTTAGCTAATGGGTTCACTGTGGGAAATTTTAAGGCACACAGCTGGGAAGTTAAGGAGGCAGGTGGCTCTGGAGGTCTGTGTCTCTGGTGGCTGTGAGTCCTAGAGCTACCTCCGAGTTGTTGGGCCTTCAAGGTCACTGAGCTATTGTGGTGGGAACAATTGATGCAGGGCCCGCCCCTCCTCCACCTAGGAGGAAGTAGATGGGATCAACCTGGAGAAGGAGTTGGGGAGGTGAGTGGGGGAGGTGCCCCGGCCCCATAGGGAGGCAGCATCCACCACCAGGGAGGCCTGGCGGTGATACCAAGTAGGATATCAAGAAGGAAACACAGACCCCAAAGCTGAGCGGTTTACCAGGAGGAAGTGGTCACTGCTACTAGGTTCTGTGAGGTCAAGGAAGTGGACGCCAAAAATGTCTGGCTTTGCGTCACAGCGGACTTGTAGCCCACACACTCTCATTCACTCAGAGGGTGCTAGCATATTCTTTTGCCAGTCACACTCAAATGTTCTTCTGCAGGTCCCAATCTGTACCTGATCTAGAGCGTAGCCATCAGGCACTGCCAGTACTCATGGATGTCACACCTGCAAACAGAACAAAGGAAGAACCTTCAAATGACTTCTGTTTAGCTGCTGGGAATGAGCCTTTTGGCATTTTAAGTCGTTAGAAAGAGTGTGTGGGAGGCAATTACTGGAAGGTGGTATTTTCCAGAGGAAACCATCACCGAACCCCGCTCCCTTTTTTCCCCTCTTCTCCCTTCTCCTCCTCCCACCCACTCCCCCCCAAGAAGGAAATAGAAACAAGGAGTCAAAATTGGCCTTACAGATCTATGAACTACCATTTAGAAAAACCAAGTTTTTATGGTGCTGATGAAGGCTGTAGTCTGGCATCTAATTAAATTCACTTCAATTAGATCCAAGTCAATCCAATTCCACTGAATTCAAATTAACCCAAGAAACTTATGAGGGTCTATCATGCTGGAGAAGGTGGAAGAGAGGGTGACCTCAACATTTCAGGGGCTAAAACGATCCGGTGTCTTAGAGGAACCCGTTGGGCTGAGAGCACCAAACCAGGTCTAGGAGGGAAAAGAGCTGCCCTGAGGCCAGGGAGAAGGTGGGCCGAGGATAGCATCTCACAGAACCAGCTTCCTGAAAGGGCAACTAACGTCACTTCTATCTTTGCTGGGCTGGGGACACATGAAGATCCAAGAGAAGACCCAGCCTAGCCTGCTATCTGCCTTGTTCTCAACAAACTGGTCTACTGCTCACATCCCAGGGAAGAGAGATTGGCCAGTTTTCATAAAAAAAGGCTCTTTGGAGAAATGGGATCAATAGACACGCTGCTGTAGGAGAGCATGAGGAAAGCAGCCTGCTGGACCACCCCCCGTGACTGCTTCTCCAGAAAGCTGGGCTGTCAACACCAGTGGCCCTCCTCCTGCTCCTACCCGAACTGCACCACCAACTCCAGGCCCTGAGGCCAGAACACTCACCTGCCCCCAGTGTTTCCTGGTTTCTGAAAGAGTAGCGCAGTAGCCCGTTCTACAGATTAAGGCGGCTGAGGTTCAGGAAAGCTAAGGGACCCAAGAGTCTCTCTGTTAAAACATAAGCTCATTGAGAACAGAACTGTGTCCTGTCTAACTTCCTGACACCTGGCCCACCTTGGTCTAAGTCAGCATTACTTAGATAATTATTGAAGTATTGAGGAATGAATTTACTCATAGCCCCACACCAAAATGAAAAAAATAGAGTCTAACCCGTTATCTTCGTTTGCCTTCCCTTGGGGGCATGTCTGTGTACCCCATGGGGTACAGACAAGGTGGCCAGAAACAAGATCTACTTAGCATGAGATGGCAGAGCCACTAGGCCGTTTTGCAGATGAACAAACTGAGGCCCACAAGACTAAATGACTCATCCAATCACATAGAGTGTTTAGTGGCAGGGAAAGAACAGCTCTGTGGCAAGGGCACATTCTTTTGAGGTCACAAACCTGGGGTCTGCCTTACCTCTGCCTTTTACTAGCTATGTGACTTTAGGCAAATGACTCAGCTTCTCTGAGTCCCAGTCTTCTGATCTGGGAAACTGGGAGATAATATCCATCTCATGAAGTTGCGCAAAGGATTCTGTGTTGGAAAATGGCTTGCCCAGGTCCTGTCACAGGGTAGACACCTGGTCCATGGAATGATAGATGATATCAGGACAAGCTAAGACTAAGACAAATACATCATGTTGATCCAGGCACTATTCTGAGTGCTTCACATGTATTAATTCACCTATGAAATGAAACTATTATGGTCATCCCCATTTTACATGAGGATACGGAGCCGCTGAGGTTAAGTCACGTGCCAGAGTCCACTCAGCCTGGAAACAGCAAAGCTAGGATTTCCCTCATGCTTTCAGGCTTCCAAGACAGCTGGATTTCCAGGTCAGTGCCTTCTGCTGCCTGCCTCAGACTGCCGTCTAGCCCATTATATTTCTAGCCTTCCTTTCCCAGCAGCCATGAGATGAAGGAAGTCCACCAGGAAGACTCACCAGCCACTGTGGACTCTGAAAAGCGAGAACCAGGAATGAGAGCCCAGATGAGCTGCCCCTCTGCCTCCTAGGAGCCAGCCTCGGGGCAGAAGAGGGGCTGTTCCAGCAAGCCACCTCAGCTTACCTTGCTTCCTTCAGTTAGGGATCTACAAAGGGTTAAACCAGGCAAGTTCAGTCCTGCTGAGTAACCTGTGGTAACAAGCAGGGGCTGCTGGCTTTGCAGACACAGGGCATCTGCTAGCTCCGCTCATCATTGGGTGCAAAAGGCACTTGGCTCCGAGGCTGAAGGTAGAGGAGGGAGGTGGTCTGGGAGCTGTTTAGCTTGTAAGACTGTCCCTCTCCACATTCCCTTTCTCTCCTTCCAGACACACCATAGCCCCTTGAAACTCGACCTCCCCTCTGAGGCATGAAGTCTAAATGCCCCTGCTCCATGTGCCTGGAGCAAGGCAGCTTTTGCTCTAGGGAGGGACATTTGTAAACCCGGTTGTTTTCCTTAGCTATTCAGATGTGGCCCATGGCGAAGCCTTTAAGTTCATCTTCCCCTCTGAGTCTTCCTCTCTTCTCTAGACCCCCTGACCCCCTCATAGAGGAAACAACCTGTATCATCCCCACCACTTGTTATCAAGAAGGCATTTGGGTCACAGCAATTTTAGCAGTGGTGTCATTATGCTCCTTCATTCATTCAACAAATATCTCTGAGTGTCTGCTGGGTAATGGGAAACAGAGTGAAACAAGACCCACCTGGTTGCTGACCTCCTGGACCTCACAGTGTAACCGCTGGTAGGGAGCCCATGGGAGAGGGGAGTGATAAAGGAGCACTCAGTGCTCTGTGAGGGGCCTTGCCAGGGGGCTTCAACTCCAGAATGTGGTGCTGCTCTGAGTGACAAAGGACCACGTGCATGATCTGGTCCAACTCCTTCCTTGGACAGCCAAGGCCAGAGCGGGGAAGAGTTGTCTAAGGGGTGTTCAGAAGTCCCAACACCCTTCCGTGGTTTTGTGCCCCCTTCTCCATGATTCCTGGGCCTGAAAACTTGTCTCTGATTCGTGTGACATAGGTAACAGAGCAGTGGCCAGGGCCAGGCCGCAGGCTTGGTGCAGAGCCGCCCTTAGAGTTTATTCATGGATATATCAGGGACCAGCCTGAAAAGGAAGCCTCAGGCCCCTCTCAGACTGGATTTCTCTGCTGAGCAACAGCTGCTGTTTTTTCCTGGGCCTGCCCGCTTCTCCTGGGTGTGTTTCTGCACACCTGCCTTAGTTTCCTCATCTATTAGAGAGCAACACAGTGGCGCATCCCCCAGGAGCTGCTGGGGAGAGTGAAATGTGTGTGGAAGGGTGAGGGTCATGTGCCTGTGCAGAGCTGGACCCGTGGGAGAGCTCTGTAAATGTGAGCTCCTGTTATTATTGACACGCATGCTGCCTTCCTTCTGGAGCCTTCCAGGGACTGGCCCAGGTGCAGAACAGTGTCTGCAGCTCATATTGCAAAGACAGAACTGATTTCTTTAGGTCTCGGGACCTAGGACCCAGGGTCATAAGTTGCCTCTGCCACTTTTTGGTTGGTGGCTTCGAGCTACTCCCATGGTTCCCAGGACCTTGGCCTCCCTCTTGGTGATGATGCCTGGGCCTAGGGCCCAGAGTTTTACCAAGCTTTTCCCAAGCCACCAGGATCAGGGGCTCACCTTCACCTGCCCAGCCAGACTCTCGAGCTCAGAGTTGACGGAGCCCTCCACAGTCACAGTATGGAGATTAAGTCCCCTTTAAACCTTGGCTGGGTGCTCCAAGCCTCTCAGCACCCCTGTTCACTGGGAGGAGGTAAAGGCCGTGGCTCTGCCCACAGCAGCACTGTGGCCAGCAATTTGTCTCTGCTTTTCCTACTTCTTCTTTTGGGCCCCTGTCTTTTTTCCTACCTGTCCCCTCCCCTCTTCCAGCACTCAGAACCTCTTGGTGCTCAGTTTGACCATTCAAAGCTTTAGACCCCAATCTCAAATAGATGGGACCATGAGGAATTTCAGAGATCTGTGAAGCCCCACTCCATTTACAGATGGGGACACAAGCCTGGGAAGTTCCCTAGCCCTCCAGCCCAGAGTCACACTGGGGATTGTAAACTGAACTTCTCTCCCCTCCCAAAGGCCTTCAGACTTCAGAGGGGGACCCAAAGCATTGGCAATGTGTGACCCCCAAGCATAATGACAAGTGGTCAACTGAGAAATAAAACCGCAGCTCATACTGCAAAGACAGGACTGATTCCTTTAGCGTACAAAGAGCCCCTGCGTATTGATGGGAAAATGCCAATAACCTAATATTTAAAAATGGGTGAAGTATAGGAAGACAGGCTTTGAAAGACTATATGCATGGCTCTTAAATATACAAAAAGTTAGTCTTTCTCATAAGAAAATTGCAATGATGAGTTCAAGAAGGGATTCTCTCTCAACCGTCATACTGGAAAAATCAAAAGTATGGTAGCTCTCTGCTGCTTAAGGGAGAGGGTACAGGTGCTGGCAGAGGGGAATCAGTGCCACCTCTGGGGACAGGAAGTGGACAACCCATCACAGCTACTCATTCTATTGCCTTTGATCCAGTGAACCCAACCCTGGGACTGTATCGTTGAGATAAACGTGTGATATGTGTTCTTGGCCATTCATCCTGGCGTTTTTTTATAGAAGGAAAAGATTGAAAATAGCTGAATGTTAATCAATAGGGGACCGATTAAATGAACGATGGTGTCCATATCGTGGCATTAATGCAGCTGTTAAACAGAACCACCACACAGATGACCTTAGCCACACCTTAGGATAATATAGACCTCCCACAGAAGCACACAAAAGAATAACACTATTCTTTAAAACACTAAAGAAAAAAAAGTGTGGCTTCCATGTGTTCCTATAAGGAAAGGGCTTTGGGATGTACTTTTCTGCTACCATTTGTGCAAAATACAAGGAAAAGACAAATACACGTGTTTGCAAATGCCTGTAGTGTCAGAAGGTTTTAAAGAAATCAGTAAGTGTGGAGGCCTCCAAGGAGGGGAACTGGGTGGAAAGGAACAGGGGAAGGAAGGAGACTTGGTTTTCCCTATGTATACTTTTGTGCCTTTTGACTTTTTTTTCTCTTACAACAGGCCTGTATTTTCTATTATAAAAATATACATACTTATGCTAATTAATGGGCCTCTTGGCAGAGCCTTGAAGGATAAGGCAGAGGACTTTGGCGGTGTGAACCCCAGGCTGCAGCCCTCCCTTCGTGGTGCTGTGTGGTCAAGGGGCCTGGCCCACAGTCTGGGGGCAAGGCCTGTGAAAGTTCCCACCCAGCCCCCAGGCCCTGCCCACACGGTGGAGTTTCAGTTCCTGAGGTCTTTGCTCTGTTCCGTCTGGCCTCCTCCCTGGGGAACAGCAGCTTCTCTGGCTGCTAGACTCTCAGCACCCTGCCAGGCCTGCCCTGTCATCAGCTGGTGTCTTTAGACCCTGCCTCTGGTTTGACCTGAGGACTCAGATCCTTCTACTGCCACAGCAGATGGTCCCCAGCCCTCTCAAGTGCTGCTGTTTGTCCCCAGTGTCTGGCCCACCACAGCCCTGTGGCCCCTGCCACAGACACCGACCTCAAGGGGTCAGAGCTGCAGTGACTGCTCAGAACAGGCCCCGACAGCTTGAAGTTGATGCCAGAAGGAAGGAAGGAAGGGCTGAGTGGGAAGCCTGGGCAAGCAATTTCCTATCTTTCTGTCAGTCCTGGGAAGGGGCAATGGGCCGTGTGGCCAACTTTGGGCTAGAATCCCTGCCTTCGCCTCCTTTGCCAGGTGCAGGATGGATCCTGAGAGCCCAGAATGAGGTAATTGAGCCCGGAGATGGTCAGCCTGTTGGGGGTAGTGGAAGGGGCCCTGGGAGTCCTGCTCTCTTGAGCCAACTCCTTGGCTGAGTGACGGTGGCCAAGTAACAGCACCATTCTGAACCTCGGTCTTCTAATCTGCGAAGTAGGAATAATATCTTGTTTCAGAATCACTGGCTCACATGTGCTTGCTTCCTGGGGATTTGAGTGTCCAGAGGGTCATGCTCCTCACCAAGGAAGTGCCACTGTGAGCGTGGGACAGGCAGACCTACTGGAGAAGTAAGCGAGTAGGTTAGTTCATGGGCACCAGGAAGCGTGAGAAACCACTTCCTCGCCCACCTCCTTCCTCTCTAAATTATATTGACTCTGGCCCAGTCCTTGCCTATCACTGACTTAGCCCTGACTTTATCGCAGAGATAGATGATCCCTGGGAGAAGGAAAGGTGCTAAGATTTACTTTTCCCAGGGGCCTGTCTGAATAAAAATCACCAACTTACCACATCATTGGATCCCATTGGGAACCATCAGGGCATTCTGCATGGATTAGCTGATTTTCTCTTCATCACTCCCCTGTATGGAGGAACACTCATTAGCCCCACTTCATAGATGAGGAAGCTGAGGCACAGAGAGGTTTATAGCTGGAGGTCACACAGCTAGAACAGATTGAGCTGGAATTTGAAAGCAGGCAGCCTGGCTCAGAGTGGGAGAGAGAGGTGATGTTAGTCAGGAGTTAGAGCCCCCAGAAAACTGGGAGGAGGCCCAAGGCAAGGAAGTGATGAGACCCAGGGTGGGTTGTCACCTGTGCACCGAGCTGGAATCCCTGCCAGCCATGTTCCTTCCCTCCCTACTTGCTCCAGCTAGGTGAGGGAATCAAGTAGTGGTGGTGGGAGGTGAAAGGGAAATGTCCTACCTGCTTAGAGCTTTAATCATTTTCAAAGCCACCAGATTGTCTCTGAACCTTACCAGGATAGAGGCAGGGGCTTCTGTCAGCGGCTTTGGGGTGGTACATGCCCGTGCTCTGTGTATTTGGCCCACGTGGGGTTTTAGAAGTCAGAGGAACCATTCTAGGTTAGGCTTGGTCTCTGCATCGGGTGACCTCAAGTCCATGTTTCCATGTGTGCTATGCCACCTTCTGGGGCCTGGAACATTCAAGCTCATGAGCTCTCTGTGTAAATGTCAGGTCTTCTGGGTAGCAGAGGAGAAAGTCAGTAAAATGCATATGGAGAATGTGGTAGGCCAGACCCTTCCCCCTTTCTCTACAGGTTTCAAGGAAACCTGGGTTCAGAGTGAGCTAACTTGTCCAGGTCACCTGGTGCCTGGAGAAAGACTCAGAACTGAGATCTGGTCTCTGAGGACAGAATCTTTGCTTTTCTCAATGTAGGAGGTGAGGGGGCTGAACTCGGTCATGTTCAAAGTAACCTCCAGCTTCTGCTCACCTCCCACCGCCCACCTCCCCACCACAGGCCTGGGAAAGAAAAGCTTTCCACCCAGGTGCCCTTGTCACTGTTTCCGTGCTCATTTGCATGCGCCTCTCTCTGTGCTGAGGCCACCCCTGTTTGGGTCATTGTGGGGGTGACCTCAGGTGGGGTTGCATGTGACTGGTTCTTTCTTCTGCTGAAAGGCAGACCATGAAAGCCACACCTGGCGGGGGCGTACAGGGTCACATGGCTGCCTCTGTGGCTGGTAGCATCTGGGGTTGTGGCAGAGGATAGGCTTTGAAGAACTTCTGTTTCCCTCCACCACCCCATTACTCCAGAATAAGGAGCAGTCGCAGAGGCAGGATGGATGGACCCCCTTCATCTGCCCCTCACCTGCTGGAGAGCTTGCATGCAGCTCCACACTTCTTCCCTGGCCAGCCAAAGTTTGGCCTTGATTTCACATGACCTGCTTTTGCCCTCTGACCATTTAGGCCAAAATATTCCTTTATCCTCCCTGCTTTATTCCCACATTTCCACCTTTATTCCAGCAATTGCTCCCGCCTGCAATTTCTGTCCCTAACTCCCCTACCATCTGCTCAAGTCAACAATTTCAAGATTCCTTTACACCAGGCAACAGCATCCATTTCCCAAAAGGCTGCCTTCAATGACAGCCTGACCCTCTGCAACCAACAAGTGCCTCTTCCTCAGTCTCCTTCCACATCCAGTGCCTCTGTTTGTGCCACGCTCCCCAGCCTGGGAGACAGCTGCTGGAAGCAGGGTTTGCAAAGGCTTCAGGAAAGGTCTGAGTGTGAGGTCACCCAGCATGGAGCAGGTCTGGGCTGTAAACACCACCCACGAACTCCCAGAGAGAGTGGAAGCCGGTCTTAGTTACAGTAGAGGGAGGGAGGTGGGCTCATGACTACAAAGGCTGCGAGACCTACGCACCACGGCAGGTACCTCCTTGAGGTCTGGAAGTGGTCTCCAACGGTCCCATGCCTTGGCTGGCCAAGGTGCAGCCTTCCCGGGGCAGGGAAGTCATTTCAATGCCCTTTAAACTACTTCAGTGACTAGATATTATCATAATGATTGTGATGACCATGTACGGCTTTAGATACAGTTTTAAGACTTAAGTTAATCTTCGCAACAGCCCATGAGGCAGAACAGATTCTATGACCATTTTTCCTTTCTTATGTTGGGGTTCAGTCTTATCTGGTTGGGTGGCTCACTAAGGCTGGTGTCCAGGCTGGATCTGCACCTGCTAAATCCCACACTCTGCTTATTATATGTGCTTCCCACTCGGGTCTTAACATCACATAGGGCAGCGGCCCTGGAAGCAGACAGACTTCCTGCTCTTGAGTGCCAGCAAGTCCTCTAAGCTCTCTGCATCTCTGATGGTTCCTCTGAAAAGAGATGTAAGGAAAGCCATCTTGAATGATTAGGAAGAGTACATAGAAGAAAGTGACGCCCTTGGCATGCTCTTGCAACCGGTAGTGCTCTGTCAATGCTTGTGGTTAAAATGTCCTCTCTGTTAAAGCACTCTTCCTTACAGAAACAAGTCCTGGTCCCTATTCTGAGGCCAGATTTATCCTGCCTTGGGTGTGCATGTGCGAATACAGCCTCTTCTATCGCATGGCTGGTCATTGTTTGATTGTTTTCATGTGCTGAATCTTCCCTCATCCCCTGGGAAAGTTGGTGCAGTGGGATTATTTTCTGTGCTTGACAGATAAGGGGGACAGAGAAGCTTGACAATGGCATCAAGTCACTCAGCGAGAGGGCCAACCAGGACCCGCCCAGAGCTTCGGGCTTCAGCTCCAAGGGGATTTTCCTGGAACTCTTCTCTGGTTCCTTGTTTGTACTTCACTTGAGTTCTTTCCCAAAACTGAAATCAAGTTCCTATAACCTCTCAAAACTCACATAGAATGGACAACTGCCCACCTGCTGGAGCCTGGGCTGATGACCCTAGGTGCCAGCACTGTGCATGTTTATTTAAGGTATCTATGCCTCCCATGCTGGCTGTCTTTCTCACTCTGTATTTGTGTCTATGCAGTTCTTACCCGCCAACCCAGTTCAGCCTCTAACTGTGATCTAATGCACAATTTTTCCTCTCACGTTTTCCGGGTTCTAGAAGGTCTCCAAGGTCTCAGTGGCTTTGCTCCTCCATGGTACCCAGTGTAGAAGGTGGCCATGTTGTCACCAAGGAGCAGCTTCATCATTTCCAGTCAGCAGGTCTTCCTGAGGGGAGACTGGCCTGAAGCTAACTTGCTCAGAGCCCCTGGGGAAGCCTCTTTCTTCTCATCCAGGCACAGTGGGCTGGACCAGCCTCTAATCAGAGAACACCTTTGAGGAACTTCCACCTCTCCCCTGGCCCTCCTCAAGGATCAGGAAGAGGGAGAGGGTGGGGAGCTGGGCAGGGCAGGGGCAGAGAAGTGCCCCTCCAGTTTCCAGAGATGCCCTCTGAGCCATAATTTATTAGAGGTAAGAGAATCAGGGCCAGCTGGGGTCAGACCCCTCCCCTCGACCATATTTTCCAGAAGCTTTTTAGAAGCTAGGCCATGGACACCTGCTCCTCCCCAACTTACCCCAGGAGAGGTAGCTAGAAACAGCTACCCTCACCTTATTCAGGGGAGTCCCATAGCCTCCTGCTCTGCTAGAAAATTAAATCATCCTAATCAAGTCCTGGGAGCCCCAGGTGGTCTGGGGAGCCCTGGCAGAGGCTCCTGGATCTACTTTGTGCGATGTGGGCAGAGATGCCCCCTGGCTCCCAGCCTTTGACCCCTTGGCTTCTCTCTCTCAGTGTCTCTAAGGCAGCTCAGATCTCAGAAAGTGGGTCGGGAAGGACCTAGTTTTAGAAGGCCTTGATCTGCAACTTGCTGTGTGACCTTGAACAAGTTATTCAGTTGCCCTAAGACTATGTTTCCTTGCCTGAAAAATAAGGTGGTCAGGCTAGAATGAGACAGGAAACCCCAGGGCTCTGCACTTGGTGAGCCCCCATAACTAGCAGCTGCCCTGTCACCTCCATTTCACAGGTGGGCACTCGGGGCCAGGATCTGTTCTTTAATAAGCTTCACCCCCTTAGCTTGTTTACAGAGTGCTTCCATACCCATGTGGGTGAGCCTACGACCACCTTGAGTAGGGTGGAGCCAGCTGTCCAGCCAGGATGCTGGCAGTGACCTGCTCTGTTCTCAGTGACCTCACAGTCTTAGATGAGAGGCTCAGTCAAGAGCAGGAAACCAGGAACCAACTAGTCAGAAAGAAGCTCTGGGACTCACTGGGCCCCTGATGAAATGCATAAAGATATCAGAGAGAGGAGGTCCCAGTGTGTACCTGAGGGCTTGTGGATGCTTTCTGGATGCTACCAGCCTGGCTTTGGGGTCAGGATGTTATTTGGGGACCGGAGTGGGAAGGGTGTTACAGGGGGGTAGGAACAGCACAAGCAAAGATTGTTTTAAATACATGGTACAGAGAAAAGGGGACCTAAGTGAAAGCCAGGACCCCACGGTTCTTGCCCTGGATTCTCATCTTCTCTCGGCCTCAGAGGGAATAAGCTTTAGAAGCCATAGCTTAAATTTCCTAAGTTGTTTTTTTTTGGGCACAGTTCTCAGCACTTTACAGAGATTACCTTATTCAACTCTCATCATACCCCTGTGAGGGAGTAGCATTTCATAGATGGGGAATAAGGATGGGACAGGAGGGCAGCTTGCCCAAGTGCACATAGTTTTCAAGGGGCCAAGGGAGAATCAGGGATACAGGAACTGGGGCAGTCAGTGCTCTCTACCTGCTACTCCGGGCCCTCTGGGTTGATAGTGGGCAGGGGTGAGGGGCAGCAACCTGCTCTGCAGGATTGATTGGCTTACAGTGGCAGCTCCAGGCCTTGTAATCAGCACTGGGGCCCACACAGACTTGCCATTAGCTCCATGAAATGACATGTCTCCATGGCAACCAGCTGGGCCTGCCCTAGAGTTCTGGCTGGCAAGCAGCTCCCTCAGGCTACATGGCCACCTCCTTCTCCACACAGGCATGCAGGAGATGGCAGGATTTGGAAAGGCTGGGTCTTCTGTCCAGTGTCCGAAGGAACTTGTGCCACTCAGCCTCTGAGGCTTCAAATTAACCCATCTGCAAAGGGACATCACATGCCTCTGTGCCGATGATGCAGGCCGCGGAACGCTGGGGTTGACAAAAGTTCCCGATATCACCTTGTGAGAGGAGCAGAGACACACTGGGAAAGTACTGGGCAGTCTCTTCTGGTCAGACACTGAGATCATGGTCTGCACCGATGGTGACTGGAGGAATCGAAGCTCTGGGGGTGCATCAGCCCTGCCAAGGTGGGGCACAGAGGAGATGGCATAGCTGTCTGACTCCTAGAACAGTGCTCTTCCCCACTGCCTCCTCAGGTGGAGGAACTGAGCTCAGCGTTAGCCTTCAAGAAGCCACATGAGCCTTAAGCGCAGCTGCTGCTTTCCAGCACATGTAGGGCAGAGGAGACCTAAGATGGCTTCCTTGAGGGGAAGCCTGTGGGGAGCTGAGAGAGGTCAGCACTTCCCAGAGGAGGGCTCAGAATGAGAGCCAAGAGCCCTGAGAGGTCAGGGTCCTGAGCTAGGCACTGATATCCATTATTAATTCATATTATTCTCATACAAAGTGGAAAACAACCTTAGCAGCTGGCCCTGGAATTCCTCCAAGAGAGAGAAAAATTTCTGCTGAGAAAAGCCTGTGGCCCAGCCTTTGGGGTAGGAGGGACCCTTCCAGAGGAGGGGGGAGGGGATTTGGAGTTGTGGAAGCAAGCAGGGTGGGAGGGCAGAGAAGCAGCTGGTGAGAGTGCGTGAAGCACTAATACCCAGAAGCCCATTATCAGCAGCCACGACTGCTGTGTAGCCCAAAGGAGGGGCCCCTGTTCATAGGAAGCCAAAGGCAGAAGGCCTGGACCACTAAATCCCCAGCGAGCCCCCAGGAGTCAGCCTGGATTAGGAGGAGGGCCCTGAGTTCCTCCTGTCCTGGTTTTGGGGATAAGACCCGGACCTCACAGGGCAGGGAGGCAGGGCAAACTTCACACCACTTCTCAGGTGGGCCTGCCTGAGGCCACCTCCCAGTTGGTAGGTAGTGGAATTTAGAGTCGAATCCAGAGTTCCCTGATTCTAAATGCACTGGCAGGTGTGGTTTGGCCACTGTCCCTGTTTATCTTTAAATACACCTGCTCTCTCCTTTCCTTCCTCTGTCTCCTTAATGACTTGCTCCCCTTTGTCCCTCTGACTCCCAGTCAGAAAGGAAAAGATGCTATGGACTCATTCTGATGAGGCCTTGGCGACCTCCCCTGACCCCCTGGGAGGCTCTACTTTAAAAATGGCCCCCGAAGAGGGCAATGCTGCATTGCTAGCCCCAGGAGGAGAGCATGGAGAACCAGAGCAGCCCTTCCGATGCTAAGAAGCGAGGCGCAGGCATGCCAGAATGCCATCAAACTCAGTCTAGCACAGCAAAGTGGCAAAAAAGTAGACTAAAACGCCCATCTATTTAAAAGGGTAACGACAGGGAAAAATACATTTTCATCAGCTCATCTTCTCTAGGCTGAGTCCCCACAGCAAGCTCCAAATTCCAACGTTAGGAAATAAATCAAAATAACTTTGCTATTTGTCCTCATTCTGCTGCATCACTCAGCTCTGAGTTAAAAAGCAACAGGTACCGTGGTGTCTCTCCCAGAAACACAGGAATGGTTTTAAAATGCAATTATGGGGGCTGGTGGAGGGAAAGGGAAAATGTTTTTCTTCGATTGATGTATGATTGCCCCCATGCTGTTTGGAATCGTATTTTCGTATTTTCGCTGAGCTCTGCTAAGAAGTGCTATTTGCAGGGAGCCTGACAGACGGAAGCGATTGGGTTTGGCAGGTCTAAACGTATTATTTTAGCAGGTCTCTGAGGAAAGGTTCTGGGAGGGGCGCTGGCCTTTTAAAGTGCAGAGGACAAGGGGCTGCTCAGCCTCCATCCTGCTTGTCAAGACCAATCAGCCGGTCTGGAAACAGCCCTGAACTTTCTGGAGAGGTCTGGCCCCCCTCCTCTGCTGCCTCCTCCCTCCATAACCTCTTCTCCCCCTCCTCTGCAGCCCTCAGCTCCCACTTGACAAGTCCCATCAGTCATTCATTCACCCAGCAAGGACTTCCCGAGTAAATCTTAGAGGACTGGCTCTCTGTTAGGCACTGTGGGACTCATGAGGGGGCTTGGGTCAGATGGAGGACAAGGGAGGCGGGACTTGCAGGAGGCCAGGGGGAGAGAAAGGGATTGACACAGCTCAGAATCATTTGAATGTTCAGGAGGACATCAATGACAGGAACTAGGTGGCAGCCATCGGGAAAGGTAGTCATTGTCCCCGGACAGAAATGTTCATGAAAACATGGGATAACAAGAGGGCAACCAAGGTAGGGTTATGGCAGGAGTAGGATAGTTCTGTCTAATGATCAGAGCTGTGTTTGAGCCCGTCCTGTATATTAGGCCCTACTCCACCTATATTAGCTCATTTAAATGTGAGAGTCATGTGGAAGATTCCACCGTTATCCCCATCTTACAGAGGGAACTGAGACACAGGCAGTGGCACATCTTGCCCAAGGTCACGCAGCTTATGAGTAGCAGAGGCTGGATGTGAGCCCACCTGCTGAACGACTCCGCTGTGGGGAATCCCACAAGGGCTGGCCCTGGGATCCGGCACAGGCAAGGCTGGACCAGCCGCCCAGCAGCCTCCTTTACTGGGCTCTTACAGTGCGCAGGCACTGTGCTTGGCTAGGAATAAGGAAATGAATAAATCTCTGCTTTCGGAAGCTGACGGTCATATGAAGAAAGTGGTCATTTAAATAAATTTTTAGAAATACAATGCAGGATGATGGCACAATAGCAAAGGGTTTTGCAAGATACAGAAGTAGCACAAAGGAGTAACTGATTACATTAGTCCTCTCAGAGGATGAGGCAGGGAAGGCTTCCTGGAGGAGGTGGTATTTAATCAGAGTTTTAAAGTATGACTGGAAGTTTGCTGTATGGATAGAAGGGAGCAGTGCAATAGAATAGTAAGTAGAAACGCTTAGGTGAGAAATGAGGCCTGGGGTAGAGGGAGATCCTAAAAGGATTTATGAGGCACGCAGGGACAGGCTTGGGGAAATTATGAAGAGGAGAGAGGCTGATTCCAACTTGGAAGGTTAGGGGTGTCAGAGCAGGGAGCTCATTCTAATGGGAGCAAAAAAGTAGTATTTCTCTAGACTTGGGTTTCTCAACCTCAGCCCTATGCAGTTTGGACCAGATAATTATTTATTGGGGGGTGGGGTGTGCTTTCTTGGGCATTTGAGGATGTCTAACAGCATCCCTGGCTTCCCTCTGCTAGAGACCAGTATCACTCACCTTTCTCCACCCCCACTTCCTCCCCCAGCACTTGGACAACCAAAAATGTCTCCAGACATTGCCGAATGTCTCCTGGGTGGCAAAATTGCCCCTGGTTGAGAATCACTGCTTTAGACTCTGATCATTTAGGAGAAAAATAAGAATATACAAGAAACAAAACAATCATACAATGGTTGAAGGCTATGGGAGGTTTTGTTCGAATAGTGCCTTGAATTAGCAGTCTCCAACATTTTTGGCACCATGGACCAGTATTCCTATGAGAATCTCATGCCTGATGATCTGAGGTGGAGCTGAAGAGGTGATGCTAGTGCTGGGGAGTAGCTGCAAATACAGACAAAGCTTCACTCGCTGGCCCGCTGCTCACCTCCTGCTGTGCGGCCCGGTTCCTAACAGGCCTCTGACCAGTAGCTGGCCATGGCCCCAGGGGTTGGGGCCCCCTGCCTTAAATAATAGATCCCCCTTCTAGGAAACCCAGGATGGGGGGTGGGGAGAGAAGACTGAAGAAGGAGGGAAAGACTGAGGAGGAGAATGGGATTGGGAAATGGCAAATGCATACTAAGTGCATCCTTGGCCCATGCCCAGAGCAGATATTACTAATGGATCACAGTGTTCTTTCCCACTATGTCAGGATACACTTCCAGAACCCTCTCATGGGTCCCCGGTGGCTACCACAGCTCAGTGGGCTAGCCCAGGACAAAGTCTGCAGCCCTCCTTGAGTTTTCTCTGTGAGAAATTCTTTTCTCTGACCCAAGGAGACTTTCTGTTCAAAATGCTCCCCTCCCTTGACTCCAACAGGAGAGAGGCCTTTCCTGCTGAGGCTAAGTATTGCCTTCTTCCATCTTGCTCTCTTCATAAAAAGAGCTGGTTCCAAGGACTGTAGGGCCCAGATTGCAGGGGGCATATGGCTGCTTCCTCAGAACAGGAGGAACCTGGGAGATGAGGATCGCAGGGCGTTTGGGGCAGGGGCACATAGAGGTAGTTTCAGTGGGGCCCAGAGAGGGGTGATGGGCATAATGCCTGGGTCTGAGGAAGAGGAGGTTGGGCTCCATCATCTCCCATTCCACTGTGGGCATCTAAAATTCTCTGAGGTACTGGTGGGGGTGGGGGGAACAGAGCTTGTTTGTCCCAGGGCCCATTCGAGGTTCTCGAGCTCCAATGCCCTTGGATCTACATTTCCAGAGCCCCTGCCAGGCACCAAGCACCCACCACTTATTGCTCCCAGACTCTCAGCTTAGACTTCATTGGCCCATGTCGCTTGAGTGGGCTTAGAGATGTTAAGTAAATGCCCAAGTTCACAAAGCCAACAAAAGCAGAGCGTGTTTCAAAATCTAATGTCACCAGATGTGAGTTGGTTCCTCTACTATGTCACTTCCCTCAATTCCCTGATACCTATCTTTCAGAGGGAGAAGTAGAGGTGCAAAGGGGATCAGCAATCTGCGAGGCCACATAACAAAGGGCTCTAGGTTCAAATCCTGGTTCTGCCATTCACTGGCTATGTGGCCCCTGGTGAGTTATTTAACCTCTCTTTGCCTCAGTTTCCTCCTCTGTCACATACTGATAATAGTTCTAACTCATAAAGTTGTTGCTAAGAGGCAAGTGCTTGTCATAGTGCCTGGTGTGCAGCAACTGCTCATTAAGTTTTAGCCACCACTGTGCTTAGTAGACAGCAAGGGTCTCCTTTATCTGTCCTGGACCCTCTGCTGCTTGTGAGTCTCTCTCAGAGCCCTTCTTAAAGAAGCTTGTTCAGTAGTTTGTGTTTCTCTATCTGATTCTGAGATGTCATTGAGGATGGACCTCAGCCCCAGCCTGAGTCAAATGCCACCGGAAACGCACAGCCTGTGGTTTGTTGATGCCCCCACCCCACAAGCCCTAGAAACTTGCTATGCGGATGGGGCCCCTAGATACTGAGGGTTTCCTGGGGCCAGTCAAAGAGGGCCAGGAGCTCTGTGAACTAGGGGGAAAGGGCAAGGGAGGCAGCAGGATGGGGTCCTCAGAGAGGGGATGGAGGAACACTGGTTGACGGAGCAGGGTGTGGGAGTGGCCTGTGCAAAGGGCTTGGGCAGGCCCAAGTGTTGGGCCATTTGTCCTCTTTTTCTAGTTGCCAGCGACTCCCCTCTGTCTGGGCACCCCGGTTCAAGTCCCTGCCTCCTGGGGGAGGCATACCAGTTTTCTCGCCTTCTCTGCAATCAGTGTGCAGCCATGGACCTGGCTCAGAATAATAGGTGTTCCCACACAAGATACTAATCTGAAGCAAGGCATAAGGCATGTGCAGAAGTGGATGTGGTGAGGCCCCATTTGACAGGGGTGCCAGCTATCGGGTCCCCTTCCTAGGGGACAGCTGTAGGCAGGGCTCAGATATCCATGGCATCAAGTGTAGTCTCTGAGAGGACTATTGTGACCCCATGGCCAATCCAACAGGGTGGCTTTCAGATCTGGTCCTGGCTATAATATCCACATTTGGGTTTCTGGTTCTCCCAAAGATTAATTTGGGGATCAACCTAAAATCCTTTAATGAATTTCTTTTCTCCTTAAACAGATTGGATTTCTATTGTTTCCTCTGCCCTTTGTGCCCCCACCCCAACCTCTGACACCTAGTGGCTTTTCCTTGGGGGAACCTGAACAGTGTTCGAAGGACAGATCTGTACTGCGCTTTTGGCGCCTGACATTTATACAGGTGAAATCAAGTTGAATCAATGCAGAGAGGCCTTGACCAGTGCGTGTGTGGCCACAAAAATGAGGATGTGCAGCTTGAGAAAGGGGCGAGGGGAGGTGGGGGCAGTCCCACTGCCTGGCCTCAGGGGCAGGTGGATTTGGGGCTGAATATGCGAAGCCATCTTCTTCCTGCCCACCTGCTGCCTCCCCTGCTCTGCCCTACTTGGAGTCTCTGCTTTGTCCTCTGCACCGCCTGTCTGGACTTGAGCAACACCAACCGTGGGAGGGCAGACAAACACACCCGGAGTTCAGAGGCTCAGGCTTCTGGCCACTTCCTGGCCTTTTCTGGCTGACCCATCCCTTTGTGCCTAGGCCAGTATCAGCACTGTGGGGGTGACAAGGAAAGAGCCCACCCAGACTCATCCCACTGCAGGACTCCAGGGATAGAGGATGCCTCTGTTGTCACACACTGTGTTACTGTAGTGCTCTACTTTCCAGCAAAATCTCATGCAGCCCAACCAAAGTCGGGCTGTACCAGGTGCCTCCTCACCCCTCCCCAGGGCACTGCACATTGGGACCAGACACTGAAGAGGAGACGGCAGACCCCACACACATGTGCACACATGCACAGAGACACGTATGTGCATGCTCAGACATGGATTGTGCAAAGGGCCTTCACTCTTTGTCCCCTACAAAGCCTTCTGTCACCTCCACCAGCCTAGGGGCTAATCCTGCTCATCCTGCTGCCGAGTACCAGGCCCCAGGTCTTGAGGGCTTTCATAGACAAGACCCTCTATTAGCAAAGTAAAGAATGTTCTGGGATCCTGCATGGCAGTCCACGCATGGGTGGGAGTTTCATGTGGGTTGGCATTCCTGCTACCACAGGAGGAGACTGTGAGAGAAGGAAACTGGGAAAGACACAAGAGAGGGAGGAAGAGAGATGGAACAAAGGAAAAGAGTTAAAGACAGGAGAATGGCAGGCAAGCAGAGCCGAGAATGAGTGATATGGGGTGGGGTGAGGTGGGGTTGGGTGGGGTGGGGTGGGGTGGGGTGGGAGACAGGGAAAGAGGGTGAGGAGATGGAAAGGCGGGTTAGGCCACCTTGCAGTATTGGGGCCATGCACAGCCCTGGCCAGGCCTCAGCCCTGCCTGCCCCGAGGTATAGAAGGTAAAGGGACCCAGTGATCATTGGGTTCAGAATGCACCCCTGCAGTGGGTCTGAGCTCTGCATCTTCTCACCAGCCTGCAGACTGTGTCCTTCTTGGTGCTCACTGCTTGTGATAACAATCTTTACCCCTGACAACCTGCACAGGGCAGACATCTCTAAGCCCTCCTGAAGCCCCGCACCCACCAGGAACAGCTGCCCCAAATGATCCGGTTATGTATGTGCTCACTTGTGAGTGTGTCCAGGTGCAACTGTGTAACCATGTGTGTACTTGTATATTTGGGTGTGGATGCATCTGTACATGAGTGAGCAGCTCTGTTAGCCCACATTACCTCTCTGAAATCTTGTTTTGTTGTAAAGGTGGTTGGGGGTCTTGGTTTGGGTCTGGGCCTGGGGAACATCGGGCTGGAGGGGCAAGAAGATGCACAATCCTTCTTCCTCCCAGATCATGGAGCATTCACAAAATGGGACACCAGGAAACACCTGTGTAGAGCCAAGGGTGGGGTGGGGAGTTGCAGAACAGAGGTAGGACTTCAATCCCAAACTTCCAATGATTGGCTAAACATTTCTTTCTGGTGACTTGCCTGCCTCCAAACTGATCAAGTCTGCATCCAAACATAGACCTGTCCATCCATTCCTTTCAGCTGCTCCCCTGTCCCCCGTCCCAGTACCTGGTACCATCTTCCCACTCTCTTGGGCTGGGCAGAGGGCAGTTTCCATGAAGGTATCACTCTGGCATCTGAGCCTCAGCCTGATCCCTCTAGAAGCCTGTGCTGTTCCCGTAACTATTTATCTTTTCACTTAAAGTTAAATAAAATAAAAAGTTCTTCAGTTGCACTGGCCACATTTCAAGTCCTCAGTAGCCACTTGTGGCTGGTGGCTACCCCATCGGAGGGTGCATATATAAAACATTTCCACCACGGCAGAATGTTCTATTGGACAGTGCTGCGTCTAGCCTCTCTCACTTCCAGACTCAGTTCTCAGGACCATTACGTGTGCTAGGACACTACCAGGGTGCCCCTCGTCCTTTGTCTGCTTATGGCAACCCCACCCCTTCGTCCAAGTTCAGTGTCCTCAGAAAATTTTGTAGCTGTAGTCATAACCGGCCAACATTGCTCCTGTGTCCCTCTTCCTGCCATGCTCTGGGCTTATTCTCACTGCTAGGTCATTGCCCCCTCCAGGACGGGGCTTATGGATTTATTTTTCTTTGTATACACCCCTGTCTTCTGTCTAGCCATCCTTGATCCTTTCTTTGTCCACCCACTATTGTTCTCTCTCTTCTAGCCCGATGGTTTCTCTCTCACAATCTCTGGTCTGTCTTTAGACTCCTGCGTTTCTTCTCTCTGATTTCCCTCTTCTGTCTCCTCTCCCTCTCTCTCTGCTTTGCTAGAGAGATGCTAATTTCACCTGCAATTACCTAATTGCCATGGCAATTAGCCAGTTGCACTCTATTCTGAAGGTGCAAATGGCAAATTGCAGGCATAAGGAGGCAATTTTAGGCACAAAAATGTGCCTAGAAAATTTGGCCTCAGCCCTGGGGGCCAAGGGGAGATAGAGCTGGAGAGAATGGGGTCTGGAAAGCTTCTCTCAGCCGAGGGAGGGTCCCAAGGCAGTAGGGTTAAGGCCAGAGGGGGAGACTTTCTCTCTAGGCAATTCACCTAATCTGCAGCACAGAGCAGGGCCAACCTGCCAGCTTTAATTGTAGTGATTTTCATATTATCACTAGTGCTGATGAGGACTAATCACCTGTACTCAGCAAGGTCGTTCAGGTGCTGAGAGGGCAGATGTCTGACCCCTTTTCCAGGCTGGCACAAAAGGATGGACCATAGCCTGCCCTGGGAGGCCACTTCTGTGGTGCAGGATGGTACCCTGGGGTAAGGTGGAGGTTGACGTAGCACTCGCTGGCCGTGAGCACTTACTGGACAGTGGTATAGTGCAGCCTGAAGAGTAAATGCTGCTGAATTTCATGGGTGGAGCCCAAGCCTAGTCCTCTTCCTCTAGGAGTTAGCATTGCTGGGGGAAGAAATAAGCAAGATGTCCACCTCCTATGGGAGACGTGCAGCCCCTCCCATGTGACCAGCATCCAGGTTAGCCACCTGCTTTGAGATCGGGTGGTTGGTTATAAATCCGGACAGTGGGTATCTGGGGCTTTGGGCTCATGAGGGAACTGTGGGAGGAGATAGGATTGTGTATCCTTGTCCAAAAGCCCACACTGTACTTCAGACCCTGGGTGTGGCTGGGATGGGGGTGGAGGTTCTGGGATACGAACGTGTCCTTCTGGGGTGATGGAGGTGGGGACATTTAGAGGACAGGCATTGATGCTGACTGGCAAGGCCAGAATGCTCTTTATTCATCATTTGTGTGTGTTTGAGGTGGCCCTGGTGGTGCTGGTGGGGACATGGGGGACATGGTTGTGGCATTGCTTGTAGCCCTGCCTCCTTGAATAACCTTGGAAATGAAAGTCCCCAAAACAATAACTGACCCCTGCAATGTGCCAGGAACAGGCCAGGTATAGCCTTGTGGACACTGTCACTGCTGTGCATTGACTCCCAGTTAGACAGGGAGACAGACAAAGGCGATATTGTGAGCACTGTGGGGACAGAATAGGTCAGGATTCATCTACCAACTGGGAGTTAGTAAATATGTGTTAAACAAAGGAGCAAATGGATGGCTGAATAAATGAACAAGGTGCTGCCTCTCTTTGGGCCTCAGTCTCCCCATCTGTGAAGGAGGAGGCTGAGAAGAAGGAGGAATCTGAGTTCATCCCGGTAAGTTCTCTCACTCTCTCCTGTGTAGCCCTCTCCCCACCTTTGCTCTTGCGGTCCCCATGGGGCGCCCTCCCCTCTCTGCTCTACCTGCCAAATCCCCTGTTCTCTGAGGTACTCCTCCTGGCTCTGGGTCAGAGAATTTTGAAGTTTCATTTTTTGGGGCCTTTGTTCTCCGGTTGAGGGGAGGGGATGTATTTTGGATTTGTTTTTTTCTAGTACATTGTCAAACTCTGCAAATGGGGACAGATTGGCTGGCTTTTAAAATCCTGAATGTCTCAGGCCTCTAAGGAGTGAAACTGGGGTACCAGAGACTCCCCCAATCTCATTCCGCTGAGAATGGGGTGGTTTGGGGGCAAGTTCAGAGCTGGAGTTGGAGGGGACTTACAGCCTGAACGGGTGGCAGCCAGCAGCCCCACCTTTCTGCCCATTCCAATCCCTCTACAGGTTTCCCCAAGTTGGCCTCAAAGGGACACCAGCTGAACACAACAGCCAGTGTCCGAGGCCAGGAGTACAAGTTAATTAATTCACCAGAGGGAAGAAAAGCTATAAATAACCCATGGGAGTGGAGGTGGTGGGGCGGGGGTGGGGGGGGGGAGGGCAGGCTTACTCACCAGCCAGTTTTGCAGAGTCTTGACTCTGGCAATACAGGTTAATGAGCACAGGCCTCCTAGCCAACATAATAGCAACTAAAAATAAAAAAAGAGGAACGAGTCATTCTCTCTGATGAATCAGAAGCCTCCCGTTTTAATTTCCATGCTGATACTGTAATTTCCCTGTTCCTCTTGCTCCCCCAGGGCTGATGGAAACAGTACCCTCTCCCCCGAAAGGAAAGACAGGTCCTATTTTGGCTTGTTCCCCTCAGGAAGGAGAGGCAGGTGGGCGTGGACAGGGGAACAGCTGGAACCCAAGCCCAGGCCAGAGGATCCAGGTTGCCAGAAGGTTATTGTCACACTCCTCTGTCCGTGGAGGTCACCCTGACCCACTTGGCTGGGACATGTGCAGGAAGCTTCTCTGGGGAGCTCAGGTAGCCTATGGGATGCCTTTGTGTCAACTGGAAAAAGGTGCCCCTTCTCTGCAGACACAGCCCATGCTGGGGCATTAGATTCGGCCAGTGGACCCCAGGGTGAGTTTCAGTCTCACTTGCCTCACTCCACCCACTCCCATACCCAGCCAGGGTGCCTTTGAACAGCGCACACATGGCACAACTTTATCTAATGGCCCACCTGCCTCTGTCTCTCTGGAGGCCAGTCAAGCCCCCTAAAACTCTCCGAGAGAGTAAAGCATTGTTGAAAACTAAATGAGGCTCCTTTTCTTCCTTTCTCTCCAACCTCAGCCTCTTCTCTCTAGCATATGTTGGGAAAGGAAAAAGACTGAAATAAACTGGAATACCCTGTGCAAATCATAGCAACTCTTTCCTAGAGAAAGCAATGGGACTTGGGGACTTGGCACCTGGCTGGCTAAGAAACCACCCTTAAAAGGTGGACATAGAAACAGCTATAGCCAGAAGGGCAGCACTGTGCCAGACTCCAACCAGCTGACCTCTGTCAGTCCTGCCCCCTGCACATGGGTATTTGTTTTGTTTTCACTGGGCCTGTGTCTTGGTGGCATCTCTGGGAGGAGAGAGGCCTCGTTTTGGACAATGGAGAAGGGAAGTGAGCAAGAGGAGGGGTGCTCCACCTGCCTGCCGGGGAAATGGGGTGATCCCTGGATGCTCCACAACAGGCCACCGTAGGACTACACCTATCTGGGTGCTTGTTCCATCACACTGTCATTTTTGTGACATTTTGCATGGCAGATATCAACCACAGATTAAAAACCAGCCTTCCTGTTATTACCCACTTGCTAGCTGAAGGCTCCCTGAAGAAAAAACTGGCTCTCTCAGATCCTGACCTCACAGCTTATCGAGAAATTCCTTTCTCTGTGCTTTTTTTCTCCCCAAACGTCTGCAGTAAAACTGCTGCCCTCAGCCCAGCCCGGCCCAGCCCAGCACACGTACGCATACGCACTGGGCACTCCCACTGCTCCCTGCACCCTCCACCTTACCCCAGTGCACTCTGGCTCTCAAGAGCAGAGCTGCTCTAACCATATAGCCTGAGCCTCGGTTCCCACCACTTCATTCGGGGCGACAGCCCTCTCACAGGGGCTTCTTTGCTGCCCCTCCCCGCGTCTGCTGTCCTTACCAGTGTCACTGGGCCAGGGCCACTAGGTGACTGCTCTTTCACACTCCCTCTTCTCTCTGGGATAAAGGGCAGGTTGTGGGGAGCAGAAGGACAGTGAAGGGTGCATTGAGAAAGGAGGCAGAGGGACAGGGCAGCACCATGGTGGCCCACCTGGGGCTCTGGCTCAGCCCAGCCGCCCAACGCTCGGCATCCCTGCACAGCGGTACCACACCCCAAGTCCTCACTGCCAAAGCTGCAAACGAGTGGGCATCCATGCCCGTCTCTTCTTTCTGTCTCCCTGTGTCCACCACAGTTTTTCCTGACAACTCTGGACTTGTACCACTTCAAACATCCGCTCAACCCATTAGCCCCTTATCTGCTGCTTCCTCAACCTCTTTCCCTCTTCTGGCTCCTGGCCAGCAGCTTCTTTTCTTGAAAACATCCTTTTCTTGACCTGTTTGCCCCTTCTGGCTATTGCCTCATCCTGGCCTTTCTTTTTTTTTTTTTTCTCATGGCCAAACCTCTTAACCAGGGGTGTTTGCACAGGCTTTCCCCATTTCCTTACCTCTCACCTCCCTCAGGCGGGCTTTGGCCCCTGCAGGCCCCCAAGGCTGGCCTCTCTCGGCCATCTCTGACCTCCTTATTGCTAAATCTAGTAGACACTTTTAAATCCACATCCCACACTGTCTTTGGACAGGGCCTGACACGGCCGACCACTTCCTCTTCCTGACACACTTTCTTGCCCTTGGCTGCTGGACCCCACAGTCTCCCAGCTTTCAACCGCTGTCACTCCATCTTGATCACGCGCACAGCATCCTCTTCTTCTATGCGTGGTGTTGCTCACTGCCTGCCCTCGTGCACACTCACGTCTTCATGGGCCGTCTCTGAGCTGATGACTCCCACATCTTTATCACCTGGGCCTCTCTCCCGTCTCTCAGGTCAGCATTCCACTGCTCCCCAGACACCTCACCAGGCACCTTAAACTCAGCAGGTCCAAAACGGAGCACATTATCTTCCCTCCCAAACCAAGTCCTCTTCCTCTCCAGTCTGGGCCAAGAATGGGTTCCACTTTCACCTAATTGTGAACGCCAGAAACCAGATAGTGTCTCCCCTTTATATCCGGATCAACGATCATCTCTGACCCTTTCCCTGCCCTGTGCACTTGTCCCACCCCAGGTGGGGTGCCCTGCCCTCCCCTCAGTAGCTTCAGCCACCAGCCAGTCTCTTACCCTCCGTGTTCTGCTTCCCATAGCACAGCTGGAGTGAGCTTTTTAAAATGCCTACTTGATTCTAACACTCTTCTGCCTGAAAGCTTTCAATAGCTCCCTGTGGCCCTCAGGAATAAATTCAGTGTTCTTGCCGTGTCCTGTCAGGGCCCTGGGACAGGTTTCTCTCTCCTTTGTCCTCACACAGGAACACTGGCCGTCCTTGGGGTTCCTCGCTCTCTCAGGGTCTCACCCCGCCTATCTTTTCCCCTGGGACACCTAGGACACTTCCTCATTTCTTTGCCTGGCCTGTGACTGCTCCATCCACCTTCAGCTCCCGGATCAGCTGTCATTCCCCCAGGTAACCTTTCCAGAGCACCTGCCCTCTCTGGGTGTTCCAGGCCAGGTGCCTCTCATAGTCCCATACTGGCTCCCTCCTAACCCTCTCCAGCCTGGATGGTTAAATGCCCTCTTACCTCAGCTGTCTCTCCTGGCAACTGGCCCAGAGCCCAGAGCCCAGGAATTGCATAAATGTGCTGGAAGAACACGCTGCTGAGGGCCAGGGGTCTGAAAACCTCAGCGCTGCATGCCACATGGCCAGTGGATGGTCACAGTGTGAAACTTGAGACTGAGTTCTCACTTCACCCCATCTCACTTCCCCCACGTACTTCAAGGAGACAACTGGGGAGCATTTATTCTGAAAGACTTTCCTGAGCACTTGCTGAGTTAGGCCACAGTGTGATCCTGAGGGCCACAACCCTGTCCTCAGCCCACGCCCTGGCTACCTGGGGTTGTTGCCCACACAACCTGACCTGAAGTCAAAACTAGGTAGGGGCCGAGATGTCCTTGCTCCAGAGTCCTGTGTGTGCCCGCCAGGACCTCACCCTTCTCCTGAATCTGCACCACAGGCAGAGTGTCCAGACCTTCTCTCTTCTCTTGGCTCCTGCGTTTGCCAAGCCCCCAGCTAGGGGAAAGTCCCCTGAAGGCAGAGGTCATATCCTCTTTCTTTCTAGTCCCTCAGAGAGCTCAGAACAGTGCAGGGCAAAGTGTCAGGTCCTACTCTGCTGGGAAAACAGGTTACATTTAAAGAGAAAACAGCTCCAGTGTCAGGGACTGACCACAAACCTGTTTTGCAGCCTGGCTCTTTGAACAGGCCATGACCCAGCCACCTTGCCCGAGTCTTCTCATTTCCCAGTGGGCTTGTTGTCTTGAATCATCACCACGATGAGCATCCTCATCTACAAACTGGAAGGAAGAGTGACAGCGCTGTCAGGAAGCTGTCGTAAGGATTCCATGAGAGCATGTGCAGCGCCTGGCACCCGGCAAGCCTTCAACAGGCATCAGCTCACGGAGCTGTTTTTAATCATTACAGATATTCCCATTAAGAGGACAGACAAGCTGAGACTCTGAGAGCATCTGGACAGTCCATCTGTGGAAGAAGCACATCCCCCAAGCCCCCAGGGCACTTCTTTTGTCTTATCTTCCAAGTTCAAGGGTCTTGTGCAGCTAGGTAATCAAAACCCAAATGAATGTCCTGAGGGGCCAGGAACATCACTCCTGCTCTCTGTTCGCTTGGGGACAAGGCCCTGAGACCCTAACCTTCCTTCCCTGAGATTTCTCTCTCCACCCCAGGCCAAACAGTGCCTTGTAAATATGTACAAAGGAGGTCGCAGGGGCCTCTGAGACCTGCCACCGGCTCAATCAATGCCTCTCTCCGCCCTCGAGAGATCAATACAGCTAATGCAGCAATCTGGAGCCTGGAGAGTGTCACTTGTGGACGTGCTGCTTATTTCCCTCCCAATTTCTCTCAGCAACTCCAGCCCTCATTGCTAACCTACGCCCCCCACCCCAAGTGGTGGCTGGTGTGACTGTTGGCCTCCCTAGAGCCGTGACCCTGGAGGGTGAGCCAAAGGAGGGGGGCACTGGGTGCTGTCACCCTTCAGTTGGCTGATGTGGAGGTCTTAATGAATATGAATCGCCTCCTCCTCCATGGAGCCAGCCCCGTCAGATTCCTTCACACCTCGCTGAGCGCGGAAAGGTTACTCAGAATTAAATGTAAATCACATATTTACTGGTATGAATCAGATCACAGTGTCACTTTCTCACAACAGAGAGTTTAATCACGCTGAAGCCCCAAGGGTTTCTGCTCCCGTGTGGCTGCACCTGGGCTCACAGGAAATCAGCTCGCAGACCTCCGAAGTGGGGGTGCTTCAGAGCCTGGGAAAGGGCAGCAGGCAGCTGGAGACCCAATGCTGGTATGCTTGGCCCTTTGGTGCCCAAATCACGACTGCCTTTTAATATCACGTCAGTCAGAAATGGCCACCATAGGCTAGGCAGTGCCTTACATGCTGTGGCTATTTAATAAATGTTGAATAATCACAGCAATACCATCTCTAAAAGGCTGGCAGTGACCTCCCTTTCCAGGCTCACGTGTGTTAAGGGAGTCAGGGGAGAAAGGAGAGGGACACGTGAAAGGGTTTCATTGACACTGCTCCCTGTTGAGAGGCAGTGTTCTGGGGGGACCACCTGCTCTACAGCAGGACTGTGGGCAGTTCACCTAAACTGCAGGTTCTTTGTAAAAGTAGAGACAGGATGCAGGCCTTGTGACTCCACTGACATGCTGCATGTGGATGCATTTACCCACAGGAAAGTACTCTGAAAAGGCAAGGAGCAATGAGCATGAACTCAGTGCAAAGGCCACCGGACAAGGAATAAAAGGATCCACATTTCATCCCTGCTTCTCTCACTTCATGGTTACGTGGCTCTTAGAGTAGCCTTCATCTTCTCTAACATGAACAAAATAGAAATAATGAGGCCTTTCCTGATGAAGAGAGGCTCCATTGAATGCAAGAAAGACAGATCTCTGTGCAAACTATGAAGTGCTGAACACAGCTAGGGAGCACTGTGTGGATTATTCCCTTCAGCCATGGTAAGATGTCGGGGACCTCTGCTTTCCCCAGGATGTTATAGTCCCTTCCCTTCCCAAGATTGCTCATTTGGAGGCCAGTCTCCAGGTGAATAGCAGTGCATTTGGAGAGCTCTTTGCAGTTTGCAAAGCAGTATGCAAGGTAGGAGCCTGCAGTTTACTTAAGAGGACACATCAGCTTTAGGGGTTCCCTGGTGGCTACAGCTCCTCGTGAGGAGGTGTGCTGGAAGAGTTGGTTCTTCTATCAAACTTTGTGCCAGAGTGACCTTCCCAGAGCTGAATGGCTGGATTGGCCTTTCTTGACTGGAGAATTTCCTAACTGGATTACAATTTCCCGGAAAACTGAGCTCATATTGTCTGCACAGGAAGCTAGTCCACATTGTGTGTGTGTGTGTGTGTGTGTGTGTGTGTGTGTGTGTGTGTGTGTGTGTGTGTTTAACCCCAGTAATAGATGTCATTTCTTCATGTATCAGGAAGACTCTTTCACCAATTTTAAGGAACAAAGCTCTCTTGGGCTTAAAGTCAATGGATGTTCTTTTCATAGCCAGTCCCAGTCTTAGAAAACCTCTGCCTTTGTTTATGAGCTCAAGCTAAGGAAATATCTCCTAGATTTGAAATTCATCTGTTAACCCTTAGCTGGACGTGAATGAGAAGTGAAATCATGATTTTAGGGGAAAGAAAGTCTGTTATAGTTATTTATTTCAGTTACCTATTGTGTAACAAATCACCGCAAAACTTAGCGAGGTAAGTAAAACAAAGCCCGATTTAACTCATAGCTTCTGGAGTCAGGCATTTGGACAGGGCACAGTGGAATGCTCATCTCTGCTCCACCATGTCTGGGGGCTCAGCTGGGGAGATTCACGTCCTTTGGGAGTGACTTGAGCTGCTGGGAGCTAGAGGCAGCTGGAGGCTTCTTCACTCACCTCTCTGGTGCCTGGGCTGCAATATCTCAAAGTCTGGGCTCACTGGGGAGATCACTTCATAAATTATATATATGTCTAACCACTATGCTGTACACCTGAAACTAATATAAAATAATATTGAATGTCGATTGTAATTGGGAAAAAAAAGTCTGAGTTCCGATCATCACAGCACCCTCATGTGGCCTTTCTATGTGGAAGAGGCTTCTCACAGCTTGGAGGCTCAGGTTGGGGGGCACATCTGGAGAACCAGTGTTCTAAGAGACCAAGCAAATGTTTCAAGGTATCTTATGACCTAACCTTTGAAGTCATGTGGTATCACTTCTGCCACATTCTATTGGTTATAAGGGGTTACTAAGGCCAGCCCAAATTTAAGGGAGATAAATCAGATTCCATCTGTTGAGGGGGGAATGGCGAGGTCCCATTGCTGAAGAGCACATGGGATGGGAGTTACCACTGCTGCCATCTTTGGAAAATACATTATGCTACAAGATCTGTTGTTGCTTCTTTAAATTAAACCACTGAGAAATCAATCAACCAATCATGTAATTGCCAAATATATACTATTTGGCACCTCCCACGTGCAGGCAGAGAACTTAGATTCTATTGCTCACAACTGCATATTCCACATTTATAAAATGGGATCCAATCAGGGATCTATTGATGGCATAAAAGAGAGACCCGATCCAGGCAGCTCAAGAAGAGAAGAGATGTTTATTGTCAGGTCACTCAGATGTCTCATTAAAATCTAAGGATAGAATCCTAAATTCAATTCCAGGAATGAGACTCAACTGGGAAGCCAACAGTAACAGAAACAGCCTTCACTCTATCTCCCAGGACCACACAAGGAAATCTGCTTCTCCTGGGCACTCCGTGGACTTCCTTCTCTGCTGTTTAGCTTCCTTCGCTCATTCAGAGTCTCACTAGTTCTCTCTCACAGCTCATTACTTCTTCATGACCCATAATAGCCACCATGATTCAAATTCTACCTCTTGATCTTTCAACTATAAGTCTACTTGCACTCAGAGTCTCAATCTCCAATCCTGACTAACCCAGACTATCTTTTCCAGCCATTTCTTGTATGTCATGAGTGGCTGGCCAGTCTATAAATAAGATACCTTTGCATCGGGTGCCTACCTCTTGGTCCAATTAGGCAAAGGGCACAGGGAATTCCATGGGACAAAACATGAAAACATGGCTGAGGTCTTTCAGTGGGGTCTATGGGTGAGGCACTATTTCTTAGTGCAAAGTAGGCTATTGTGAACTTCTCTAGTGCCCTCTCACTGGCCTATGGGGAAGTTGGAATTGATAAAATAGGGGGAAAATCCTCTTTAATCTGAAAACTGCTGCATGGATGGGGCCAGCATCACACTCAATCTATTTATTTATTTGAGAAATATTTATTGAGCATCTACTAGGTGCCAGATACCATGCTCGGAACTAGGGAGAGAGCCACAAACGAGTTAGACCTGGTTTGGCTCTTGCTCTCCTCCTCATTTCTGTGATCATATATCAAATCATTAGTACAGAGTCTGTGAAAGCCCAAACAGCTTTAAATCTGACTGGCAACACAAGGCATAAATACAACAGAGTTTAATAAAAACCTACAAGCAAATTCAAGTACACCGAAGTGACTTTTTTTACTGATCAGATTGGCAAAGAATAAACACACACTGAGAATGGTATGCACAAAATGAACACACCTTGACATTACCTATGGGAGTGAGAATTGATACAAACTGACCATTTGAAAATATCCCTTAAGATTAAAAATGTACTGCTCCTGGGAAGTTGTAATTCCATGTATAGGGAATTATTTGTTGTGGTCCTCTCTGTGATGTCAAATTACTGGAAATTACCTGAAAGTCTTATAATAAGAGAATGTTTAAATAGATTATGGTACATCCATTAAATAGGTTCCTAAATGGTTATGAACTACAGTGAGGCACCTTTTCAAGAGTTGCTATGTGAAGATAGCTCAAATATACTGCTGAGTTAAACATGTAAAGGGAGAACTGCAAACTATCAATTGTGCTAAAAAATCGTGGGAAGAGGAAAATATACACACACACAAACTTGTATTTGCTTGCATAAACACAGAATGTCTCTAGAAGTCACAGAAAATCAAACATAGTGGTTTTCTATTAGAAAGGAAAATAGTGGTAGAAGGGAGGCTGTTTACCATATACTTAAAAAATATTTCTTAATTTTGGAATTATTTTAATGTTTTATTAATTTAGAAAATTAAATTTTAAAAAATAACAAAAATAAAATAAAATTTGATATCCTACTAGAGCTTATAAGTTGCATATGGTTAAAACAGGGTGACTTTCTAAGGTCAAGGGAGGGCTCTGAGGCACATCCAGGCTGTGGTCTGAGCTGCCTGTCACTGGGTCCATATGACCTGGAAGGTCCAATGGTGCTAGAGAGCTCCATGGCAGATACTGAGTACAGTCTGTGGCCAGCACCCATGGAAGAGTTGTGGGAGAAACCCTTAGGGTTCCAGAGCAAGACCATTATTCTCATGGCAGAGAACTCTTGCTCTGAGTAGCACTTGAAATTGTCACAGGGCACTAAGTGACTATGGAACTGCACGCGCTCATCATGAGCTGAGTGTTAGATGTACCAAGTTATAAGGTTGGGTATTTTAGTTACAATGGAAATGGTACATTTGGGACGAAGCCCAATTGTGTCCAGCAGGCATGAGAAAATGACATAAGAATGTGACTCAGACTGTTGCACACACTGCATTGATTCCTCTCAGTGAACACCTTTGACTTCATGAGGTGAGATTCTCTATGATCATTTGATGGAAAAGGAGAAAACTTGGGCTTAGTTCAAAGATGGGTCAACACGATGTGTCATCATAACTTGAAAACAGACTGTGTGGTGTTATGGGTCTGATCTGGATGTCCTGAAGGGATGGCAATGAAAGGAAATACACTTGGTGAGCAGAGCTGCAGGAAAAGTGGCGGGAGGAAAGCATATACATAGATGCAGTGGTAATGGCTTGGCTGGTTGGTCAAGGGCCAGGAAGGAAGAAGATTGGGAGATCAGAGATGAGACTGTCTGAAGAAAAGATATGTGAAAGGACTTCTGAAAATAGGCACACAGCAGGCAGGTCTTGGTCTTCACATTAAAGTCCACTGCCTGGGAGACACTTAACAACCAGAAGGGCAGGACGATTCATCCTGTGAGTGTCAGCCAGCTCTCTCCCCAGCCACTAGTGGCAAGGATGGAAGCCATGAAGAGCCCCAGCAGCAGCGAGGCCCTCTTACTAAAGCTCTTCTCATTATTGCTGCTGTGACATGCCCAATCTGCCAACCATGAGCCCTCAATGTGAAACCACTCTGATAGAAGACTAGCCCACCAGTTAATGATGGGTTGATCACACTGGAGCCTTTTGGTCCCTGAGAGAACAGTGATTTGTCCTTACTGGATGGGGGTTTATGCTCCCTGCCCTCAGTACCTTCACCAGCAACACCACACAAAAGCTTATGGAATGCCTCATTTACCTACATAGTTCCTCTCATGTTAGTGACTCCCATCGAGGGACTCACAGTATGGGGAAAGAGATATGACAACAGGCCCATGTCCATGGGATTCCCTGGTGTTATCACACACATAGTCCCTAGAAGCAGGGGCCCATTACAATGGCGAAAAGGCCTGTTAAAGCTTGGGCTAAGTGCCAGCTTGAGGACAACCCCCTGTGAGGTTGGAGTACTGTCCTTTCAGATGTGGTCTAAGCACCTAACCAATAAGTAATAAATGGTGCTGTTCTCATTGCTGGACTGCCTGGGTCTGGGAGTCAAGGGCTGCAAGTTCATCTGCTATTGCCATCACTTCCAGGGACTCTGGCAGCATTTGTGCTTCCTGTCCCAACAGAACTTAGGCTCTGTGAGGTTGGGGTCCTTGTTACAGGCAGCTGACACTTCTGTTGTGGGACTAATATTACTTGCAGGTGACACTGTAAGAGTCTCACTGGATTTAAAAGCTGTGACTACCGAATGCCATTTTAAGTCCTCACGTCAGTGGGCCAGCAAGCAGGGAAAGGACCTACCATCCTGGCTGAGTAATTTACTTTAATTACTGTGAGGGGTAAGAGTTGTTTTGCCAATGGGAAAAGGAGTTCTCTGGGGATGTCTTGGTGCCCCTTTGCTAGATGAAAGGATTTGTAAATGAGCAATTACATTGGTAACAGCTCATGAGGACTGTACAAATTAAGGGCTCAGACCATTCAGGGATGATGGCCTGACACTCTGCCTGGTAAGCAATATAGATCAGTCAAACTGCTGGTAGAGGATGAGGGACATGAAGATTGAACCATGGAGGTGAGATGTGATGAATATGCATTTGGGCCTCAGGGTAGCTAGAGCAGCAGGGAATGTGGCTTGTTTCACTAACCCCTGTGCCTTAAGTCTTCCCAGAGATGGAAGGAGACTCAGTGACTAATTGAACTTGTACTCTCCTCTTGGAGCAAAAATGAGAACATCCTGTTCTCACAAAAAGCCGAGGCCCCAGATTGCAGTATGGGAATACGACAGAGTGGGAGGCAGAAGCAGAACTGCTGGTACAGTGGGTAGACGAACAGACCCTTCTACATGACGTCAGATCCTCTTGACCTCATCCAGCTCCACGGTCTTAGACGCTTATTCCTGCCACATTCCCCTGCAGTGGCTAAATCTGTGTGACCGATAAATTAATACAGGCATACTCCACACTCCAGAGCATTTCATCTCCCGTCTGTGCTGCACACATGTCACTCTTGCTATGGGCTCCCCGGCCACGTCGAAGCCTAAGATCAACAGGACCGACACAGCTTGGAAACATGGAGGAATAAATACCCCAGAGGGCAGTCCTTGAAGCAATGGGAATATAGGAACCTCTGGGTAACCGTGCCCCTCCCCCAACCTCCGCATCCTCCCCTGGATGGACTGTTCTAAGATGCAGTCACCATCTAGTCTTTTGGAAGACATTTTCATGAGATAAACCCGTCAGTCATGTTTGACACCATTAGGCGGCCCACATTCTCCTGTACTCTTGTATCTTCTTGCTTTTTCTTCTCTCCAGCTTTGCTTCTTTATCTCACTCATGTATCACTGGAGTTGCACTTGTTTAAAAAGCAGTGACACACTAGCCTTTGCCTCAGGCTGTGCTTTCAAGGGAACTTAGGCTAAGGCAAAACATCAGGCCCTTTTCATCTTTACCCCAAAGCTAAGTGGTCATACCATGATCATTTCTTATTTCTATATTAGAAAATTCAGCCATTGATCATATAACAAGTAAATCTCGAAGACAGAACTTGAGTCTGGCTCTGACTCCAAGACTGAGCTCATTTCCGGCCTTGAGACTACTGCCTCCAAGTAAGGCTTTATGGGGGGTGGGGGAGGCAGGACTGGGAATGGGATGTGTTGGGATGGATAAAGAGATGAGCTCACCTTCGAGGAGCCTGTTGGGCTGAGAAAGAGCGGAGGTCTGCAAGCAGTGAGGCAGGGTGTGGTGAGCACTGGTGAGGTCAACACAGGTATCCTGATCAAGAGTGGCAAAATCAAGGCTCTGAGCTGAGGGTGCCCTGAACAAGAAGAGCATGGTGACTTTTGGGGGAAGTGAGTGGTCCAAGTCTTAAAGATGAGAGGATGTTTCAAGAGCTGTCTCCTTTATTCCTTGTTTCTTAGAGTCACAGAAGTGCAGAGAATGAGGGTTGAGACCTAGGACCCACCTCCACCAGGCTTTCCCAGACTATGCTCCTGGGTTCTCTTGTGTCCAAAAGATGTTGAGAAATGTGCCATGAAAAGATAGGGTCTTCTTAGAGACCACTAGGTTCTGTGTTACAGTAAAGACACATAAAACACATGTCGGCAAGCAAACAAACAAAAACAGCTTGGTTAACTTGAGTCCGACATTGTCCAAACTTATTAGACCATGTAACCTTAAAAAATTTTTTTCTGAGTAACAAATATTTACATCTTGTGGCATGTTCTGTTTTACAGAGTGGTTTATAGAATACTGTTTGGAAAAACACTGTGATAACTCAATCTCCACATTTGATTGTGGAGGGAAACCAGAGAAGTGACTCAGCTTGTCCAGAGACACACAGCAGGAGCTGGCAGACATCCTGATATCCTGGCCAAGGCTCTTTTTTCGACCTGGAAAAAATTTCCACTGCATGATTGTTGCCAAGCTATTAATGAAAATGAGACCTAAATTAGCTTCAGAAAATGAGGTTTTAGCATTGGAAAGTTTTTGACTATTGAAATTGGGACTGCAAATGAGTATATGTGTTAGAAATCAATTGGCAAAAGAAAGAAACCCCACAAATTCCCACCATTGCAACCCATGGCATCTCTTGGGACCTCAGTTTCCCCTTTTGTGAGGTGAGGAGGGAGGTGTCAGGCTAGCCAATCGCTGAGGTCCTTTTCAGATGTGATGATCTTGTGATTTCAGAGACAAATGTCAAAAGCAGGGAGGTCTGGAGACTGGAATGGGGGCAACTCTCAAGGGGGAGACACCAGTTGGCCCAGCATCTGCCCTCTGACAGGCTTCTCAGCTGCCCACTAAGGAAGGCCCTTGTCCCCAGATGCAAAGTGTGCATCTCACATTAGCTTGCAAGGCAGTACTGATTAGTAATTAAATGGCTTAAAAAAAAAAAAAATAAAGCCATTAGAGTTAATGCCATCAAAATCAGAACCTCAGATGTTGGCTCATAATTATGAGTGTACCTTGAGACCCACAGGAGAGGACATTTACATTTTAACAGGCACACTGCACAGGCATCAATATCTCCCCTACTCGCCCCTGCTCCTGCTATTAGGGGCCCTGCTGCTGAATTCATTTGTTTTCCAGTTTTACTATGATCCTAGAAAAAGCAGGTCACCCTGCAAGAAGGCAATGGAGAGATAAGAAGAGAGGCTCTTCACTAGGCAGGTGTGAGCCCTGACATGCCTAGCTGTATTATTGTGGGCAAATTCCTTAATCACCGGAGCAAACTCCTTTCGTGCATCTTTAAATGGAGGGTAACAATGACCATCTCATAGTGTTGTGCTAAGGGTGAAATGAGTCAATGCATTTCTGAATGTAACCCAGAGGTGATGCCTGATAACTGGTAGCAGTTATTAGACCCGGCACCTGGCACTCAGTAGGCACTTACTCAATAGGACCTGAACTGGACACCTACAGTGTAGCAGGGCCTATGCTGGACGCAGCTGGAGACCAGGGAGGAGAACGTGGGGCTCTGAAGAAGACTCATTCTCCCTGGGCTCATCCAAATTAGGGGCTCTCAGGGCAGGACAGTCACAATGCAGTGCTGTGGACTGGGGAAAGAGAGCTTGCGGGACTGGAAGGACAAGTGGGATTCATAGCACCTGATTCCAGCTTGGCCTCATCCTGGACACTTCACACATATTATCTTGTTTAATCCTTGAAACCAGTCTCATTTCCATTCGACAAATGAGGACATCAAGGCTAAGAGAAGCCAACTAGCTTGTTCGATATCACAACGCTAGGACATGGAGGAGTCAGTGGTCAGCTAGAACGTGTGAGGCCCCACAGCCCCTTGTCTTTTGACACCAGACTGCAAACCAGGCAGGAGCAGTATACACATACACTAATCCGTGGGTGTTGGGGCTGTGGTAGCAGAAAGGACAAGTGTCAGGCTCCTGAATGCCAGGCTGACATGCAGACTTGGCCCAGAAGGTCTAAGTGAAAAGAGTCAGCATCTGACGCTCACTGGACCTCAGAGTCTTGTCTCTGAGCTAAGGCAATTCTCCAGAGCCTGGATGACCACTGGAGACAAACCTCCTCGTCAGTCGTCCTGGCAAGATTTTGTGGACTCCAGAATCAGAAATTCCTAGGCTATTCCTTCAGCCTCTTGGAAGAGAGAGCCAGCCAACAGCCTGGTGAATCTGATAGGCTGGCATTCTAGACTTCTAGAATGTAGTTCATTGCTGTGTGACTGTGGGCCAGTCACTTCGTCTCTCTGGGCTTCCAATTCCTATTCTGGAAAATTAGAGAGTGGGACAAACCAAGGTCAGCTGCCCCTCCCAGCCTTTACTCTCTGATTCTATGGAGACTTTGCATTCTCCGAAACTTTTTTGAAAATAAAGTACCTGCCCTTGGTACATGGGCTCACTGTGACTTTCAACTCTCATTATTTCCCCAAGAGACTTAATCTCTAAGGGCTAAGAAATCAGAGTTTTGGGGCCTTTTTTAAAAAACATAAAATATCAGGACCAGACAGGCCATTTTCAGATAGTCCCTGGGGCCAAGTCAGCTATTAAAGATGGAAATTATATATTCATAACACAGGAGATTGCTGCTTGCTTATTTATAACTTGCTCCATTTCAAGAATATTTATTCTAGACGAGAGGCTTGATAATTTCCATCCAATCTACTCCTCATAGCTTAGGGCAAAAGAAGGAAACAGCTCAATTGAAGGAGCGGCTTTCTATTATCAGCAGGTAAGAAAGGAACGCTGTTCCCCTTCCTGCAGGCCAGGAGCACAGCCCAATTGTTGCTGGTAGCCCACGCCTCGGTCTGCACTCCCCTCCCGGGGGACCCAGCCAAAGCCTCACCACCCCAGGCAGAATCCTCTCTACAAGGTAAAACTTAACATGGAAGGTGTGGAATAGCATGGACTCAGCCTGCTCCTTTGACCCTGGAAGAGGCTGAGGCCCAGAAAAAGGTTATAAGCCTGTTCAAGGTTATAGGGATGGGGACACACACACACACACACACACACACACACATACTGGGGGATCCCAGTCCCCCCTGTGTCTCAGGTCAGCACTGTTTCCAGGAGTATCTACTATGTGCCAGTCTCTGGGCCAGATGCTAAATTAAGCCAACAAGATTTTATTAAACACCAACTGTATGTCATGCCCTGCGCCGGGCGGTGCTGAGGAATTAAGAGCAAGAGATAGATATTTGAAGAAAGATTCCCTTTCTGAAGATGAGAGAAAAGCACATTGCATCACCAGCTGGTCCTACTAATCAGCACCCCCAGCTGGCTGGAGCATCAATGTTATTCCCACTGGGAGGAGGATGATAATGAGGAGCTGGTCCAAGGACACAAAGCTGGAGAGGAAAGGGCGGCGCCTGGATTTGAACCACCTTGGTCGGACTCCAGAGCCATGCTCTTTCTCTCCTCTCAAACCCCACTCTGGTCAAATCCCAGACAACTGAGGCTCCTTCTGTTCTCTTCTTCCAGGCACTCAGGCTCTGAGCACTGCACACCCTGTGGCACCTGGGTGAAGGCCGTGTTCCAGGGAAAAAACCAGACTCCCAGGAGCCCTTGCGTTGATTGTTGGGAAAAGGCCATAGGCCAATGTGTCTCTGAGTTCAACCTAAATGCAGCCTGTAACTACCACGCACGTATGACTGTCTATGCCCATATGCATACACAAAAAGCAAGATATGGCTGCCATTCTTCCTTTTCACAACATCCTCAATTACACATTCCCTGCCTGCTTACTCAGTGAGACTGGAAAACCTATCTAGAGTGAAATCACTAAGACTGAAGAAGTATATGTTTGTGTTATGTGATTTATTCATTCTTCAAATATTTATTGAACACCTATTACATGGTAGGCCCTGAGCAGACATGTGATTACCGTGTAGATCAGTGAGCACAGCTGACACAGTTTGTGCCTCCCCTGAAGGGTGTGGTTTGGTGGAGAACTTGGGACTCGTGCCTGAGGCCCTGTGAGCTGTGGGAGGGAGGAGTTAACTGGTGACCTGGATCCATCAGGGGCCAGAAGACCTCTGAGCAGTGAGCAGGAGTTTTAGCCCAGCCAGGTGGGGCGATGGATGAGAGTGAGCCAAGCAGAGAGAGCTGTACCTGCAGAGATCCCATAGCCCTGAAAGAGGGCTCAGATGAGGCCCTGGGCAGGGTCAGGCCCTGAAATGTTTCAGATGCTGCATTAGGGATCAGAGTCTCATCATGAGAGCCAACGAACAAAGGCAGGAAAAGAATCAGATTGACTTTTAAAGAACATCTGAGAGTTGAGGGGAAGGGGGCAAGGGGAAGCTATAATTTCCTACCACTGATGAAGTTTATTCTAAAGCAGCCTGTGGCACTTGCTCTATACGTAGCTGGGCCACTGAAGCCTCCAACTTCTGGGTTCGAGAAGGACCAAAGACCACCTGTGCCAGCACCAGAGGCCTGAGAACTGATTTAAGTGTGGATTTCCAGGTCCAGGCGAGATCACTGGAGTCGGAAGCTGTGGGGCAGTCCTGAAATCCTCCAATGAGCTCAACAGGCAGCTTGGAAGCAAAGTGATGGCCAAAGACCTTTAATTTGGTCTCTGTGAGATTTAATCTCTCAAGAATGCCTGGAGAGTCTGTGGCCACAAGGGTAGTGGTTCTCAGCCCTTGCTGTGCATTAGCATGCTCTGAGAACTTTGAAATGCAGATGGCTGAACCTCCACTCAGAGATTCTGATTCATTCAATCTGGGGGAACTTGGAGCTATGACTTATAAATGCTCTCAGGTGGCTCAGTGGTGAACCAAGATGTGTGGGAGGGGGGTGAGGGCAGGAGGGGGAAGGGAGGAGACAGAGAGAGAGAGAGAGAGAGAGAGAGAGAGAGAGAGAGAGAGAGAGCTCTCTGAGTCCTAAATCTGGGGCATAGAGGGCTCAGGCTGAGGACGCTCCACGAGCAGTGGTTCAGCTGATTCAACCTTGCCTCTTCCTGCACCTGCTTCCATGCTCTGCTCCAGGCCAAGCCTTGTGCTGATACTTAGACATTGACATACCATCCCTGCACTGGAGGAGCGTCCAGTCTGGAAGGGAGTGTGGTGTGTGTGTGATGGTTCCTGAATCATGTCCTGTCTCTCTCCCACTCGCCGGGGGCAGGAAGCCTGCATGTTGAGAATGTCAAAGCCAGAAGCCTCTTATCGCCTCATTTTCCTGCCCGTGGTCCAGGGAAGAGGAGGGGCTGCTCATGGTCACTGGGTACAAGGGCAGGAGATGGCTGAGCTTGAAACTGAAGCAAAGGTCTAAGCCCTCAGTGGGGTGGCTGGGATAGTGCATGGGCAGGCCTACACAAGCATTTGGGAGCAGAGAAGTTGAAAGACCATTGGGTGACCTTCCAGAGGAGGAAGAGGGAGACTAAGCCCATCAGAGCCCTAACAGGAGGGCTGAGCCACTAGTGCCTGCCAGAAACCAGAATTCATATAGTTGTCACACCTTGTATTGTAATTATGGGAACTGCAGTTCAGGAGCAGGGAAACACATCCAAAGTCATAAACAAACACACTCAGATACACACACATATACACATACTCGCATATACACATACATAGACACTAACACACACAGACATACACACTACACCTATTCAGACATACAGAGACACAAAGGGAACACACACACATATAGATACACATGAACATACAGAAACACATGCACCCAAACACAGACACATTCACTCACACAGAGAGACACACATAAATACACAGAGGCACATATGACATAACATATACACAGATACACACAATGTACACATATATACATGCACCTACTCTTATACACATAGACATACATAAAATATACACTCGCATACACAAGATACATACAACATACACACAGACACACATACAAACATCTAACATATACACAGAGACCCACATGCAACAATACACATACACACACACAGACATAAATACACAGCTCCTAAGACATCTTCGACCTTCAGGTCTCTTTCCATATATTGCTTTGTGTCTCAACCTGGGTGTAGTTTATTGATTCTTTGGTATTGAAACATTTATTTCTGCATTTTTTTAAGCCGCAGTTCTTACTCAGGAAGTCCTAAACCTTAATGTCAAATAAATCACAGTGACATGAGGTTTTGGGGGGCTTTTTTCTTTTCTATTCCTTTTAATCAATACATCATTTGTAAATGCCTTTAATAGAGGTAAGTGAAAACCAGCCTTTACCTTATTATAAAATTGGTATTTTCAACCTTTAAATATGGGGTTTATTAGCCCAGGGGTCCACAGATTCTATAAAAACCAAAAGCTCCCATTCCAGGAACTTAAGATTGCTTCAATCTCCTCATTGACCAAGATGAGCAGGCTCTTCTATCTTTAGCTGGGCCCTGGAACTGAGCATACCCACCCCTGCCCACATGGGGCCTCCTCCTCCACACCCTCAGACATGGTAACATGGGCCTCAGGTAGCCCCCACAGGACACACTCACAGGTACTTGGAATACTCATCTGCATGGAAGTGTGTCCACATCGACTTACAAGTATACATTGCCCACTTATAGAGATGTGTACGCATATGTACCCACACAGACACGTGCGTGCATGTGTATACAGATGTACATACTCTGCATGTAAAGGGAACCTGCCTGGACACTCACTCCAAGGCTGGTTATTACCCACAGCTATAGGAGGGTGTGTGTTTGCATCTATGAGAGAGTGATGGACAGAGACACAGAGAGAGGTTTTATTTTACAGAAAGGTGGAGGAACACTTATTCTAGGCTCTATATTTTTAACTCAAAGGCCTAAGATTTAATACAATCTATTCTCACTTTCTCTTCCTTCCCATACTGACCCCTATGTTTCATTTCCCGGAGGTGAGATGCTGATGACCTGGGGCGACATCAGCAGGTGACACGGGGCAGGGACTTCCTCCATCGTCATCATTCAGAAAGGAGCAGTCAAAAGTTTTCAAGCCAAAAAAAAATGCCTGAGCCTGCAGATGGAGAAGGTGAAGGGTTAAAAGTCAGCGGAGGGCTAAAGGGCCTTGCTGCTCTCCACAAAGCCCACTGTGAATATCTCCTCCAAGGCCCAGAGTGATCCTGAAGCAGGAAGGTACAGAGGCCTCCCAAGACAGCCTCCTGGAAGATGACTCCTTGCATGGCATCTCACAGGAAGAGTAGTTCTCAGAAATACAATCTTGCATGAGGTGAAGGACTAAGCTTTGCTCCTCAGCCCTGGGGACAAGGTGCCCTTTTGAGGATGAGTCTCGCTGCATAAGGTCAGCTTTGATCCTTACCTGGCACATTGCTCTACCTCAGAGCCACTAGGGGATCAGACTTGCTCTCCTTATGTCTCCATGGAAACATACTCATCTCTGACATCCTCCTGGTGAGCAGAACCCCAAAGAATATCTGACCCCATAGCAAGCAGTCACTCTTCCAGCATGGGCGGCAGTGTAGAGGCAGGGCCCTGAAACAGGGCATGGGCTTCAGAATCACTGTGTGACCTCGGCCTGCACAGCGGCCTGGGCCTCAGCTCCCTTCCCCTAGGGGGTGGCCATTACAAAGAGGCACATATGAGGCTCTGGGGGGTTCCAGAATAGCATGTGTCAGGACAAGCCTGAAATGCGTGATGAAAAAGCTTTTAAAAACTATTCTTATCTGAGACTTGCTGATCACACCAAAAGCAGAAGACCTCTGCCTGAAACACGAAGCAAGTGGATTTACTGCTTGAAATTGGCTTAGAGCACTGGAGTTTACAAAGTTCCTCCAGACAACAATTTCCCTTTATGCTCCCAACACCCCAAAGAGCATGTAAGACTTTTCTTCTCAACTCTGCAGATGAGAAAACTGAGGCCTCGGAGAGACAGTCTTGCTCCCCGTCACGACAACAGTAAGTGAGCAGGGCCAAGACTCAAACCCAGATCAGGGCCTGTGATCTCATGGCTCAGAGCACCAAAGTGTGTCACCCTGCTTGGGCAGTGTGAGAAGACTGACCTTAGCCTGAATGTGGTCATCAGTCCCTAACCATGGGTGCCACTGCCCACCCAGGTTGTCAGCATCTCACCCAGGTGCCAAGAAGGCAGGACCCATGGCTGTCATCACTCTAGTTCTGGCACCTAGCACAGTGCCTGGCAAGAGACAGGTGATCAGATGATATTTGTAGGACGAATGGATGATGGCTGGCTGGCTGGCTGCTGGCTGGACAGATGAATGTATAAACTGAGAAAGGGTGATTAAGGGTTTCGGAGTTGTGTAATCTTCTATTTTTAATCCCACATCCATCTTCCTCAGCATGTGCCTTCGGGCAAGCAACTTAACCCCTCTGGGCCTCAGTTTCCTCATCTGAAACTAGGTTAACGGCATCTGCCTCATAGGTGTGGTAAAGATGATATTGATAATCCATGCAAAGCCCATAGCACAATACCTAGCATGAAGGCACACTTATATCATGGGAGTTATTGCTACATGTTCTTTCAGGGGTTGGGACTGCCCACCAAGCACCCACCTACACCTACTCCTTCCCACTCTTGGTCTCCCTCAGCCTATGGGATCTCTGGCCAAGTTTGGCAGCTGGCTAGTAATTACTCGAGCCCTGTCTGACCTGACCTAAGCAACTCACTGGTGCCAGGCCCTTGCTCCCTTTCCCTGATTCCCCCACCGTAGTCACCTCTGTTACCAGACACCTAGGGCCAGAACGAGTGCAGTTATTGGATTCAACCTTCCAGGACACAGGCAACTGGGAACATGTGTGCTCTAGGGGAGATCTTACCCTGTGATTAGCATCAAGCTTTGGAAGGAAAAGAGGAAGGAAGATTCTTCCTTGTGTCTTCCTTTCTACACCTCCACTCCTCCAGGAAGCTGGTGAGTGACGAGGACTCATTTTTTCAGTCAGGATGCTTCCTGCTGCTTGAAACAGAGAACTCCAACCCAACTGACTCAAACAATTAGAAAGCTGTGACACAGCAAAAGACCCAGAGGTAGGGCAGAGCTAGTAGGTCCCCACATGGTCATAAGATAAGCATCGAACATAGATGTGACAAAATCAAGCAAAGGGTGAGGCCATTTCATTCATCTGTGAGAGAAAACTTCCTCAGAAGAAACATCCTCTTCCTTTCACAAACTCAAGCTCATACAACCTCGGGCTGGCTAGTCTTGGAGTCTCCTTGCTTTGAAGTGTCCTGAGCCCCAGCTCAACCTGGGCACTGGGCCTTCAGTAAGGACTCCAGAGCACTGTCTCCTCTGTAAAGGTGATGCAGCCACTTTATTAGCTGCTCAATATGTCCTTTGATGGGGACAGACCTGCTGGGCTGGCCTGGAATATTAGCTGGGTTAATTGTCCCTTCAGACGAACAACCAGTTTAATCAAGGACTTAATGCCCTCAGCCACACAATTATGCCTGCCTCTGGACATGTGATTCGACAGCTGGCCCAGCGCCTTGCATGCAGAAAGACAGATTGGCTTGTGTATGTGTATGTGCGTGCGTGTGTGTGCGCACGCATGCGTGTGTGATTTTCTACAGGCATTTGTTACGAGCAAACTGTGGGCTCAGAGCCCAAGCTGGCAGATAATACCTGACCTTGGATTTGGCCTCATGGTCCCATCAGGTAACTCTGCCTAGCTCTGCTCAAGAGGGTTTTGTAACCATAGCTCATCGTGTAAATGGTGTGTGTGTGTGTGTGTGTGTGTGTGTGCGCGCGCGCGTGCGCGCGCGCACATGCGCGTGAGAGAGAGAGAGAGAGAGAGAGAAGGGAAGGCTTAATAAGATCTCTGGGGTTAATACTCTTTAAATTATTTAAATCAAATTTAACCCATGAAGACCCAATTTACACTCACACCCGCACATCTGCAAATTCAAGTACTATTGAAGAAAAAAAAAAAACCTCACTCCAGAGTTTTTCATAGGACTACATTAGAATTTTTTTTTCCAATACAGTTAAAACAATATGTGGTTAGGAATGGGCCACATGTCCATCAGGGTGAATGACTAAATGCTTTGCAGTGCACCTATAAAATACTATGCAGTCATTCCAAGACTGATGGGTATCACAATTTATTGTCATGCACATGACATATTATGGAATTTAAAAAAGAAGGTTTCAAAACTGCATGCTTACAACATGACCCATTGATGAAAAATAATGCTTACTTAGATCCATGTGAGTATTTATGAACAGATACTTGTCTGAAAGAACAGGCCCCCGAGTTTTCCCACTGCTTACATCTGGGTGGTGAGATTTCAGTTTATTTTGCTTTATTTTTATTTTTATTTTTCTGTATGTCCTGGCTATTCTAGAAGAGCATATATAATCGAATTAAAACAATACAACAATTTTTATTTTGGGACATTTTCTCACACCTTTCCAGAATCACCCTATTGGTAAAAGCTGCGCTTGCCTCGCCGCCTTAGGGGTCTCAAGCACTGTATGGGACTTGAGAGACAGCTGTGGCTGTCACTCACTCCTTTTGGGATTCTCTTGGACTTAATTTGCTCCTCCATAAAATGGCATTGTTATTTACTTCAACAACTTGAAAGTTCTTTTATTTGTTTGATATTATAAGCATATTATGCACTGGCTGGCCAAAACTTGAAAAAAATGCAGAAAACTATGTGGAAGAAAACGATACCCATAATCGCACCAACCGAAGATAACCACCATTAACATTTTGGTGTATATCTTTCTAGTTTTTTCTAGGCATTCTGGGGGGCAGGACTTGGAGGCAGAGATGAGTGTGTGTGCTGGGTGTGTGTGTGTGAGATGCTCTATCTATAGTCAGCACTGCCACTGGCAAGCTGAGTGGCCCTGGGCGCACTCCCCGCTCTCAGACCATTTCTGTATTCAGACTCTGGGTATGACAGTCCTGCCACCTTTCTCATGTAGTATTAATTCAGATGAAGACTATAAAGCTCCAGCACTGCCTCCAGCAGGGGAAAAGCATTATTATTATACTAAAAATACTCTTTTATAACCCATCTCCCCTCCCCCACCCCACCAGCACCTTATCAATTTCTTCCATTTCAGAGGGTGATATTTGACAATGCGATCAGTGCTTTCTGGACTTGGCTTCACACTAGAATTGTCTGGGGAGCTTGAAAAATACCCATGCCTAGGCTCCACCCGGAATAATTAAATGAGAATCCTGGGGGTGGGACCCTGGCATTGGTATTTCTGGGAAGTTCCCCAGAGGATCCTAATGTGAACCAGGGCTGAGAACCGCTGGTGTGCATCAAAGTGTTTTAGAAAGGCTAGAATACGTGAGCAGAAGGGTTATTATGATTAATTAAAGAGGTTTTTCTGGGGGTAGAAATGGGTTTCCCGGCTCCTGCTCACTCTTATCTGATTCTTCTAGTGAGACAAATTGGCAAAATCATAATCTTTTTCTCGGAGTGAGGCTTCAGGACTCCTAAAGGGTTTTCCTATGACTTGTGGAGCTGGGAGTTGTGTGGTTGTGATGAGTGTCGACTCTGTACCAGACGCTGCTGAGCTGAGCTTGTACATGCCAGACAAGGGAGCAGGCTCTACTTCTCACTGTGCTGGCCTCTGTGGAGGGCAGTTTGGCAATATCCATCAAAATTAAAAAACTATACAACAATTCCACTCCTTTGCATATAACTATTTCACAATACCCCCCAAAAGAATGTACACAGCTGCGTTAATAATAACCCAATACTGAAAACAACCCACACGCCCATCGATAGTGGAATGGATGAATATATTGTAGTATATTCAAACAGTGGAACACAACAAACAATGAAAAAGAGAGCTAAACACAAAATATGAGTGAGTCCCAGATGCAATGTTGAACAAAAGAAACCAGACACAAGAGTATATTCTTTATGATGCCATGTATGTAAAACTTAGCAACAGGCAAAACCAATCTGTGGCGATAGAGGTAAGATTAGTAAATCACCTTAGAGGGCAAGTATGGACAGACAAGGCAGGAGAGGTGGGTTGGAAATGCTCCATAGTAACCTATGCCTTATGTGGGTGGTAGTTATGCACATGTGTAACCATGTAAACTGTATTGAGCTGAACACTTTACCTTCTGTAAGTTAAACTTCAATTTAAAAAAAAATAGTGAAAATAAAATTTATATATCCTTTGCCTCAGTGATTCCACTTCTGGCAATTTTTTCTGTGGATGTATTCACACATGGAAGATATGTGTGTACAAGATTATTTATTGCAACATTTATTTAAGAGCTAAATATTAGGAAAAAAACAAAATGTCCATCAATAGGGGCTGGTTAAATAAAGTACAACTCCTTTTAACAGTACAACATGATGCAGCCATGCAAAAATAGAAAAGATTACCGGGATATATTCTTAAAGTGGAAAAAAAAAACAAAACAAAACCGAGGTGCAGAGAGGCATAAAAAATGTTCTATCTTTGGGGTTAAAAATGTAAAGAGAGATGAGGGGGTGAGCTAGAGATTAGTTTATATAAGCACTGACTGCAACACCTCTGGAAGGGCACATAAGAGACAAATGAAATGGGTTGACTGTGAGGAGGGACCTGGGTGGCTTGATGGGGTTGAAGGAAAATTTTCACTAAATACTTTCATGCTTTTTGAATCTTGAACCTATTAAAATTTTTTAATGAAAAAATTTAAAACAGTCAGCTCCTCATTCACCTTCTCGATGGTCTGTTGCCACTGGATAGAATTTGAACACTCGCCTTGGCCTGTTATATAATCCGAAACCTAACCCCCTTGCCTTTCCTCTGTGACACCTGCTACACTTCACTTCCTGGTGCTGCTCAAATGTGACATAACTCTCATATCCATCCTGGGCCCTTTCACCTGCCATTCTCACTTTGGGAAATGCACCTTGGCAGCCTGGTGTCATATCTTCCAGGAAGCCTTCTCAGACTTCCCCACAGTTCTGGGCTCTTGCTGGGAGCCAAATCCCTCTGGACCTCCATGCCCAGCCCCTGCCACCGGCTTCTCTGCATCCTCCGTCGTGGTGTAGAGTGAGCAATTGGGATGTACTCATGCTGGTGGGAGGAAATTTGTATATGGGATGAGGGGCAGAAAGCACATTTTGAATGAAAATCCTGAGTCAGAGCACGATTTTAATGGCTAACCCCAATACTTTTGTATTTCAACCTCTGAACTTGACGATGGGTGAAAAATTGGGGGCAGGGACCCCTCTTTGTTTATCTTTAAGCTGCAATCCTAAATCACTGCCCAACATGAGTCCAGGAGAACATTTTAACCTTGTTAAGGTCCAGTTTCCTCATCTGCAACATGAAGACAATTATCGTGAAGAAGAAAGGAGATAATTTCAGGAAACCACATGGAAAAGAGCTTTGGAAACTATACTTCGTCAGCGGGGTTGGCGGTCAGCCTGAGGGCTGGAACATATTTTCCTTTGAATTACAAGAGGTGCATCAGGACTGTCCTGTTGCCCCAGGCCCCACCGTTCCCTATTGCTTACGCCAGTGTGCTCCACACTCTCTCTGTGTTTGCTTGCCATTGAAAACATGTGACTTTGCTACCCCTGCTATACAATTTCAGTTACCAAGGTGTCTGCTCTTCTGCCAACTGCCAGCATGGAGAGCCAGCCAGCTCTTCAGATGTCTGGGACCTCTCTGCTCAGCCCAAGTCATCAGGCTCCACTGAGGTCCAAGCCAGAGACCCATCAATCAGTCCCAGGAGTTTTCCATAAACCAGGAAGAAACCAGACCTGCATGCTGCCAAGGAGACATGCCTTCCTTTTAGCCTTTAGGTACAGAGAATAAATCTGCAGCCTCCTAAACATGCCAAATTCCTGGCCTGCTGGAGCCCTGAAGGCCAGATGCTGCTTACAAGTCTGACTCCAGATGCCTGAAATTCCACCATTATCAACACATTCCTCCATGTTAAGCATTGCCCGGTAAAGTTAAAAGATCTACTGGGAGGGATAGGAGAGTGAGTCCAAACGAGGCTGGAGAAGACCTTCAAGGATAACTTTGGTAGGAAGGCAGATTCTGTGTAGCTTGTGGTGAGAACAGATATTCTGGAAGGCTGAAGACCGAGGAGGCGCAGGGCTGAGGGATGGAAAGAAGGAGAGGGAGAGAGGTACTTTAAGAAGAAAGTCCTAGCCGTTTAGAGGGCAGAGATAAGTGATGGAGGGGAGAAGAGCCAGGAAGCAGGGTGGACACACAGGGCAGCAGTGGCCTTGGAAAGAAGGCATGGACAGCCAGCTCCAAGGTGGGAGGTGACAGCGTCTGCTCTGAACAAACCTACAGGAACAGGGGTGCCCAAAATGACCCCAAATTACTCACCTCAAATTACTCCCTCTCTTCTTTTGTTCTCTTCCATTCCAACCCCCATAAGCACAAAGAAATGTCAGCGTTTCCCCTGCTGAGGGTGAATCAGATCTTTAGATCAGAAAATATAGTCTGGCGTGTCTTGTCAAAGGCAGGGAATAAGTGCACAAGGCCCAGGATGCCACCCAGAAACTCTGGTCTTATTACCAACCCCTACTTCTAGAAGGAGCACCTTATTCAGTCAGTTCTGGGGGCTTAGTTGGGGGTCAGGTGGAGACACTCAGGTGCTTCCAGTTCCCAACTTTGCGATGTGACTCTGGGCCAGACACTTAACCTCCATCCTCAGCTTCCTCATCTGTAAAATGGAGTCAAGTATAATACCTACTTCAAAAGCCTGCTCTGAGGATTAAATGAAGGAACTCTAGGGCTGGGTTTGGAACCGAGCCTTCTAGGCTGGATCAGACTTTGACAAGCCTTCCAGGCAGGGAGCAAAGGCTGTGGGGAGGGGCTGGAGGATACAAGGCACAGTTGGGTGCCATTAAAGAAGCTGCAGCATAGCCTGTGATGGGGTAAGATGACTCTGGAAAGGCAGGCTATGGCTCGATAGTGGAAGGCCTTCGGTGCCCAGCTAAGGACCTTGAACTTTATCCTATAAGCAATAGAGTGTTACTGAGGGATCCTTGTGTTTAGGACTGTGATTCGTTTCAAGCCCCAGGGGATGCACTTTCATCTGGCCAAATCACAGTCACAAGGAGCCAACTCCTTTAGTTCAGCTCCTTAACAGCGGATCTGACCTCTTCACTTCTGCCCTTAGACCCTTTCTGTTTCTGCCCTGTGCGAGGACTTAACCGTGAAGTGAGCTGGACCTGATCTTAGACACTGGTTCCATCTCTCCTAGCTGGATGGCTGGGCAAGACCCTTAACTACACAAACCTCAGTTTCCTCATCTGAAATATGGATGAATAACTTTAATGTCCCAAGGTTATGAGGGTGCATGTGGGGTCCTGGGCCCCGCTGGCCCCGGCAGGTACTGGCTGGGACCAGACATGTCCTCTGACATACAGGCAGTCCCCTCTGCAGGTGGAGTGTTCACTCAGGAGTCACGGGTAGCTTCCGTCCCTAAGTACTCACAGTCAGAGTGTGACTGGTGACTGAAGACCTCAAGGCCAGGCTTAGGCCTTTTGGAAAAAAAAATGAAATAATTGAGAAAGGTGAAGAAACTTTTCTCCGTTTGCTTTGGCAGAGAGTAGAAAATGAGCCTTGAGGCTGGACTTAAGGTGAGGAGAAAACAAGGAGGAAACTGCTGTGCCTGCCAGGTATCCTGGGAAAGAACTCGTGTTTTTGGTTTTGTGGACCTACTAAGTGCCAGGCTGGACACGTGCATCTGTGCAACAGCGGTTCATTGAGTGCTTTCTGTGTGCAAGCATTGATGTTGGAGTAGGGATATTGCTGTGAACAGACAGACAAGGTCCTTGCCCTGGTAGGGAGTGGGGACAGATAAGAGGAAGTGAAAACATATGTGTAGATGGTCTCAGAGACAACAGGTACAACAAAGTGAAGCAGGGCAAAGGTGTGAGGGAAGGGTGTGAATAAGGAGAAAAGACCTGTTATACAGAGGAAAGAGGCTTTTAAGTGGCAGGAACTCGCCAGAATGCTCACCTACATCCTGTCCACTCGGCCTCATGACAAGTCTTCACTCTGAATGTTGTCCCCATAGGACAGGTGAAGAAACTAAAGCTTGGAGAGAGAAAGTGAGAGGATTTGAAATCTGCGCTCCTCCCAGCATTCTGATTTTCCTGCCCTGGATACCAGCATTTCACACATCACTTCTTCCCAGGCTCAGTGAGGTTAGAAAGTGAGCATGCCTTGCTCCAGATCCCCTATAGGAATGGCCCTCAAGCCCACAGGGACCTGGAGCCTGGCATACTGCCGTGGTGGTGCTCAAAGTTGCTGCCCCAAGAGCTGAAGTGGCTGTTGTACCCCAGTTCAGAGAGTTGCCCTAAAAGGTGTTTCACTAGGATCTCCTGTGAGCCCGTGTGGCTGGAAGGCAGTTGGGGTGAGGGCAGGTGCCCATCTTCGCAAGCAACAGAACTGGGAAGTCTGTTGGTACAGAAGGGGTCCTGGTTCTGGAAGGAGCTCCCAGGAGTCTGGAGCTCAGTCTCTGTGGTCTGAGAGAGACAGGAACACCATGACAGTAGAGACTGAACTACCATCCCTGTAGCAGGAGGTGACCAAGCCCCGGTTGACCAGGAATCCTGTTTGGGCTAATAGCTGCCCACCCTCACCCTTCTCGCCCCCTTCACAAGGTTAGTCCAGGGTGGAAAGCATGTGAGCCCACAGGTATGGAAGTGTACAGAGGGCCCTGCAAACCTGTAGATTCACTTTGTGGGTGGCACAGTGGAATACTGGTGACGTGACAGGATCCAGAGATAGGGTTTGGCCAGTTTGTGATACTTTATTCATGCAAAGACAGTGGGTCTTGTTACACCCTAATTTCACACACACACACACACACACACACACACACAAACACACACACACAATTTTCAAACATTCTTTATACTAACTAATCAAACAAAGTATAGATTATAATAAACATTCATATACACATTATATCACTGGGGCATTTTGAAGCGGATCATCACAAGAGTAGTTTAACAATTGACATTTCAGGGGCATCCATGACCAGCAGCATGAGCATTGCCTGGTAGTATGTTACAAATGCAGATTCTCAGGCCCCTACTCAGACTTGGAATCCGAATCTGCACTTCGGCAAGATGCCCAGGTGATTTATATGCACAGGTGAAATTTTTAAAAGAAGGTATAATCATGACTCTCATACAAATATAAAATGAATCTGGGTCAAAGATTTTATTTAACTTATTAATTAACAAGAAAACCACTAAGATGTTATAATTATTTCAAAGGAAAATGCAAAGAGTGGATGCATATATAGGTCATTGGGAATCTGAATTGAATTTACAAATAGATGCAAACCTGATCAAAAAAAATCCACGGGGCAATAAATAATTGCGGTGCATTGGACATAATTTGCATTTCTATGGACACAATCACTTACCTTGCTATCAGTTTTCTACAACTTCCAGAGTTGTAAAATATCTCACATCATGAAAGGCTGAGAAAAAACAGAACCCAGAAGGGCACACTGGACAGGAAACCCAGTAATTTCTTCCTCTTTTTCTTTTTTTTTTCAATCCCTCAACCCGATCCTCGCCACCCCATTTTAGTCTTTCACAATTTTTCCTGAAACACAGCAAAGTTTGATAAGCAAGGTCCAAGACTGCTTCTGTCCCCTGGCAGGCCTGCACCCAGGCTGCATCTCCAGGTCATGAGTAGAGCTGACTTTTGGGCAAATCCCAGTGCCTTCAGTGCTCTGTTTGGGAATTAGCCTGTGAGCCAGACCAGGCTTCAGGGCAGCGCTGGCCCAAATGGCAGAGCAGAGATTGAGAGGCCTACAGGATCTGAGTGGCTTTCTGTTGCTGGTGGGGTTATTTGTGCTTTCTGAAATATTTCATTGGGGCAGGAAGATAAAATGTGTGCATTTGTTAGTTTTAATCTCTACCCCAGGCATGATAAATTGTACCAACTGTAAAATCATCTTCAGAGGCAGTGACTATTAGAGACAACTCTCCTTACCTTATATAATAGAGTTTTGTTAATTAATAGAATGGATGTTAAAAAGAGGTTTTCACTGGTACATCGATATTGGAGACATGTGAATTAGCTAAAATATGATGGAGACATTTCTAGACCAAAGGGAGTATAAAGATGCAGTCAGCCCAGGAAAGACTCCCCAGACTTGGTACCACATGCAGCTCCTGTCCTGACAGCTTCTTGGTGGGCTGCTTCTGATTGGTAGCATAGTGGACTATTACTAATGCCGCCTTTGACTCAGGTGGAACCTTCATTGGTAACTCTATTAGAACACCTAAAAGGACAGAGACCTGGGCCTTCATTCAGCTCATGGACTACTGGACTGTCTGGCCTGCTTGTAGTAACTGCCAGTATGTGGGACTCAGTTCTCCTGCACCTCATTATTACCACATCTGCTGTAGAGGTTGTGGGAGAAGATCTAAGTTCTTGCCTGCTCCTTAACTGGTGGCTATCAGTATTTATCAAAATGTACTACTAGTTGTGTGTAATCTGAGTGGCTTAGGGGTCTGGCAAACGGTTAGGATTTGCACGTCTATGGGGTCATTGCACTTCTAGGGTAGTTCATCACGGAAGCTGAGAAGCTGATCAACGTCAGGCAGGTCTGGGGTTGAATCCTGGCTCTGCTCCTCTCTGGCCCTGTCACTGAGCTGCTTGTTTAACTCCTGCATAGGGCTAGGAGCTGTGAACAACCCAATGGACACCCCAGACAGGGGTTCATAGTAGCAGGAAAGGGTCATTAAATACAACACCATGCACCTTATATTTTAAGTTCCCATTGTGATAGCACTACAGAGGCAAAATTTGTTGTGCAAAGGAGTGTATGGGGGTAATACTTTTCCTTATCCAAAGAATCAAAAAGGCTTTCCAGAGGAAACTTAGACTTAAGAGTGAGTTGGAGGTGGGGTTTCCTAATGGAGCAGAAGAAAGAGCAGGGGCAAAGGTCCTGAGGTGGAGGTGTTTGGCCCACTCTAGATGCAAAGAAGGCTCGTGTGAGCAGTGGCTCTTAATTATTTGTGGCCTTAAGAACTACCTGCGACACAGGTTAAAATGTACCTCCTTGAGTCCCATCTTCAGAAATTCTGATTCTGTAGGGGTGAGAACCTATGGATCTTCATTTTAAAAAAGCATCCCAGGAAATTTAGAGAATAATATTGTTTAAGGCCGCACTTTGAGAAATAATGTGTTAGAGCCTAGTAAGAGTGGCACAAGGTAAGCCATCTAAGTTCTCTAAGCAGCAATTAACTAAAGTATATCATATGGGATGTAGGATGGCGGGAGGATTAAAGGAGAGAGGCCACGTCCAGTGTCTAGCATAGAGCCTGGCATGCAGCAGGTGCTCAGCAAATCACTGTAGGTCTTTTACTGCCCTTCTCCTGTCAGGCCCATGGAGCCCTGACTGTGGAGGAGTGAGCACAAGGCCAGGAGTTGGATGATCCATGTTTTAGCCTTAGCTAGGCACGAATATGGCACCCCACCATGGGCAAGGTCTTCTCTTTTTGTTAGCCAGTGGACCAGTTTCCTGCCTGCAGAAGGAGGAAGTGTGATTAGGTGACTTTTACCCGTTACCCAATCAGCAGCTCAGTAGCCATCTGCCATCTTGAGTTTCTCACATCTTGGAACACAGGGCTCCCTCACTAAACTCAGTGGTCCCTTGCCTCATTGCCTAGTAGAACCACTGAAGAGGCTCTTAAAATACCAATTAAATCAGAATCTCTTAAGGTGAGTCCCAGGCTTTGGTAACTTGATAACTCCACAGGTAAATCCAATGAGAATCAGCCAACTAATTCCTCAAATCCCCCTTTTGTCCAGAAGAGTAAAAAAGGGGCCCCAGGAGAAACACCTGCTCTCCTTTTCTAGTCTAAAACCTGAGGGAGCACCCAAGCCACTAAGAGCCTTAGAGATCATATTGTATCCCTGCCCCAAACTCTGTTTATTAAAATAATTTCCAATATCAATTTTTAAAAATCTTATAATTGTAAGAATGAAGATTGTTTAAACAAACCAAATAATACAGAATGGCTTCTCACTCACCCCTGCCATTTCCAAAGGCCACCATATTTGCTTTAATCAATTTTACTGATGTATAATTTACATGCCATAAAATGCACACATTTAAACTGTACAGTTGGGTGAATTTTGACAATTATATTTTGTCTCCCCCCCAATCTCCATAAGACATCACTTTAAACAATTTTCATCGTACTTTCTCCCTGTCATGTGTTTAACTGATACTTTTTGATTTATTAACTTTAGATAAGGTGGCATATCATTAATTCTCCAACCAGGAGATTGTTGAAACTGAAAAGCAACAGAACAAATTATTACACAGAACAACCGATGTAAAACGTGACTGTCCTGGGAAAATCAGAGTATCTGGTCAAACTAACAGTCTCTATTTATACCTAGCCTTGATGAATGAAGATTCATTCATTTACCCCATCCCTGGCTCTCTCTCCCTTCCCCAGTGTTGCTAATTCTGTCCCTACTTTAATATCTCTGTTGCTTAACTTTGTAAATTGAAGTAAGATTTGTAACCCCCTAGTGCTGGGGCCATTTGGTAAAATGAAGATATTAGTATCCCTATCCCTCCCTTTGTTTCTGTCCTTTTCTACCTCTCAATTTTTATCTTTTATCTTTATGTTTGTTTTGTCAAGATTGATTGAATTTGCCTCTATTATAAAGTCATCATGAAACCTTTCCTATTTTGTCTATGAAAACCCAAGGCTCAGTGTTTACATTATGTTGATGATGCAACTCTGTTCCCTGAAAGCCAAGCAGGTGCTGCGAGGGGTCATAGTTCCTTCATGCTTACGGTGTTACCATTCCTGTGCCTCACCCCAGAAAATACTTCTAACCTCAGCATTCAATAAATTTTCCTTTCTTACTCTCTACTAAGTTTGCTTCATATTCAAGCCATAAATTTCTTGTTGAAGTGTTTTTCTTGGTGTTTCCTATTGTTTTGTTTGTTTTGGTAAAAGAAACACAAGCTCTTCACTGTATTCCTTAAGTCTTTCAGCCTCCTTTTACCTATTGCTTGGAATCTATTCATTTCTTCTTTCTGATTTCATTCTCTCTGAGTCCCTGATTCTCTGCTTTTATTTGTTCTGACTGTTTTGTGGGCTGGTTGCACACCAGTCAAACTGGAATTCCTTTACTTTAGATCCCTGGATTAATTCTACCACTTTTATCCCATAATTTTATCTTTCACAGTGTCCAAGTTGCTTTGCTGGAATACATATTCAAATAACTTCTCAGAAATGCAACATGGAAAGTAATTTCTGAGTTCTTGAATGTCTGATTATGAGGTATTTTTTGCCTTCACTCTTGACTGATAGTTTGCCTGAGTATAGAATTCCAGGTTCAAAGCCATTTACACTTAGCACTTAGTGAAGAGGTTAAAGCCCAGTCTCTGGCATGAGACTGCCAGGGTCAAATTTTAAACTTTACAATTTACTGGACTTTTGCTTAACCTCTCTATGCCTCAGTTTTCTCATCTATAAACAGAGATAAAAATAGTACCTAACTCATGAAGTTGTGCTGAATATTATATCAGTTTGTATATGTAAAGTGTTTAAAATAGTGCCTACACGTAAAGATCATGTAAGTGTTGGCTATTATTCTTCTCTCCTCTGTTATTGCTGATGAGGATTATGACATCTGTCCCATCCCTCTTCTTTGTTAGTCACAGAAATAGATGTTCTGGTTCTTTGTAAGTTGATGTTCTGGTTTCTCTAGAAGTGTCTGAGATCTTGTCTAATTTCTGATATTTTCAAATTGCCTGATTCTATGTGCTTGGCATTTTCTCAGTGCTTTCAATGGAAAGACTCAGTGTCCCTTCTTATCTCTGGGGATTTTTAAAAATATTATTATTTACAATAATTCTCTCTCCATCTTCTTTCTTTTCTTGTTCGGGAACTCCTACTGGTAGTTGAATGTTGAACCTTCTGAATAGATCCCGTTTGAATATTTTTTCTCTTCTACTTTATGTGATTTGATTAATGTTCCGGAAGACTTTCTTGACTTTGAATTTCAACCTTTCTATTTATTTTTACAACTTTTGGCAACAATAATTTTAATTTCCAGGAACTCCCTCTCATTCACTGATTGCTTCTTTTCCATGACACCTGTTTTGACTTTTGGGAATCTACCCACTCAGCTTTCCCATCAGCCTTATGGCAATCACAGAGATATCTCTGTGGAATTCTTGGGCATTTGAAAACATAGTTTGAAGATCTCTCTCATATGAATTTGATCAATAAACTTTCTTTGAGCACTTGATTGGTGCTAGGCACTGAGCTGGGTGTTGTGGACATTACAAAGATGAATGAGCTATGGTCCCAGTTCTCAAGAACCCAGTTGATGCAAAGACAAACATGGATATAAATAATGACAAGAGGTCCTCCTGGAGGAAAGGATAACAAACAGCCTCTTGGAGATTAAGGAAGACCACACAAGCAAGGTGGTACTTGAATACTTCTTAAGAAATTTGTAGAAGGTTTCAGACAAAGAAAAAACAGAAGAGCATTCCAGGCAAAGAACACAGGTGGACAAGTTTATGGAGAATGAGAGAACATGAGAGGGAGAGCACACACATGTAGGGCTGAGGTTGCAAAGTTGGCAGGAACCAGACCATGAAAAACCTTGGGTGCCTACGAGGGCGTCTGGAATTGGTTCTTTGGGTGGTAGAAAGTCATCAGAGAGTCATTAGCAAAGGAGTCATTAAAAAGGTCCATCTGGAAGTCCTAGGATGGGTGGATTGGAGGGCCATCTCCTCATCCAGAGCTCTCATAGACAATTTTTCCCCACTCATGCACAACAATAACTTCCTCATCACTGAGGAACATTCCTTATCTATCTTGAATGAAAGTCTCCTGTGTGGCCTTTGGCAAGGTCTTAACCTCCACATACAAGCTGTGCTTTATTATTATTGCTGCTAATAACAGTTATAGTCCATTATGACCATAGGTCATTTTTAGATTATAGTGTTTTCACATACATTACCTCACTTGACTTCTTCAGTGTTTCTGTGAGGAAGGCAAGAGAGATTACTTCTCCAACTTTAAAGAGGAAAAACTCTCTGAGGTTGGTACTGTAATTATTCCCATTTTACAAGAAACAGAGGCACAGAGGGATAAAGAACCTTACACAAGATCACAGCAGTAATAAGAGGGAGAGCTGAGATGTGAGCCCAAGAAGCCAGGTAGAGGTCTGCGAACTGACCCCCTGCACACACCAGCTCTCACTTAATTATTTTACTTCCTTCCTTCCTTTCTTTTCCACTTAGAAAATATTTGGGCACATAGTAGGCCCTTAAGGAAAAGAAATCACTGAACAGGGGTCTAGAGGATGCAGACGAATGTGGACTATGATGAAGTGGGTGCCTACTCATGTTAAGCACTTAACAGGCATTATCTCATTCAATCCTCCTGCCAGTCAGATCAGTCTTATTTTATCTCTATTTTATAGGAAAAGCCCTATATAAAGGAAGTGGCTGGAACCTGGACTCAGCCATAAGGCTGTCTAATGTCTTGAGTCCCAGGCCCTGAGCCTCTCTGATCTCTCCAAATGCCCCCTGAGGTGTACGTCTACATGGGACCCCAGTCTGTGACCATGGCCTAATCACATCCCGAAGCATTTCCTTTCACTGTCTTGGTCTTGGCTGCCTGTGTCACTTCAGGCTCTTCAAATATCAATCAGCCCTCTGCCTCTCTTCCAGACCACCCTCTAAGAGTGTGGAATAGACTAAGAATGGTGACTGTCCATAGCGAACCCACAGAAGGGCTTTGCTGACTTGACTTGAGTAATCCTTCCCTCTCAGTCTACCAAATGAGACTCAGAGCAGACCTGGGTCCCAGCATCCTGGCATGGAGGTAAAGGGCTGGCATGGCAGGACTCCTGAACTCCATGTGGCCCTGCATGGAGCCAAGGTAGGAAGGCTGCCCCAGCCCTGAGGTGCGGGGGCCAAAACTTGTTCTAGGTGTGATGTGTAACGCTGCGCATATGAACTAAGGTACACCTGAATGACAGAGGCCAAAGTTTCTTTGGAGAAGTCCGTACATGCTGAAACACTTTCCCTGTGCTCAGAGAGTGGGGATCTTTTAAAGGGGACCCTTCTTAGCACTGGGTAGAAAAAGGTGTGGGGAAACTGAGAGAAAGAAGGGAAGCTGAACCTAAAAGAACAATCCCTTTCTCCCTTCTCTCTTGTTCTTTCTTTTAAATAAAAAATCAGGAGATTCCCTTGATTTATAATACACTTCTAAGATCATAGGCTTTGGACCTCTCTGAGTTCAAATCCTGGCTCCTCCACAATCCAACTTTGTGACCTTAGACAAATCTCTTTGTGCCTCAATTTTCTCATCTGTAAAATGGGGACAATTACAGTACCTATAGCCACAGCTGTAAAGATGATATGCATAATGTATGGAAAAAGTTTATAAAAGTACCAGTGCTAGTTCTTATTGGACTTACCTGTAATCTATTAAAATGTCATTCATTCTTTAGAGTTAAGTGAAAATCATTCTAAAATGTGTTTTTTTATACTCCCTCAGCCCGTAGTTTACTCCACTGGCAGAAGCTCTGAGGGTAGATGGGTTATAATATAGATGGATTACAGTGTAGACTCAAGTGTGCTGAAGACAGATCATATAAGTTCATGAACTGATTGTTAAAATTTCAGGAATTTTGTGAGCTGATTGTCAAACAATTATTTTTTTTAAAAATGAACTTAGATAAATTTAAAATTAAATGAATTATATCATTTACATTATTATCTATTATATCATTCATAACAAAGCTAATGAATACTACAAACTCATCATTTCCTGTTTGTTTTATTACAGTTTATGACTATGCTCTTGACGTTTCTCACACCTATTTGATCTACATGTAGAAAGCCTGCGTACTTGTGTGCTAGTACACATCTCCTCCTTCAGTAACTCATACTGGTGGCTCAAATCAGCCATGGCAGAAGTATTTACACCATAGAAATTGGCAAATGCTACTCATCAGGGTTTGACTATTGTTTTGGTGATCATTTAGACTTAAGAAAATGATGGTGAAAATGTCAACGATATAGATTGAATTTAAAAATGTGCTGTGTCTGCAGCCATCACATTGTGAATAACACAAAAAGATCGTGGGCATTTTCTTCCGGTATTCAAAAACTATTGCTCAATTCAGCAAACAGAGTTGTCCATGTAATTGTTGAACAAATGAAATTCAACAAAATCTTTATTGTTTCACTTTCAGCTAACTTATTAATGTAAATGAGAATGTGAACTAACGTTCATGTGGGAACTGGACTCATTTGTCAATTGTAACAATTGGCTGTACATATAAAAGTTTAGGAAATATTAAGGGAAGCATGTGAGAATCAATTGGCTAGATGGAACCTATAATAAAGAGTATTGTATATTTTATTATTATTTATAAATCATATGCTATAATTCTGTATAATAGTAAAATTAATAACAAATTTATTCCTAATAAAATTTATGTATACATATATGTGTGCACATATTTGTTTCTAGAGACCCCGTCATTAATCACTGGCCAACACACCATCAAACATAGTGGAAAGTGCTCAGACCCTGCAATGTGACCGACCTGCCAGGGCTGGAATTCCAGCACATCTGTTTATAAACTGTGTGACCTCAGGTGACTTACTTAATCTTTCTGAGTCTCATTGATAAAACAGAACTAAGAATGCAATGTGAGAACATCAGTAGAATAGTATGGTCTAAAGCAGCGGACCCCAACCTTTTTGACACCAGAGATCGGTGCTTCTATGAGAATCTGACGCCTGACGACGATCTGAGGTGGAGCTGAGGTGGTGATGCTGGCGCTGGGGAGTGGCTGCAAATACTGATGAAGCTTTGTTTGTTCGCCTGCCGCTCATCTCCTGCTGGCCAGTTCCTAACAGACCATGGAATGGTACTGGTCTGTGCCCTGGCATTGGGGACCCTTGGTCTAAAGGTTAAGAGCCTATGTTCAGAAACTGGGCTGCCCACATTTGAAGCCAGGTTTCCTCTACTTACTAACTGTGTGCCATTAGCCCAATTGCTGCTAAATATTATATTAGTCAGGGTTCTACCAGGGAAACAGAACTAGTAGGAGATTCCATGTAAAGTAATTGGCTTTGATGGTTCTGGGCTGGCAAGTCTGAACCCTGTAGTACAGGCTGGAAACTCTAGGGCAGCGGCTGATACTACAGCCCACAGGCAGAATTTCTTCTTCTTCAGTGAAATCTCAATTTTGTTCTTAAGGCCTTTCGACTGGTTGAATTGGGCTTACTCAGATTATGGAGGAGAATCTCCCTTACTTAAAGTCAACTGATTGTAGATGTTAACCACATCTATAAAATGCTTTCGCAGCAACACCTAGGTTAGTGTTGCATTGAGTAACTGGGTACCGCAGCCCAGCCAGGTTGACACATAACAATATCCTTAGCTGATGTGAATAATGAACACAGGGTTGGAGAGAACAGTACGTGTTCTCTCAGACGCTGCCTGGCCAGAGTGAGTACTCACTAAGTGTCAGTAACCACTAACCACTGTTCTTGCTGTGACTGAAGTTCACTTTCCAGGTGTGGGGTAGCTATGGCCCAGGCAGGGTCAGGGACCTGTATGCATGGGAAGATCTGGTCAGAGACCCAGCATGTCACTGTCTGCCCATGTAGATGACTGCCTGAGGCCTTGCCTGGAGAAATCTGGGAAAGAGAAGAGATGGAAGGAAGCTCTGGGCCCTAACAGGAAGCCCCACAGGGCACATTCAGATGGAAACCAGCTATAATTGGATGGTACCTCTTGGGGCTTCTTGTGGGGTGGCTGGCTCAGCAGTGAGAGGCCCATAGCCGGAAGATGAAGTGGTTACGAGGTGACAGACAGGAGGCCTTGCAGGTGGGTGGACACGTGGGTGGTGGCAGTGGATGTTTCATTAGCTACTACGGAGGATTTTTGTAACTTTCATTTGCTGCCTTAGCCAGTAGCCAAGTTTAAAATAAATTCCAGGAGATCAAGGTCAAATCTCCAAACCTATATCCTAGGCCCCATGCTGACCTCTGGCACAACTGTGTGATCAACAAAGTTTATCTTTGGCAGTCTCACCTTAAATGCCCTTTTTTCATCCCTCAGAGTCCTTACCTCTGAGAATTCAGAATTTCCTTATATTCTCCCAGGAAACTTTGTCCCAGAAAACTCTAGCCCCTGTGGGTCTGCTCAGCATCTCATACCAAACCTGCACAATGCTGGGGGAGCAGTAGCTGTAGAAAGGCCACATACAGAACAGAACTGGCTGATCATGGCTCATGGCTAAAGGTGTTACCATTCCCAAGATCTGGTGGCCCAGGAAGGAAGCACGACAGAAGAAAAGTGTCAGGTCACTTAATGGTGGAACGATCAGCACCTGAGCCATCTGTGCAGAAGAAAACTCGGAGCACAAAGCGTGCCTGTACATCAGAGAAGGTCCCGGAGACAGAGAAAAAGCCTAGAGGCTGTTACATCTTACTTCTTTCATTTTCAGGGATGGGGGAACCAAGGCTCAGGGAAGTGAAATGACTTGCCTTCCTAACACAGCTAGGAAGCCAGTGGGAAACTGAATTCACACTCGCTTTCCTAGGGCGTGGGCTCTGCCTGGCTGCAGCCAGCAAGTGAGCAAGGAAGGCTTTCCCAAGGCAGGGAACCACCAAGAATTCCAAACAGGCCACCCCGAAACCCAGGCACCGCCCTCCCTAGCCAGCCCCACCTCAGCCCTGACCTGGTGTTCTTGGCAGCTTCCTTGCCAACACCACATTCCCACTTGGAGCTGAGTAGTCCGGGCCTCCAATCCCTCCAGACACCACAAGGCAGAGCCGTTTTAATCTGGTTTGCTGTGGAGGGTTTGGAGTCAAGTTCTGCTCCTCCAGGGGCAGAGGGCTGACCTGGGATGGCATTGCTGGGGATGATCAGACACATCCTGCCTTTGGCGGTCCCCAAGGCCCTGCCTGCTCTACATCTGGCTGCCTCACCAGTTGTTCTACCCGCTTGACAGTCTCTTCTCCTACTGGACCTACCCCAACCCCAGGCCACACTGTTGCTTTAAATATGCAGCTGCTGCTTCTTGGTCTGTACCATATTCTTTTGCTCTCCCCTCCAGCTTTTATTTTTGGGTCACTACACTACATTTAGTAGTGCTGCCCCCACCATTTCAACCTCCACCTTCAAGTTCCAGTTGCACCTTGTACAATCTTCATAGACTTTTGGTGCATTGTTTTAGTTTATACACTCTGTTCCTCCTTTAGACTATGAGCCGTAACTGTGATTTGGTTTCAAAAATCATTTGATCTCCAGAATCTAGTCTAGTATCTGGCACTAACTAGTGCTCTACATATTGTTTACTGAATGAGAAAAGGGTTGGATAGATGGATGGGTAATGAATGTTGGATGGATGGATAGATGGATGGATGGATGGATGGATGGATGTTCGCTGGCTGGCTGGCTGGCTGGCTATATAAAAAATGACAGAATGAAATGATAAATGGATGGATATGTAATAACTTAGATGGGTAATAGGTGTTGGAGGGAAGAAAGGAAAGAAGGAAGAATGGAGGAAGGAGAAGGAAGAAAGGAGAAGGAAAGAAAGAAGGAAAAGTGTCAGATGGAAGGATGGATAGATGAGTAGATGAATGGATGGTTCATCCATTTGAGAGGACAGCCAAAGTGATCTCCTATATCTATGAAACTTCTATTTTCCCAGCACAGAGCCCTGACCATTGAAGGTCCAAAGTACAACTTTATTTTATTACGTTTCCAAGGAATCCTTCTATTCTTCCAGTCCTCCTAAGCCAGTTATGAGAGAAGCAAAGCAAGACCGATCGGTCCCAATCGATGAATGAGGAAAGTGAGATCTAGAGCTATGAAGGGATTTGTTCACAGACGCCCAGCTCATTTAAAGCAGAGTGGAAGTCAGACCTTTAGCTGCTCAGCTTTTGGTTCTGAGCTGTGTGATATATGAAGAGCACAGGCCTGGGAGGCAGGAGAGCCCTGATCCATCTCAGGCCTCAGTCGGCTCTCTCTAAGGAGTAAAACTTAAGTGGGCCCCACAGACCCATCCCAACTGTGGCCCAGACCTCCCTCGGGATCCTGGAGAGTGGAGGAACCCTGCCTTTATGCACAGGTCATGTCTAACTGGGCTCTTCGGTTCCTCCAGGAAGGAAGTGGCATTAAGAGGAAAATTAGGAGAGATTAGGCTCTACAGAAAGATCTCATTTGCCCGCCCCTGCTAAACCAGGGCAGGCCCTGCAAGTCCATGGCCGCACTGAGGTGACAGGTGGCGCACACCACCGTGCTTTCCCTTCTAATCCCTAACCCTGAGTGAGCAACGTCCACGGCGCACCCCAGGCCACATCCTGAGGCTGGGGGAGGACAGCCTGAATGTGATCTTCTTGAGGACATGAACATGCAGTCATTTCGAATTATCAATTAGATGAGTAATAACGATTCCTTATGTGTCCTACTATTTTTTTAAAACTTTATAAAAACATTTCAAATTTTTAAAAAATTGCAAAAATAATACAAAGAAATTCCTAATGTTAACATTTCCTCACATTCACTTATTTGCTTTATAATTTTCTTTATAATTCTCTCTACATATATGTGTATTATGTATGTATATCTATACGCATATGTATATATTCATATCTGCAAGTACACATACGTGTGTGTATATATATGATTTTTTTTGAAGCATTTGAAAGTAAATTTAGAGATCTTTGTCTCTAAATGCTTCAGCATGTTTTACTTAAAAAAACATTCATATAACCACAGTACCATCGTCAAAATCAGGAAACTAACATTTCTACAATAGAATCTAACCTTGAGACTTTATTCAGATTTCACCAATCGTCCCACGAGTACCCTTTTTCTCCTAATCCCGGGTCCAGTCCAGGATCCCACATGCATTTGGTTGCTGGGTCTCGTAGTCTCCTTTAATTGGGAACAGCTTCTCGGCCTTTCTCTCTTTTTCATGACCTTCACATTTTTGAAGAGAACCAACCAATTATTTTGCAGATGCCCCCAATATGGGCTTGTCTGATGGCAGTTCCTCTTAAATAGATTCAGGTTATGCAGTGCTGGTGGGCTGCCTGGTACAGGAATGATGCCGTCCTTCTCAGTGCATCTTATCAGGAAGGACATAATGATGATGTGTCTGTCTCCTCATCACTTGGTTAAGGTGGGGTCTGCCAGGTTTCTCCCCTGCAGAGTTACTCTTGTTCCCTTTGTAAAAAGGTATCATATGAGAGGACATCATGCGATTATGTAAATATTTTGTTTCTCATGATACTTGTGCCTATGAATTTTCGCCTCCATTGGTGGGTCTTGCTTGAAACAGTTATTGCTATGGTGGTTGCCAAAAGGTGATTTTCTAATATCAACATATCTTCGACATTTATGAGTTGGAATCCTTCTGTAAGAGCTTTCTCTTCTCACTTATTTATTCATTTATTCACCTATTTATATCAATATAAACTCAGGAATTCTTCTTTTACTGTGGATTATAATCTATTACTATAATTAATTAATTAGTTATAAGCTTTTGTTCTGAAATAATTCAGAATAAATCTGAAAGATTCCCAGGAATTTGCAAAGACAGTACAGAGAGGTCCCATGTACTTTCATCCAGTTTCTTTCAATAGTTGTATCTTTCATAACTATAATGCAATATAAAAAACAGGAAAATGACATTGGTGAAATGTATGTATAGAGTTCTGTCACTTTATCACATGTGTAAATTTGTGCAACCACTGCAATCAAGATTCAGAACTATTTTATCACTGCGAAGGTCTCTTTTATGCTACTTTTTTAATAGTCACACTTCTCCTTTCCCCTCAATTATCTCCAATTTCTGGCAATGACAAATTTGTTCTCAATCTCTGTACTTTCGTCATTTCAAGACTGTCATATAAATGGAATAATGCAATATGTGACCTTTTGAGATTGAATTGTTTTTCTCAGCATAATGTCTTTGAGATTCATCCAAGTAGTTATGTGTCTTGATACTTTGTTTACTTTTATTGCTGAGTAATAGGATGTCCCAAGTTTGTTTAACTATTCACCTATTGAAGACATATGTTTTTTTTTTTTCCCCCAGTTTTGGGGCTACTACAAATAAAGCTGCTAAGAACAGCCACATACAGGTTTGTTTTTGAGTGGACACTTCTTCATTTCTCTGCGCTAAGTGTCCACGAGTATGATTGCTGGGTCATATGGTAAGTGTATGTTTAGACTTTTAAGAAACCACCAAACTTGCAGAGTGGCTATATAATTTTATGGCACCCATCAGCAGTGTATGACTGATCCAGTTTCTCTGCATCCTCACCAGTATCTATATTGTCACTGTTTTTTATTTTAGCCATTCTGATTAGTGCATAGTGATTGCTCATTGTGGCTTTAATTTGCATTTCCTTCATGGCTAATGATGTTGAACATCTCATCTGTGTGTGCTTATCTGCCATCCATACATCCTCTTTGGTGAAATGTCCCTTAATGTCTTTTGCCCAATTTCTAATTGAATTGTTTCATTTCTTACTGTTGAGTTTTGAGAGTTCATTATATATTCTAGATGAGTCTTTTTTCAGATACGTGGTTTGCAAATATTTCTTCCTCGTTATTTATTTTAATGCTCAATTGTCATTGTTGACTTTTAAAATAAAGCTTTCATTTACTCGTCTGACAGATTGTTTGCTAGACCCTGCTATGTGCTGGGCACTTGTCTAGGAGCTGGGAGTAGATAAGGCAGGTAAGGCAGTTTCCTTGCCCATGAAACCATGTTCAAAGTCCAGTGTTGGGAGGATGGACATGGAGAAGAGAAAAAGAGAAGACCATTTCAACACAATGCAGTCAATGGCCTACAGAAGCATGGGTGAGGTGTGGGCCCAGGATAAGGAAGATTGGCTAGGGAAGATAAGGAAGTCTAAAGGGCAGTCTGCTCCTGTGGGGTGGGGGAGGGCACATAGCATTCTGAACAGAAGCAAGAGCTCATGCAGACATAGTTGACTAATTCAAAGTTCATGGCAGCAGAGCTGCCATGGGGTTATTCCTCAGAGTTGGGTTGGCATCTTAGAAACCACTCCCTGGTCATGTGACCGTGGACTAGATAGTTTTGTTTTTTTTTTCCGTGGGCAAAATGAGCTTAGTGGTGCCTACTTCCTTGAGACTCTGGGGGAATAATGTATAAAGCATCTGAAATAGTGCTGGGGAGGTAGGATTAAGTACTTAATAAACACTAGCCCTGGAAAATTCATTTGGAGAAACATATCACATTTAGAGATTGGCCCGCAGGAGAGAACCCCTTCAAGTCCTGCCTCTTCCCAGGGGTCTCTGCCTTGGGCCTGTGCTACCGCGGTTCATCCTGTCTACGTCAGAGCCATTCCCCTGTGTCCGAGACCACACACTTGCACCTCCCTGGGATGCGGGACAGTCTCCACCAACAGACCCATTTTTTTTGTTCCTTCCAGCATCATTTAAACCTCCCTAAGCCACCAAACTATCACTTTTTTTTTCTTTCTCGGCCACCTTTCTTGGAAGAGTTGTTTATTTTCACTGTCTTGTTTCCCCACCTCCCTCTCTTTCACTCATTGTGGTCTGGCTCCCTACTGGCACCCCAGGGACTTCCCTCATTAAGGTCATTGTGGCCTCCTTGACATGGGCATGATTCATTCTCTACCTCACCTGATCTCCCTGCAGTCTTTGAGATGGTTGACCACTTCCCTATTCTTGTGACATTTTTCTGGCTTGACTCTCAAGATGGTGTACTTGCAGGACTTTTCCTGCTGCTGTGGGAGTCTACTCTGAGTTTCTCAGCAGGTTCCTCTTCATGTCCCCATCTCTAATGTGAGGTGTCCCCAGGGTTCACCCTTCAGCTCTCTGTCTTTACTCAACATGCTCACACTCCATTCTGGTGCACTATCCAGTCTTCATCCAGGCCTTCCATTAGTTTCTTTGGTCTAAAGACTCTGAGCTCTCCAATCTGCTACCCTCAGGTCTCTCTCCTGACCTCCAGGCTATTGAGTCCAACGGTCTATTGAATATCTGTCTACACCTCAAACTCAGTGTAAGTAAAAGCGAGTTTACCTTCCTCCTCGGACCAGCTCCTCCTCCCTAGTATACAATCTTTCACTGACCAGCACCACATCTTGCAACTGTCAAAACAGGAAGAGAAACATACAGAGAAAGGAGTGGTTGGAGAAGTGAGTGATGAGTTCGGTATCCACTTATGCATCAAGGGAAATAAAAGCAGAACTGCTGGGAAGTAGCTGTCAACACATGGCTGGAGTTTGGGAGAGGGATTGGGCAGGAGACCTGATCTGAGGCCGTTCCAGCTGAGCCAGAGGCAGACCTAAAGGACCAGCTGATAACTACAGCCTCTTTCTCAGGAGCCCCTTAGCCGAGTGGCACTTTCAGGCTCAGGCCTCCACCTCTAGGCTTGTGGGTTCAGGGTATAAAGATCTACAAGGGCAGAAAAGAAGGGAAGAGAGGGATCTGTTGGGTTAAGGACATAGCCAAGGAAGAGGGAGCTGGGGGACTGGAAGTGAAAGCGGCTATGGGGGAGCAAAATTCAGGAGGCAGAGGATTAGAGGCCAAAACAAAAAGTGAACTTGATGTGTTTATGAGGTTTGGAGAGGAAAGACTGGGTTCCCCTCCACCCCACTTCTCACTGTGAATGTGTGAATCTACACTTCCTGCCTTAATCTGAGAAAGGGGTGGGGTAGGGGTCACCACTAATTACAACAGGATGATAAACAGCAAAAAAAATAAATAAATGAAAACTACCTTCCACAGGTAGAAAGCAGGGAAGGGACATTTGTTAGGCAAAAAAGAGGAAGTAGACAATTGTCCTACTTTGACTGATACTCAACAAACATTTACTGAGGGCACACCAGTGCCTAGCACTTTGGATATTTAACACATTTTATTTTCACAGTCGTCATGTGCAGTATGTGCTTTTATTCCTATTTTATAGATGAGAAAATTGAGACTCAGAATGATTACTCAGCTTGTCCGTGGCCAAATAGTTTATAGGTGATGGTGTTTGACTCTGATGCCTATGTTCTTGTTATTGTTGTTTCATTAAGTATTTATTTTACCTCTTGAAAAAATAAAGCGATACAATCGTATAGTTGAAAAAGTAAATTAGTTCTACAGAGTTTGTTAAGGAAAGCAGCATTAATTAGCCTCAATGACAATCACTTGCACCCTTTTAATTGGGGTCATCTAATATTTACTTCCATATTGCTATATATTTGTATTGCTATTTCTTGATATTTCTATTTTAGGCATCGATTATTGACTTTCCATTATGAAACTGGGTTTTAGCTCTCCCCCTCACACACATACTTGATACACACATGCACATGTCCTTGATTCCATCCTCCCAGTACAGTCATATAGTTAATTTGTCTAGCTCGATAGTTGTGGCGACATCACTATGACCTCGTAACTACTACTACGTAGAGCTGATTCATGTAGTAAACAAGGATCCTTTTCCCTTTCCTGATGTTTTTTGTTTCTTTCTGGAGTTGTTAATTGTTTTTTCTGTTGTTTGTATAGCTTCTTATTTATTTATTCCATATTCAAAATGACCCACAGTTCTCTAATGAGAGTTAGATACATTAATGCATATCCATTTTTCTATCAGTTTTATTTCCATGAGCAAGTGTTTCATGGAGTTTTCTACTTTTTTCCAGTTGGGACTGGCCACCATCTCTGCTTGGGTCATGGCTGTGTCCTGGGCTCTACCATAATCATCATTTTGACGATTCCCTTCACATATTTCTGTTTCACGTCTTCCTCTTTCTTAGTTCACTTTCTCATTTTGGTTGGTATCTATATCCTTTGGTCAGTTTTCTGACCAAAGTGTGCTGAAGTGAAAATTTGAACCCTGTGGATCGTTCTTTCTGGGCTACTTATTTCCCCCAGAGAAGAAAGAGGCTTCCAAGATCTTGCCCGGAGGGTGTAAATCTAGACAAGACTTGCTGGGAGCAGTTGGGAGGAGATGGCTAGCATTAAGCATGTAAATGTTCTCTTACTCCTTGTTTTCAGTACAGACCCCCACCCTCAGCTGGGCCTCATCTCGGGGCAGAGGGAGATTCCGTCTTATCTATAGGCTTTGGTCATGGGAAGAAATGGACAGTTGCCTAGTCAGGAGGAACAAAGGCAAAGATCTGGAATTCTAATTGCCTCTGAGTGAATTGCTTTCACTAAGTAATCCTTATTTTTGCCCCCTCCCTTCACTTTCTTCCAGAAGTACCTGATAATGCAAGCTCCTGAGGCTTTTGATGGTTCCGCTATATAAAATCAAGATGGTTCTCAGGTTTTCCCAGTAGCAGCTTAGGAGTCCTTAATATTTCTTCTATTAAATTGGTTACCACTTATCCATCTGCTTCCCAGCTTCCAAAATTTCGACTCTTGTCTCTTCTCTCGTTTTCCTCATTCTTGTGGGTTTGAATCTTTTAGATGCTTCTGTTCAATCTCTGTCTTTACCTGGGAATCCAATGCCACTGCTCTCTCTCCAGACACAGGTGTCCTGTGCTGAGAGTGGGCAGGTCCTGTGTATATGAGTCACTTCTCAGCCTCAAAAATTTCTCAGAGAGAAAGGAAATGAGCATCTTGGTGTGAAATCAGCACATTTCCCACGCAGGAGTCAAGACATCTGAGACCTAGACAGACTGGTCGCTATCTTCCTGGCAACCTTGAGCAAGTTGTTTTACCTTTTTTGATGGATCTCAGTGTTCCCATCAGTAAAACAATACAAATGTGACCTGCAACCCTGCATGAAGATAATGAGAATCAAATGAGATGATGGAAGATATAGATCTCTGCATAATTTCAGGCATCATACAGATATCTGAGATTAACATTCCTGGTCTCTAATTCAGGAAGCACTTAGTACGTACCTGTGTTAAATCCTCAGGATTCGCAGATGGGAAAAGCAGGTTCCTTTCCTTGGAGAAGCTCGGAGCACAGCGGAGGAGGCAGATGATGAAACGAAGTGTTATCGGCAATCAGGGTCTGCTTTGTGGGAATCAGGAGCTCAATCCTTGGATCTCCCACGAAAGATTTATGTGGATGTCTGAAGCGCAAAGAAGAAAGAGCAGACAAAAAGGAGCAAACAGAAGTGATTTTATTAAGTAAAGTAGGCAGAGTAAAGTACACTGAGAAGAAAATCCAAGTGGGCCTCTCAATAGAAGATTGAGGGCCCTGAGAAGTTGAGGATTGGGGTTTATGTGAGCCATTGGGTTTCTTTGTACTCTCTCTGGCCCTCCTACTTCAAATGGCGTGAATTTTCTGCTCCTCCCTTAGATCCTCCTTCTCCAAGCTGGGCCTGTGCAGTGTGTACCATAGATGGACAGTCATACACCTGTGCCGTGAGAGTTTTGAGGGAAGGCGCATGTCCAGTTAACTAATTTTGCTCATACTGGTTGAGTGCCCCTGGAGTGAGATCATACAATGGTAATTTGTAGTTAACTGACTGAGGGAAGCAATGGATGGGTGGGGAAGGGGGTGAGGAATGTGCCAGGCACTACTAGGCTTTTTTTTGCCTGCCTATCTGGCCTCTGACCTTGGAGTACTGAGGGAGGCTCCACAGGCCTGCCAGACCCCTGGTTGTATATTTTCTTCTGCTGAGCTGGTCTTGGGGCCTCCTTAACCCTTCATTGTCCCTCTCCTTCTGGCTCATATCTCTACCTATCTACCTACCCTGTCAAAAGGGTTTCAGTATAGTGGAACAGCAAGACTGCAGGTTGTGAGCACACAGCAGAGGAAGAGATCAGCTCTGCCCACTGGGTGGGGGGCAGAGAAAGCTTCATAGGAGCTGGGAAGCACTGCACCAGGCAGAGATGAGAAATGTATTCAAGACAGAAGGACTAGTCTGAGCAAAGGAAAGAGGCACGAGTCTGCAAGACAGGAGCAGGGAGCTGCAGTGGCATGGGGCTGGAACTCTGTGGCTGGATAGGGGCTGGTTTGTGCCTGCCATCACTGTCAGGCTCTTTCTCTGTGAGCCAGAGATGGGTTTAACCTGGGTAGTGGCATGGTCGAATCTGTCTCAGAGAAGGTTACCTCTGGCATGAGAAGAATGGTGACCCATAATCTACAGGAAAGAGCAATGTGGCCTCAAGTAGGGCAGGAAGAGGGGAGATGGAGAGGAGACTGTGAGTTCTGAGAGAGATTTAAGAGGCCAGAGCAGCAGGACTTGGTAATCAACTGAATGTAGGGGATGAACGAGGTTGAGGAATCTAGACTGACTCTTGGGGATCCAGCTCTGGTGGCTGGCTGGCTGGCTAGTGGGATTGCTTCCCAAGCAATGGGGTACAGGAGGAGATATAGGTGGGCAGAGGAAAATGAGAAAAAGTAAAGGATTTTGATGTGGGCATTTGGAGTGTGACAGGCCTGCAAGACAGTGAGGGACCTGAAAGTGTGTCAGGAAAAAGGCTAGAGATACAGCCCTGTGGGCCTCAGTCATTCAAGCATAACTACCACCATTATCACCACCACTATCACATCACGACCGTCACTGTCATTATCACCACTACTAACTACCATCATCATGACCATCAACTCCACCACCGTCATCCCCACCACCACCAACACTACCACCATCACCATCCTGATCTTTGAAAATTAGTTTCATTCTCTCAACTTCCCAGAAATTATCATCTCTTCTAGGACAGAGAGAAATCACCTGGGCACATCATGCCTGTTCATGGCAGATGTTCAGAAGCTATGAATATTACAGCCAACTAGTGACAAGCGTACATCAATGACAGAAAAGAAGAATCCCTTAGCTCCTTGCCCACTTCATCCAGGCTGCCCATGGTGTCACTGAGTGGTGTGGGCATGTACCCTCAACCAGGCTAAGTATCTGCAGAGACTGCAGTCTGCCATCACCTCAGCCAAATATGTTGGGAGAGGGCCCATCTTCTAAAAGTGGTCAGACTCTGCTGTTCCCCATGCTTGTTTTTACCAGTCAATGCTGATCTGAAGCCTCACATTCTGCCATCTGTCCCCTAGCACACTTTTACCTACTCAGTGTTCTGAACTTCTATCTCCTGGGGAAGCTATCCTCCCTCAACTCCCCTGCCAGCCCTGCACTGGTTTTTTGCTCCCCTCCAGCCTCACTTGAAACATGGTTGTCCTCTGACACTGCTTCCTCTTGCTCAGTCCTCCTATTGAGACACCTCAGTGGTGGTGTGTTTGTGAGCTCCTGGCTCCTCCTTACGATTCTCTCAGATGCCCCTGGCCAGAATCATTTCTCATCTTCTCACAGAAATATTTTCTCGCTTCCCTTTCAGAATCAGGCTTCAAAATGCACTAGCTGTGTGACCATAGACACGCCACTGACTTCTCTGAATCTCAGTTTCTTTATCTATTAAATGGCGATAAAACCTTCTCCTTTTTAGGGCTGTCATCAATCTAGAATGATGCAGCATAGATAAGTCAACTGGGACATTGTCTGACACATCCCAAGTGTTGGATACATTTTCATTATCTCTTTCCTTACCCTATAGCCCATCACCTCCAAGTTTTATTTTATTATCGTTATTTATGGTCCTATCTAATTTTTTCTCATTTGGCATTGGTTAGATGAGAGCAGAGTCCGCATCACATAAGCCTTTGACTCTCCCATAGCTCTGTGCCCATAAATGTTGGTGGAATGACTGAGTGAATTGATTCAGTGACTGTTCAGCAGCTGCATATCCTTGCTCATTTGAGAGTTAAGCTTAAAGAAATGAGAAGATATATTTTACTCTTTTTTGTTCATTCTGCAACCAAACAACGCTGATTTGGGGGATCTGCTCCTATCCAACTGCACAGATATAGCAGGGCTGGCCAAACTGTAAAAGGTGTCAATTACTAGGCTGACATAAGCTATTTCCACTGAGCCCATAATGGGCCTGCACTCATCAGGGGAGGCTTCCCAGAGAAGCTAAGATGAGACAAGCAGTTCTCCCGCAGGCTGTACATCAGAATCTCTGGAGGCTTTAAAAACCCAGTGTCCACAATCCACACCCTGCGCCAATTAAAGAAAAGTCTCCAGGGGTGGAAGCCTGACATCAGCAATTTTTATAGCTCCCAGGTGACTCTTGTGCAGCTGAGCTTGACAACCTCTGCATTAGAGGCTGCTTTTGAATGACTGAGGTAACGGGAGGGGCAGGCCACTGTTGGCCCTGGAGGTGTGATGGAGATGCCTGCCCTTCTCCCTGCTGCCTGCGTTCTCTTTTTCTTTTTTTTTTCCTGCTCACCTCCAGCTCACTTTCCCGCTGACGAGAGGGAACATTTCCTTCCAGTGCCTACATTAATAACATTATGTCTCCCCAGGGAGAGTATGAGCCTCTCTCTGTTCAGAGCCCCCTTGCTCATCAAAGGCTGAGGGCGCGGGGAGGGGCTGGGCGAGATTTACACGGGTAACTCCAATTAAGACAAATGTCAGCTCCCTCTCCGCAGGCTGCCAGCCCTCCCGCCCTGTCATATAGCGTGGGCTGGGTGTGGGAGAGCAAGAATGTTTTGCTGTAACTGTCAGGCTCTGACAGAAGAAGCCAGAAGGAAGCAAAAGGAGAGCATGAGCAAGCTGGCAGTCCTGGCCCAGATACCCTGCTGGGAGGGGCTCGTGAATCCTGTCTTTCCTTAGCATCTTCCCCCAAGGAAGTACTTTGGAAACACAGTGGGGCCCGCAGACACTTCCCATAGAGTGACACCTAGAAGCTGCCTTCAAGGGATCTAGCAGCGCCCAGTCCCAGGGGCCCCAGGACTGGCTGCTTGTTTCTCTAAGGCTACTCCAGGATCCCCTACCAGCTGAAGGGACTAGCTCGTCCTATGCGAAGCGAGGACCCTGGCCCTTCAGCGTCCACACTTCCTGAAGGTTTGTAGGAAATGCAGAGTCTGGGGCCACCCAGCCCTCCTGAGTCAGAACGTGCAGGTTAATGAGACTGCCATGATTGAGACACATATTAAAGTTTAAGAGGTACTGGAAAGGTGGGCCTGGACTGGGAGGGAAGACAGGGATCTGCAGTGAGATGAGATCAGGAAGGTTCCACAGTGTCAGAAGCTCGAGGCTTGGCTCTGCCCAGTATCTCCCAGATCACCTTGGCCAGGTCATTTTCAGCACCCTGGTCATTTCCCAGTCTGTATAATGGGAACAAAAAACTGGAGTGAACAACTCATGGAAACACTTACAAATATAGGTCATTCTAGTGATGGAGGTGCAAAAATAATAGTAATAATAGCAAGTATACATTAGGCACTTAAGATGTCCCTGGACTGTGCTAATGGCTTTATGTAAATTATCTCACTTAACTCTCATATTTCACTGAAACACTATTATTCCCATTTACAAATGGGGAAACGGCAGCTCAAGAAGGTAAAATAATCTATTTGAGTTTCACAGGTGATAAAGGCTGGAGTCACATTGGAATCTATCTGCTTAACCATTATGCATCCACTAAGGTTCTCCTCAAAGCGAAGAAGGCTTCCCTGTCCTGGGCATGACTCAGCTGCTTCCAAACCATAGGGGTAACACTGTAGGAATAAGTGAGTTCACCCTATCCCAGGCAGAGAGTCAGATCTCAGGCTTGCTACACCCTAGTAGCTTGTGATCCTGGTCACAGCACTTACCCAGCGATGGGCAGGGTTCTGCAATCTTGGCCTCCTATCTTCCTCATAAGACTTCTTGGGGTCAAAAGAGAATTAGAGTGTGAATCCTTTGAAAGCTACAGAAGCAGAGCCATGCATACAATGGACTTTGGAATCAGAGAGACCAGGGTTCAAATTTGAGTTCTGCTATTTCTTGTGGCCACAGGCAATTTACTTTATCTCTGTGAGCCCCAGTTTACTCCTCTGTAAAATGAGAATAATAAAAGATCTGCTTCATAAGTGTGTTGAAAAGATTATCTATGATTTGTTTTGCAGCTCTAGCACAATGCCTGGCACATAGTAAGCACTCGGTAAAGGGTAACTACTCTTCTGTCATCATCATCGTCATCGTCGTAATCGTCGTCGTCAACATCATCATCATCAAACTCTTCCCAACATAGGACCCTTGTGGGTAAAACAGGAAGGTTCTGGTACCACGGATATCACAGAGAGATTGGCTTGAGTTCATTGAGCCAGTAGGCCGTCCTGGGGCCAGAGGGCACTCAACGAGGTGCCCACAGCCATGTCTGGTCATGGAGCAGGCATGGGCTTTGAAAAGCCCTGCAACTGGTAGCCACCTGGTTAGCAAAATACCAGAGAATTGCCTAATTATCTAGAGTAAAAGAAATTGTTGGGGTTTTGTTATTTTAAAACACTTTGGATGGAAATGACTTCTATAATTTTTTTTTCACTTTTTTTCTGCCATCTTGAACAGAGTGCCCTGAGCTTCTTCATGATGACTTGCAGTCACACCTGTGAGCAGCACCAGCTGCTCTGTGCTGTGATATGGGGTGCCCTTTGACCCTGGATTGAGTATAGAGCCCCGCAGAGCCACAGGTGGCCAATAACAGATCTACCACAGCTCTGGACTTGTGGTTCAGACACTGAAGGCCCCTGTTAAAATGGAAACATCTGAGTGGGAAGCACATTAAGACATTGCGGTCCATGACCTTTGAGCGAGAATTGATTTCTTGGATTAACAGCAGGTATTTGGCAAGGCTCCGAGGTGAGGGTGGTCTCAGTAGAGAAACAGTGAGAGGGGAGAAGAACAGAACTTGGCCGTGGGGCTGCATCTGGTGTAGACAGGAAGGGATTCAGACCATCCCTGTGGATTTGGTAGTTTAGAAGAGGCCACAGTGAGGGTGGCTGAGGGAAGTACTTCTCTTGTCATCACTGTGAATGCTCTGGAATCCAAGAGCAAGATACAAGTGCATATAAGTGGGTATGTAGAGCAAAGGTTTAAATGCTGGTTAAGGGCCATGAGCCCCTGCTTCCACAAGATAACATCCCCATGTTCAGCTTTGCACACAATGTCCCCTCTTGATCTATATAGCAGCCCATATCTCTTTCTCTATTTTTATCTATATAAATGGCTCTTTTAAACCAACGATTTGGATGAAGACATGGAAAGCATGTGCATCAAATTTGCAGATGACTCAAAGCTGGAGGAGATGAGACAATTAAGGTTCAAGATGATCTCGACAGTTGAGAATGCTGGGTCAAAAGCAACCAGATGAAATTTAACATCAATAAATCTAAAGTCTTGAATGCAGGTTCCAAAAATCAATTGCACAAGAACAGGATGAGGGAGACCTGGCTTGACTGCAATTCACATAAAAAAAGATCAGGAGGTTTTAGTCTGCCTCAAGCTCAACATGAGCCAGCTGAGTGATGAGGTGGCTTGGAGAGGGAAAAAAATCATACAATAACATCCTAATGCTTGTGCTGCATTAACCCATGGTGATGAGGAGAGGGGGCTCCGAGTGACTTTATAAGAGAGTGTTCAACCCAGAGAGGATAGTAGCAAGAGCTATTGCTTACCAAGCACTCAGGACACAGAGGGGCAGATTAACTAGCCCAGGGTCATGCGGCCAGTAGCTGGCGGATCCATGCTCTTGACCACTCCACTCTGCCGCCTCTCTGTTAGACAACACCTTGTCTACTTTCTCTTCCCTATTTTACAGATGAGGAGACTAAACCGGAACCGCGAGCACAATTTGTCCACAGTTACCCACCAGTGAACTGCAGACTCAGGCTCTCCTGGGACCCTCTCTTCAGTGTTTTTCCCTCTGCTATGCTGGGTGGCTGCCCACCCGTCAGGCTGAACACTTACCCTTAAGCAACCAAAGGCTTTGTCAAATTTTGTGTGGCAATTATCCCACAAGGCACTCCATCCCACTCTGCCTTATCAGACAGTATAATGCAACAGATGTAGCTTTTACTTTGTCAGCTTGAGTCACAGTCAGGGTTAACAATTACTACACCTAATTGAACCACAGCAGGATATTTACAAGGCAGAGAACCTGAGACCCTATATCAAGGTTCCCTGTTTATGTTTCTATGTTTTTTAAAGATTGTTTTTCCATTAAACTGCTTATGGCCACGTCTCAGGCCTCTACTTCTTTCTAATTTGCCATAACTAACCAGGCTTTCACATTAAACAAGATATTGAGTTCCTGCTCTGTGCTAGGCATAATGCTGGGTCTTTCACATAGGTTATCAGTTATCAGTCTTTCACATCAGTTAACCTTCATGACAACACTGAAGGGAGGTTATTATTATCCTTAACTCACGATCAGAAAATTGGTGACCAACCATGCCAGTTTGCCTGGGACTGAGGGAGTCTCCCAAGACACAGAACCTGACATTGTAAAACCAGGACAGTCCCAGACAAAGCAGAATGAGTTGGTCAGCCTGGGCTTAGAGAAGTTAAATGACTCGCCCAAGGACACACAGCTAGAAAGTGGCTGACTCAGGATTTAAAATCAGTTTCCTGATACCAAATAAATCTCGGTAGAAATGAATACAAAGTAAGAGTACGTAGTCTCTGGCCAATTCTCTGACCTCTGCTTGAGACTCCTGGAAGCCATGTTTTGCTTATTTCCTGATTTTCAGTTCTGTATCAGAAAACCAAGTTCCTACATCTGTGCAACAAGAAGAGCACCTACTTCCTAGGGCAGTTCTAAACAGTGAGTGTTTAGAAAGAACTAGAACAGTGCCCAGCATGGTAGAAATGCAAGAAAGCTGCATTCCTTCCCTCTTGCCATGCTTCAACTGCCTGGTGAGCTCATTGAATTTTAGAGATGAGGAATTAGGGTATTGGGCTCAGGTCATAGAAAGTAACTCAGCTGCAGTGTGGCAATGAATTTTTTGAGGAGGGTCAAATTTGAAGATGAACATTGATCAGTTAGGATGTGTGGGCATGAGGAGGGGAGGTAAAGTCAATGGTGAGGCACCCACAATTGAGCTTCCCAAGAAATAAATGGAAGGAATTGAGGAAGAGGAGATAGTGGAAGGCAAGCAAGGAGGCTGACTTCCAGCCTTCAACAGGCTTCCCTGGGAAACAAGAGACTCAACTGTGAGGCCCTAGAGGCCAATCCAAAACCAGGAGGCAGAGTAACTGGGAGGCAATTCTGCTTGATGTTAGACCTTTCCAGTGATCAGATCCATGAAAGGCACTTTCTCAGAGGCTCTTTCTCTTCCTTTCCATGGCCTGAGGCATGCAAGGAGAGGCTTGCATGTGACCGTCTGCAGGGAATTTGGCAAAGGGCATTCCTATAGTGAATGTGAGGCTGGACTGGATGAACTCTCAGCTCCCTTCCAACTCTGCGACCCTCCGGCAGACGTTGGCTCTCTTCCCTCCAACTGTAAATATTTGTGCATTCCCAAGTTATAAAGTGGAGCTCTTGGCTTACAAAGGTCAGGACGACAGACTCGTTTGGGGAACAGTTTGCTTGATGTTTCTTTAGGCTGTGTTTCCAAGACTTCTTGTCATCTGTGATTGGAGTAGACCCAAGCTATGGGATATTTGTGTGTGTGTGTGTGTGTGTGTGCGTGTGTGTGTGCATGTGTGTGTGTGTATAGGATTATTCCAAAGGAAGAATTGTAAATTAAGATCATTAAAGAATGCAGAAGCAACCCCCCTCTAACAAAAGGCAAGAACACTTCCTCTATGTGGCCACAGTATGTCAGAGCAGCACACTCTCCCACACTGCCTCTCCTGGTGTAGATTTGGCATGGGTTTTTTTTTGTTCCACTGCACAGGGCTTCCTAGGGGGAGCTGAAAGGTTTGCCCCACTCACAGTAGTGAGACAACACCCACTGGGTTTGGTCCATCACCTGTCTATGGAGATGGCCTGAGTAGGGAAGTTTACGCTGTAAGTCAAGTTTTGATGCTCATAGCTGGGTGGACTGAGTTCAGCTTCTTTCCTAGAGCTGGTACAGGGTGAGGGTGGGGAGATGCTAAGATCACATGGTGGTTGAAAATTGGGGAAGAGTCTTATTTTGTATGAGGATCACGGCATGCTTTTTATCACTGGCTTCTTGTTCTTCACACTTTGACTCTTTTGACAATGCACTCTGCTGCCATTCGCCTAAGAACAGATCTGAGTTGGTTACTTCTCCACATTCTCAGGAGCTCCTCCCCACTGTCTATAACCATGCCCCACTTTCTTACAAGTGTGTCCTTTCCCACATACTGTTTGTTCCCTTGGCCTGGAAAATCTTTCTCCTCTCTGTGCTTTAGCTTCCATCTGAAAATGGAAGTAGAAATAGTATCTGTCTCAGAATGTTGTTGTGGGAATTCAATGAGTTAATACATGTAGAGCCTTTAGAATAGCACCTGGCATTTCGAGGTAGCTGTTTACATTACCATTTTATTATGATAGCCAACTCCTACCCATTCCACAAGACTCCAGGTTACCCATTCCAGGAAGCTTTCTTTGTTCTCTCCAGACAAAGCTTTGTTCCTCATTGGTTTTTGGGCTTTGCTATTTACTTTGGGGTTCCGTGACATTTACACATCTACTTTTCAGGACATTTTGTTGTAATTATTGGCCTACACTGGACTAGGGGACTCCCTGAAGCAAGCAGGGGCAGGTCATATTCATCTTTGTACCTGGAGGCTAGCACAGCGTCTGGCACCTGGTAAGGGTTTCAGAAATTGATGTTCCCCAAGTGAATGGAAGGAGGAATAAATTTAAACAACTCTCCGGTGGTCCTGAGCACCACTCCTGTTGGTTCTTGTTAGGATGATGTTCTCAACCTCAAAAGACCCCAATACTCTCTGCAATCCTACCCTGCCTTCCCTCTCCTCCCCACACCATTGGACAGACATCTGATTTTATCACTTCCCTAAAATGTTTTGGATTTGGAAAATAGCAGTGGTTTAGGAAAATGGGTAATAACTGAGGGCTCAATCATGGAAAACATGTAACTCCTGAAGTCTTAGTGAAATGTCAAGGACTTGATTAGAGCAAACCCAGTCCCTGGTGATCTGAAGGAAACATGGCCTGTTTGTCCTAGAAGGGAAGAAGGATCACTCTTTATTTACACACCAGCACAGCTAATCCCTTCTGACAATATGGGAAGTCATTCTGCTCAGCTGAAGCGTTATTTCAGGGCTCCCTTAAGGAAGAACTATCTTCTACTCAATTAAAGCAAAGCCTGAACTTGCTCTGACCCCGTAATTCCACGGCCAGGAAAGCAGGCTCGGCTCTTTCCAGCAGGGCGGCTGCCCGGGCTCCAGGCCGAGCTCTTTTTCATCGGGACGTCTCAAGCATTTATTGGGGTGAGAAACAGGGGAGTGGAAACCATCCCTGCCAGTTTCCTTCAGCCTGGGCCAGGCTTGCATGCTGGGAAACAGAGAGGACGCTGAAGAGGGAAATGAACAAGGCCTCCCAGCAGTGAGGTCCCTTGGGGCCACCTCTGCCACCCAGCTCCAGGTGGGGGCCCAGTAATCAGAATAGATGAGCAGCACTCCATTGACAGATGGGGGTTGGAAGAAGACTCATCTTTTCTGTTCTGTTCTATGTAGATTAGCGCCTCCAACTCAGAACCTTCCTGCCAATCCCCTTTTCTGCCTGCAGGAAAGAGCAGTATTTAGTGGAGACCAAACCAAGATACATGATCTCACTGGAAAAGCACATACTCTAGAGTCTCACCTCTCTCCTCCCCAAACCCCATCAACCTCCAGGGGATCTGCCAGGAGAGGGCTTAGCCAGGCTGACTGCTTGTAGGAAGGGGTATATTAGCTGAGAAGATCCTCTATATAGGAAAGTGTAATTTTCGTCCTGCTCTTCTCAATTACAAAATAATAAGATTGTTAAAAATCCAATAGCGTGAATGTCAACATTGGCAGGGACAGCCCCAGGAAATTTAATTGCACTGTGGGTGCCAGTTAAAAATGGTATGTATTCTTCTTGGTTTTTCTTAATTCTAATTAGGATAAAATTTACTGATCCTACAGACTCAAAAACAGAGGCTTGTCACTAGACCAGGAATGAGTCCTAAGTACATTGGCTTTCTTTTTGGAGCCCGTGGCCCGTTTTTTCCCCCCTAAACATTATCTTGATTGGGACTTTTAGCTGGTTGCAAACATCAGCTCTCCTGTTTCTTCCCCATGTCAGAGGACCAGATGTTTTTTATTTGAGAGCAAATTGACACATTAAATTACACTGTGCAAACATTAAAGCCAGCCGCGGGTAGACAGGCCGAGATTCATTGAATTTTACGGGTCACAATAATGTTTATGTAATTTAACAAATTCCTGTCCCACTGCTGAGTCTCTCCAAGAAGTATTAATTTAAGAAAGATGGGACTTGCTTAGAAGTTCTCCATGCCTTCCGCCCCATCTCCACTTCTCAGAACGCTTGCTGAGGCCAATTGGGTTTAGATATGGGCATCAGAATTTCCATACAGAGTGAGGAGGAATTGCTGCTACCCCTTGCTTTGTCTTGAAGACAGTTCCCGTTTGTCCATGTGAAGCCTTATAAAAAAACTCTTGGCACTAAACACCTGTTGGGTTTGCCTGACCAGGATCCATCTATTCCTTCTCTTGATAACACCACTGTGGTTTTTCTCTACGAACCATAATTTGTCTCATCAGTTTTCAAGGATCCTTTAGCGCAGAACCCGCTTCATAGCCCCAGGCCTAGCCAATCAGAGAAGTCCATCTAGCCCCTGGCTTGTGATTGGTTCAGTGATGGGAACGCGATCATATCCAGACCAATGAGGATCGGCACCAGCGCTTTTGTAGAAACTGGCAGAATAAGGAGCTCTCTTCCCACTGGTCTTGTTAAGTAGCAAAATGTATATCTGGAGCTGCTGGGCACCATTTGCCACTACGTGGGAAAAGGCTGCCCAGAAATGAGGCCAACACAGAAGAAAGTGAAAAGAAAGGGGCAAATTCCCATGAGATTTTTTGAGGCCCTGGATGTAGTTGAAGTCTACACTGGGGCTGTTTGGTTATGTGAGTTAATAAATCCGCTGTTTCAGTTAAGTCAGATCGAGTCGAATTTGTCACTGGTGCCAGGGTGTCTTATTCAATGAAGCAAGATTACCCAGTATCTCTGTCTATGAACTAGAACCCCACAATAATGGCTTCAGCCCCTATGGTTTCTGATTCTCTAGTGCGTTCCTAGGACTTCTTCCACCCTCCACTCCACCCAGGCCGTTCTGTCCTAAACAAGCCTTGCTTTTCTCTCCTTCCTGCCTTTCTCTTATTTTCCTCTTATTGCCTGCAGTGCCATTTCCCCCATCTACCTGCTCCTCCTTCAAGACAGGTTTAATTTTCTTCTCCACAAGGAAGCCACCCTACCTATTTAGAACTCCCTCCTCTGAACTGCCAGAGGGCCTCAGTAGGTTCCACACTTCTTGGCCCTTAATTATATGAACAAAAGACCATTTTGAATTTTTTTATTGCTTCTTGTATTGCATGGTTGTTTCTTCTCTTTTGTTTTTTATAGCCAAAAAAATTCCCGATACAGTGTGGGGCACATAAAATCATAGATTACTGATATTCGAAGGTATTTTAGAGATTATAAAGATCACCCTGTCCTCACAATTTATAGTTGAAGAAACTAGGGCCAAGAATGGTGAATTGACCTGCCCAAGGTCACACAGCTAGTTTATGGCCAAGCCAGAGGCAAAATTTCAGCTGAATGTTCTTTCCACAACACCAAGTACCATCATCAATTTGATTGATTTATTTTCTAGTTAAGTATGTGTATAGCTTGAATTGGATTGGCATCTTACCATCTATTAATGGTACTGAGTCAGCACGTATAGAAGAAAGAATGGTAGACCTGACCAAATCAAAATATCTGGTTTCAACTTCTAGCTGGGCTGTGTGAACTTGGAAAAACCTGTTTACCTCTTTTTTACATTTTACAACTCAATTTTCACAACTGCACAAATGAGGGTCTTAACCTAGGTCTGGGAGTAAGTAAGTTTTACCTGTGAGCCTTCTCCCATTGATCCGCGGGACTGCCTGCAATGCTGTATGGGAAGGGTCTGGGCTTGATAGGAAGGAAAGAGGCCCATGACCTATTAGTACTGGCTCCCTTGAGTTTGAGATCATGGCTGGAGGCACATCAGCAGGCACACTAGATATTGGCCCTACCTGAACTACATGATTGTTGAGGTCCCTTCATATTCTGCCATTCTAGGTCATTTAAGTCCTGGTGAAAATGCAGACAGAGCTCATATCCATTTTCGGGACCCCTGTCAGGGTATATCAACTGTGGCATGTTCTGTCTGTATAACTTTCTCATGCTTATGTTACAATGACTCCTCTGCAGGACCCACACCTCCACCCAATAAAAGTTCACTTGGGCCCTGCCCTAGATCCACTGAGCAAGTTAAATTTTGGGTGCAGACTTGGTGGATCCAATGTAGACTGGGTCAAGTGACTGAGAAGGGACATGAAGTGCTGGCAAAAAGCTGATGGTCAGGGAACTCTGGGGTCTGAGAAGTCTATTTCTGTTTTTTCAGTGTTCAGCATCTAGCAATAGACATCCTCCCAATACCCAAAGAGAAAGAGGGACCTGGAACAAAAGACTCTACAACTCTGGTGTGAGTTTCCCTGGAGGGCCAGGGGCCAGGAAATAGGAATCAACTTGCAGTTCTTATCTGTCAATCTGCTCCTGTTGGTCTAAATTGTAGGATGTCAGAGAAGTGCCCAGCTTTGAAGGCTCATGCTCTGTGCTGAAGGTCTGGCTTTTTACTAGGAGCCCTTTCTTCCTCACTTTATCTAACTTTCAAGTGAAGGTAATAGTCTTAATACTGCAAGATTGTAATGAAAAATCCACCAAAATCATTTATGTAGAGTGCGCAGCACACAGAGCTTGTTAGGAGTTCAGCAATATAAATTCCTCCCCTATCCCAACTCCATTCTCCTCCAGCCTGAGGAAGTTCAGACATTCATTTAACAGGCCTGCACCTGTATGCTGGGTAATAGAGATGCAAAGATGAGCAAGACACATACTACTTGGCTTTCATTCAGTTGCAAATGACAGGAATAAAATCCAAAGTAATTATAAACAAAAACAAAAAAAAAAAAGGGGGCGTGGAGAATCAATTGGCTCATAGAAATCACAGCCTTCAGGCATGGCTATATCTAGAAACTCAAATAATAGTAATAGTATTGGGGCTTTCTCTCTCTCTCTCTCTCTCTCTCTCTCTCTCTCTCTCTCTCTCTCTCTCTCTCTCCCTCCCCACAGACAAGTGGATATTGCCCCTGTCAGTTTAACAAACCCAGATCAGTTGGAAGGGCAGCTTCTGATTGGCCTGGCTTGAGTCATGTGCCCAGGATAGATCCAATCACTGAGGTTAGATGGGTATTCTGATTGGTCAGGACTGTGTCATGTGGCCAGGGAAAAGGCAGAATCAGCCCCGTCCAATCCTCACAGAAAGAGTTCCCTCCAGAAGGGAAAGTTCTACTCTCAGGAGAAGCAGGTAAGGGTAGCCGGATGGGCTAAAACCACAAGTGTCTTTATGGCATGGCCTTTGGAAAAGAGTCATGTCCTCTTTTTAGGGAAATGATTAGGATGAACACTGGAGTTGCTCTGGCCTTCCTGTGGGATTTCATACACAGCGGGCCCTCCTGTTCCTCTGGCTGAGCAGAGATGACCACAACTCCATGTTGGCACCGAGTCCCTGCCTGCTGCCCTGTCCAGGGGCAGGGAGCCAATGGCAGTGTAACCAGAGGTCTCTGGGTCTCTAGTTTTCTCCAGAGAACATAATAACATGATGCTGACCACACAGGCCGTGGATCGGGGCCGGCAGCAGAGGCTTCTGAGGCTTGTGGTTTAGTTCCTGCCAATGTCAACTCCTTTCTGTCTAACTTTAGTATCCCATGGTTGGCTTCCCTTGCATCAAAGAAGTCAAAGTATTCAACTCCAGAGGGTGTGTATTTTTAAAACAACAACAACAAAATCAAAACAAAAACCAGAAAGAGAGAAAAAAGTTCCAATGATCATTCAGAGTCAGAGACTCAGCATGCAGAACCCTGAGCTTCACGGAAATGCCCAGTGACTGTGGTCAGCCCAAATTAAACACATCTACTCTGTTTTTAAAGCTAAAAAAATTTCTAAATGACCTTTAATTAGTGGACCCATTTCTTTTCTTCTCATCAAAGCCAAGTGTTTCGTGAGAGCTACATTTCCTAAAAAGGCCTGGGGCTGGAAGCGAAGCTTCCTTGCCTTGCCTATGGAAATGGCCTGCAAACAGCTTTCTTGTCTGCTTCCTGGCTGTGCTGAATGGGTGCTGGTGTGAGACCAAAGGAGTGAGAAAGTGCCCAGGAGATGACACCGAAGTGGGGAGGGATGCAGGTCCCCAAACTAGCCAAATCCCTACTCTACTCTTTTATAAGCCATGCAAATTTGAGCAAGTACCCTAAACTCTCTGGGCTCAGTTCCCCCATCTATAAAATGGGGGACCCAATACCTGGGCAGCTCACCTCATGCTGAAAGGTGTGGGGTGAAAAACCTCAGACCCTCTTTTTATTTAAACATCCCTCACCATTTTTTTCTGTCTTGGCCCGTTTTCTTAGTTCTTCTCTTCCTTCTTGGTTGGATCCCTCTTCCCTTGTCCTATGGGCACATTATTCATGGTTTCTGAGCAATGGGGATCTCAAAGGGAGCATGTGCAAAGGTGTTGCTGGCATTATGGAGGACGGTGGGTTACCTAAAAGGGCAGAACTGGATTTCTGTAGGTGTCCCATTCAGAGTCATCTGGTCTTCTCTCACCGCTTGGACATGAGGGCTATAAAAAAACATTAGCCCTTTTAGATCCAACTGGTGGTGCAACACTCCAGGAAATTTTCCTCTGCTGGCTGCCCAAGTTGGCCAGACAACTTATTCTCTGATCGAGGGTCACATATCATCCTAAGGGAGTCATTATTTTTTCTGAAGGTCACAGCAGTAGAGCAAAGAGGCTTAAAATAACACACACACACACACACACACACACACACACACACACACACACAAACTGTGTAACACTGATGGGCTCACACAGACTTCAGGATTAATTTATAGATGCTTCTTAAGCTAAAGTGACTTGTTCAGGCAACTGAGAACAGCTTCACTCCTGGGCTCCCAATCCATCAAGTCTTTTCTTCCCTAGCTCCAGCTTATGCAGAGAAAAGAAAGCGCTGACATTGGCTGCAGGCCCTAGTGTGATCAAGCCCTAAGTCTGTGCACTCAAGAATCCTGGAATGTCAGAGTCCTAATAATTTTTTTTAACTTCTTTAGTTGTATTTTGTTTGTTTGTTTATTTGTTTTTAACTGAGGCAAAATTTACATACAATGAAATGAACCTATATTTAGTGTGTAACTCAGTGGCTTTTCTTCCCCTCTCTTTAATTCGCAGCTTACCCCCACCTTCCACCTATGGATGTTGCCATTTCCCTTTAAGAACTGGATCTCTGAATCCTGAGCGTCTCCTCCCACACCCTCACAGGGTGCAGCCTGGCACCCCTGGCACACTCGGGGGACCTGGCGCACCCAAGGCCTGGAGCACCCGGGGTATAGTCTGTGGCTCCACCTGGGACATGAACCCAGGACCTTCTGTGTGTAAAGCAGATATGCTAACCACTACACTATGGAGCCACCCCAACTCAGTGTCTTTTGATAAAAATATATTCCATGTCAATCAAGATATAGAACTTTCCACTGCCCCAGGAAGTTCTTTTGTGTACCCCAAATGTACCACTCTTCTGATTTGTATCACCAACCTGAGTATGGCCTATTCTAGAATTTCATATAAAAGGAATCATACTATATTTTTTCTTTTGTGTATTGTTTTTTCACTCAACATAATGTCTGTGAAATTCATCCAGTTTTTGTGTGGCTCAGTAGTTCATTCCAGTCTCTGCTGACTCCTATTCCAGCATATAAACATTTCACAGTTTCTTTATTCAGTGCCTGTGTTCATGGATATTTCTGTTTTCAATTTTTGGCTATAAGGCTGCCATGAGCATTCATGTACAAGTTGTTGTGTAGACAGGTGTTTTTAATTCTCTTGGATAAATATCTAGGAGAGGAATTGCTGGATCATAAAAAGGCAAATATTTAAATATTTAAATTGATCTTGAACATGAGTGCACCATTTTACACTCTCACCAGCAACGTATGAAGGTTCCAGTTGCTCTTCATCCTCACCAACATTTCATGTTGTTGGTCTTTTCATTTTAACCATTCTGGTGTATGTGTAATAGTAGCTTACTGTACTCTTAATTTGCATTTTCCTTATGACCAATGATGTTGAATATAGCTTCCTGTGATTACTGGTTATTCATATACCCCAAAGTCACAAATGTTTTCTCCTAGACTTTCTTCTAAAAACTGTGTCATTATAACTTTTATCTTTATGGCCATAACATATCTCAAATAAATGTGTGTGGTGAGAGGTAGGAGTGTAAGCTTCTTTTTACCATATATTCATCCAGTTTAATATTTGTTGCAAAGTCTTTCTTTGTCTTATGAAATTGCTTTGGCACCTGGATTGAAAAATCAATTCACTATAAATAGGGTCTATAACTGGCCTTTCTATTCTCTTCCATTTCTCTGTCTTTTCTTTTGCTAATACTACACTGTTGTGATTTAGCTTTGCAGTAAAACTTGAATCAGGTAGTGTAAGTGTTCCAAATTTGTCCTCCTTTTTCAATGTTATTTTGACTATTCTATATCTTTGCTTTTCTATGAAAATTCTTAATGACATATATCTTGTCATTTTCTACAAAAACATCTATTGAGATTCTGATTGGAATTGCTTTGATGTTTAGGTAAATTTCAGGAGAATTGACATTTTAAAAATATTGAGTTCCATTAACATGGAGTATCTTATCATTTATAAGGTCTTTTTAAATGTCTTTCAGCAACATTTTGTTATTTGACAAATACTATTCATATTTTGTTAATTTATTCCTAAGTATTTTGTGTTTTGGGTTATTAATGTATAAGGATTTTTGAAAATTTTATTTTCCATTTTTTTCTACTAGTATATAGAAATGCAATAGATTTTTGTATATAGACCGTGTATCCTATGAGCTTGCTAAATTTATTTATTAGTTCTAGAAGTTGCTTTGTAGATTCCTCAGGATTTTCTGCCTAAAACATTATGTTTTATGTTCACATTTCAGTGATATTTATTTATTTATTTATTTATTTATTTATTTATTATTTATTCCTTATTACACTGCCTGAATTGCTAATACAATGCTGAATAGAAATGGCAAGAGTAGACATTTTTAATCCTATGTTATGGGGAAGAATTTAATATTTTACATTATTTACATTTATTAAGAGTGAGTTTTTTGTAGATAGCCTTTATGAAATGGAAAAGTTATTCTATAGTCCTTGTTTGCTGAGCTTTTTTTTATTGAGAATGAATGTCAAATTTTGTCAAATGCTCTGAAGAGATGATCATATAGTTTTTTACTTTTATTCTCTTAATAAAATAAATTACATTGTGTGGTTTTTCAAATGTTAAACTAACCTTGCATTCCTGGGACAAACCCCAGCTGGCCATGGGTTTTATATGTTGCTAGATTCATTTTGTGAATATTTTATTAAATAGATTTTGTATCTGTGTTCACAAAAAATATTGGTTTGTGTCTTCCATTAAGGCTGCTATAGCAACGATGCCATCGACTGGGTGGCTTAAGCAGCAAACATTTATTTCTTATAGTTCTGGAGACTGGGAAGTCTGAGATTAAGGCACTGGCACATTTGGTGTCTGGTGAGGGCCTGCTTCCTGGTTCATAGACAGCAGCCATCTCCTCTCTGTGTCCTCACATAGCAGAAGGGAGCTGTCTGGGGTCTCTTATAATAGCACTGATGCCATTCATGAGGGCTCCACCCTTGTGACCTAATTATCCCCCAAGATCCCACTTTCTAATACCATCACATTGGGGGGTAAGATTTCAACATATGAATTTTGAGGGGACACAAACATTCAGTCTATAACCATGTGTAATTTTCTTATATATTTATCAGTTTTGGAACTGGAATTATGCTGAGCACATAAAATGAGCTGGGAAGTATTCTCTCTTGCTCTATTTTCTGAAAGAATTTGTGTAAGATTGCATTTTTTCCCTAAAACATTTAATGAAATTAATGAGTAAGACCATCAGGTACTGGTGTTTTCTCCATAGAAAATTTTAATAATGAAGTCAATCTCTTTATTAAGTACAGAGCTATTCAATTCTCTGTCTCCTTTTGTGTCAGTTTTGGTAAGTTGTGTTTTTTCAATAATTTGTCCATTTTACCTAGGTGGTAAAATTTGATTGTTGTTCATAACATTCTCTTATTATTTCTCGAATTTACACTGGACATTGTGGGTAATACATTGAAGAGACTCTGGATTTTGTTATCATCTTCTGAAGAATGTTGATTTCAGTTCTGGCTGGCAATTACGATACTGATGATCACTTTGAATTTGCATAGGCTTGACTTTGCACTTTCTTAGGGCATGTAGTATTTGGTTTATCTTAGTTTAGATAAATCCCTTAGTTCTGGGACATGGATTTTATTGTGCCAACTCAACAAGACTTAAACTTCAAATTCTGTCTTTGCAGCTGCAGTTAAGCCACAGCTGAAACCTCTGCTCAGCTTACAGACTTCTAGTTAATGCTTTCACTGGGTTTCTTGATGTTGCCCCCATGCATAAACATTTTAGGGGTTATCTCTTTTTAGGGTTTCCCTCCTTGGTTCCAGTGCTTCTGGCAGACTTGAGCTTCAACCTCTGACACCCAAGATCAGAGATATTGTTTTTCTACTTGATTTTTTGCTATCACATGCCATGCAGACAGGGATACAGTACACTCAAGGTAAAAGTCATATAGCACGAATCACATGTTTATAACCAATGAGAGGTTATCATCTTTCAAGGGTCAATCCCACTCCAGTTTCTGCCTGATGTGGGCAGCCCTCCAGTGCTTTCGAATGCTTTTTAACAAATATTTTATTCATATATTAAAACTGTTTTATACAAGAGAGTTAGTTCAACACAAGCTAGTCTTACATTGCCAGCATCAGAAATTAGTCACTTTATTATGAAAGTTTGGGGAGAGTGATGCTCAGGGAGGAACAGTGATCTGCCCAATATCACATAGTAGTTCTTTGCTGAGCCAAGTCTGGAAACCACATTTTCTGGCTCCTCTCACTGTATTTTTGATGCTTCACAAAGGGCTAATGAATGAAATCTACGTAGCCTTGGGGAATCTCACTGCAGGTATGAGGTGGATGACAAAAAGAAGGTCATGTGATGCAGGTCATTGAGGGCCACTAGCAAGCCAGGTAGTAGGTCACAGAGGCAGAGGCCCAGCCCACAGGTAGGCCAAGCAGACAAGGGATTTCACAGTGGCTTCATAGTACCAGTGAGAGACTATCACCTGCCCAGTTTTACTTCTGTACTCCAGACCCACCCCTACCTGAGATTCAATCCATTCAGAACTAAACCATTATGGATTTCTCCATTTATAATGCATCCATGCATTTTCTCTTATGTTCTCTACCATCCATCTTCCTGAGTGTCCACCCATCATCTGAGAGCTAGTCCTTGATTCTTCCCTCATTCACTGTAGAAACTGACACAGATTCCATATCCTGAAAAGCCCAGAAGTCTGTCTCCTCCTTTTGACCTCTCTGGTCTCTGGTTTTTGTTTGTTTGTTTGTTTGTTTGTTTATTTGTTTGTTTTCAAAATTTCTTTCCTTCTCCCTGGTTTATTGCTGTCAAGTCCTGACAGGTCACCTCTCTGGTGAACTCCTACACTCACCTTCCCCTCAATTCCACTACTGCCAGAGTCTCATTTTCACCCCTCAAACCCCAAATATGCTCCTATCCATTCATATCTACTCAGGGTGCTCACAGCCTAGAGAGGAAAACAGATTAACATCTGGCTATGATACAAAATGATAGAGCAAATAGTAATTGTAAACTTGGAGAGCATCAGATCCCCTGTGTGGGTCACCCTCCCCTCTGCTGAAGAGGACTTCTGAGGAGACACTGAGGATGAAGGAGGAGCTCTCTCCATCCCTCCTGGCCCCACCTCACCCCGGCCCCACACCCCACCTGTGCAAAATCAAGAGGTCTAAAATTTCACATTTTGGCTTCAAAGGGGAAAAAAAGCCCAAGCTTACATTTTCAGAAACACAGAGAGTGAAGAACGAAAGAAGCAATCAAGTGTTTAAACATCTGCAACAATTACTACTTTATAATAAAATTCATTTCTGAAAAATAAGGGTAAGATTTCCTCCCTGCCATCCCCTCCAAGATTCTCATTTTAAAACTAAAGGTAAAGATTTATGTCATGGTTTTCAAACTTTAGAAAGTGAAAAGGGCAGAAAGCAAGATGTTGGACAAGACTACTTTAAATGGGTTTCCTCTTCTTTAAGGAGGAAGGTGCTCATTATCATCCTAGACAGCTCACAGGGTAACTGCTTGTTTCAAATTAGACAACAATTGCGAAGGCCCTTTGAGAAATTTAAAGTGCTATGACAGAAGGAATTACTATACCAGACACATTTATGTTCATTGTGCCTCTCCTGAGAGAAATTTCTTGCTTCAGTCCTCCCAGGCTGATTAATATTCCAGAGACACAAAATAACTTGAAGAATTGAGGTGGAGACAGGCCCAGAAGGCAGAAGTCATTGCTATTTCCAGGAGACGATGGGAGTCACCAACATTTCTAGAAGGCAACAAGAGCATTCAGAGATCCTCTTACCCTCATCTGAGTATCCACAATGGCAAGTGCCAGGGAGTTGAGACCTGAGTCCTTACCTGGTTTAGGTACTGAGGCCCTGGCAAGGACTACATGTCCAAACTGGAGGAAAGCATCTGGGGTCCCATGTCTCTCTGCTGTGGCATGTTTGACACAGCATATCACTCTTCTGAGTTTGGTTTCTGACCCCACTCTCCATTTCTCCCTCACAGAGTTGTTGAAAGGGTGAGATGAGATCGGAGATGCAGAAGCTTTTTTGTCAACCGTAAAAGCTGTGTACATTTATGTTGTTGCTGTCATTGTCATCTGTGTGGCTTGTGCTTTAGTGGAAAAAAATCCATCTGTGTAAGAAAGGCCTTTGAAGGTATGCTAAATCCTGCAGGCCTCGTCTGGGCTTCAACCTAAGCCAGCAGTGGAGCATGGTTTTCATCAGGAAGGCTGGCAGGAGACCAGACGCCACGTAGCCTGCAGAGCCTCAGGACACAGACCCAGCTCTGCCAGGGCAAACCATCCTAGACTCCTGACTTTGCCTTTTCAGTCCCCAGTTTCCATGTGGCACTTGGTCTTGGGGTGGCCTGCGAAAGGAGGCTCTTTTTCCCCTCTCTTTTGCTGGGGACTATTAGAAAAGGCAGCGGGATTCAGATTCCCAACTGGAATTTCAGGCTATCCCCTTAATTGACTTCTTTTGTTTCCTTCAGTCCTCAAAAATGTGTCGACATTCATTTGGAGCTGCCTTCAGCCAGGCACATGCTGGCCAACTTTCTTCAATTAATGAGCTGAGACTGGAATCGAGAGCCTCACTTTTCACAGCCACGGCAGGGGATTGACCCTGCTGTGGTGATAAGGAAAAAAAAATGTTGTCAGTGCCATGTCTGTGAAATATAAGTTATTAAAAAGTAGACACGCCAGCTCTCATGGACAGTGTGTTATTGCTGGTGACTATTTTTTTGGTGATGGCCAGACTTCCACCTTCACTCACCTCTGAACTCGGCTTGCCTGCTGCTTGTGCTTTTTCTCAAGCCGCCCCCACCACTCCTACCACCACTGCCACCATCACCTAGCATGCTTAACAAAATCCAACAGCTTTCAAGACCCAATTCTTTGGCTTTTTCATATACTCAACAAACTCTTATTGAATGCCTACTGTGCACCAGACTCATTTTCATGCATTCGTTTTATAAAAATTTATTAGGTGAACAAGACAGACATCAGCCTTATCCTCATGGAGCTCAAGGTCTTGGAGGAATACAGATAACTTAACAGGCAACTCTAATTTGACGTGGTTGGGGCCAGGCAGTGCAGATGTGTGCTCGGGGTGTTATCGGGGCACTGGGAAGGGGTACTAACTTCTAGAGTAAGTGCTGTATGTTTTTAAGTTTTTAATAATAAAAACTTTCCAATATACACAAAATTAGATAAAATTGTATCATGAACCCTAAGTATCCATCATCCTGCTTTAAAACCTATCATCTCAAAACCAGTTTTTTCTTCTATACTCTTACTTCTCCCACCATATTCTTGTGCTATTTTGAAGGAAATTTTAGACAGCATGGTATTTTATTCATGAGTCTGCAGCCCTTCTTATCCACACTTCTCAATGGCTTTATGTCACCGAAGTGTCAAAGGAGCATTGATTGGCTTTGACATTACACAAACCTGAGTTTAAATCCTGCTTCCTATACCCACATGCTGTGTGACATTAGTCAAGATACTTAACCTTTCTGGGACTCACATTCTTTATCGACAAAATAAGGGTAAGACTGAGCTCCTAGATTTGTTCTGCTAATTAAATGAGATAAAGTATGTAAAATACTTAACATGATACCAGACACTTAGCAGGTGTTCTATAAATACTTCTGTTCTTGTCCTGGTTTGCCCTGGATTAATATAAGAGAGCTACAAAGTAGCTGACTCTGTTTGACTCTGATGCTTCACCTCCGACTGCTAAGATGTGATTGGAAGGTCTCCAGACACATGAGCATGCGCAGTGTAGTCCAGCCCAGACAGAGGCCGTACTCAGAACTCCTCTTTGATGTCAGCCTCACTCACGTACTTTTTCTACAGCGTGGACCATTCACTAGCATATTTCCACCATTATGTGGTTTCCTTGAAGATAGACATTGCTTAGATTTTGCAAAGTTCAAATCATGAAATTGGCCGTTACTTTCACATCTCATAGAGCGTTAGGGAGAGGAGGTTCACTTGGCGAAGAGGAATATGTGCCCCCAAACCAAGCACCCTGAAGCTTGCTGTTAAAAGGCTTGACCTGCTTCTGGTACCTGTTGCAAGCACCCAGCTCCTCTCTACTCTGGTGGCAGCCAGCAATAAAGCCCCAGTAATTCAGACAAACGTGGTTGACGCCAGAGAGGAGTCAAGGGCCTGGCTGTGACGTCTGGGGCCAGCTTGGTCTTGGACCTCGCTGTGTGTTTACAAGTTTCCCTTTGACAATTCAGTTTTGAAGATGGGCTTCATTAAAGGGCAATTATAGGTTAAGTAACTTGTTGGCTCGCTGCCTAATGTGGAGAACTCGACTGCGACAATCAGATAATTCTGAGATTAAGCAAGACAGCAATTGCTACTGAAAGAAGCAGCTTAGCAAGAGGATAAAAGACTCTCTCCAGCCATGACCTCATCCCAGCTGCCCCATCTGGGCAGGAAGTCTGAATTGAAGGGGCCAGCAGGCTCTGGGAACCTCTGGCATTAGGGATGACCTCTTCTGGGAAAGTGGTCCGTGGAAGACAAAGAGCTTTCCAATCTGGGTGACGAGATGCCCTCTTCCTATTGGGTTTAAGTTCTGGAGACTTCTCACTGGGTACTGAGAGCCAGCCCACTGGTCTCTGCCATGGCCTCTGTTTGTACTTTGCTCTTTCCCACCAGCATACCTTTACTTATATCTTCCACTCTTTCAGCTATGCACCTAAAATGTCCTTTCCTTTCACTTCTCTATTATGAAGGTTCCCTGATCCAGAAAGGATGACCCGCCTCAAAATTCCTGAAACACTTTGTAATAGATGGAAAGCTTTCCATCGTGTGTCAGAAAACTCCACCCCAAAATATTACTTATGCAGAAAAAAGGATTTAGTGGCTCACGTAACTGACAAGACTAAGGATTATTGACTTCAGGTATGGTTAGATCCAGATACATTAACCAATGCCTTCTCCTCTGCTTTTCTCTTATAGGTTCCATTTTTAGAGGTTCTTTCCTCACTGTGGCAAGATGACTACAAGTTGTTTTGGTCCAGCAGAAAAAAAGAGTATTGCTGCCCAGAGGTTCTGGCAAAGGTCCTGAGATTCGACTTGATTGGACAATGTAAGTCATGTGACTGGGTGGACCCAGTTTCCTAATTGGATGTTCTTGGGGTATACTCATGCTCTACCCCAGAGCCAGGTGAGAGTCTTATTAGGAATATATGGCCTAAGAGTGAAGGAGGCATAGATCCTCAAAATGAAATCAGGGCATGGTTATCAAAAGAAGGGGAAATAGATGCTGAGGAGCTAAAAACATTACTAATATACTTCTGTCCTCTGCCATGCATTTAAATATTAACTCTGTGAAAATCCTGTCTCCCCAGAGAGGTTTTTAGTTCCTATAGGGCAGTGGTTCTGAAAGAGTGGTCCCCAACCCCAGCAAAGCGGCAGCAGCACCTGTGAACTTGTCAGAAAACCACATTCTAGGGCCCCATCCCACACCTACTGAGTCAGAAACTCCAGGAGGTGGAGCCCAGCAAACTGTGTTCTAGCAAGCCCTCCAGGCACCTCTGATGCTCTGAAGTTTGAGAACCACTGCTGTAGGGCAAAGACTGTACTTCAGATTTCTCTTGTCATTAGCATTCAATATTCATGATGTGAAATTAGCAAATAAATGAATGTACAAATGGAGGCCTGAGCTGTTCCTTTGAACAAAGTCTTCTTTAGTCAAGGTCTATTGTTTTGGCAGCAACAGAAACCTACTCTGGCTAATTTCACATATATTTAGAGTTCCTTCCCTGTTCTACCAGGCACAAGGTTAAGTGCTTTTAAAAAAAACGTTAGCTACTGTGATTTTCCTACATGCCAGGCAGTGTGCGAAGTTCTGGCTATAAGTGTAACCAAAAACAGACCTGGTCTCTGCCTTCTGAAGCCACAGACTAGTGATCATCAAAAATTCAGGCAATAAAAATGGGCAACTCCAGGAAGTGCCCCAAATGATAGATACTGGTATAATACTAGGGTGTATCATGGGGATTCAATCAAAGCAGAGAAGTGGGAAGGGCAGAAACCAGATTTGTTGGAAGCCTTGGGAATAGCTAAAGAATCAAAAGAGAACAGAGCTCCAGGCCTCAGGAAAGCCATACTTGGGGCCACCTTGGAGACCTCAGCAGCCAGGGCTAGTGGACTGCTTGTCCTGGGCTCTGCCTTCCTTTAAAGGGATTCATTGTCAATGTTGTTTTTCTCAAAGTCCTCCACACAAGTGTGACAGTGTGGGAAGGTAGCAAATGCTTGGCCCAACTTGAACTGAATGTTGTGCAGGCAGGACAGGAGCCCGGGCCATGGTCTTGGGCTGTCACCTAGAACCCATTCATCATAAAATGATCCACTCATCCTGACTTTCCCTGTTTTAGCACTGAAAGTCCCTTGTTCCAGAACCGGCTCATTTCTGACTCAATCTGGCTCCACTCAAGCCCAGAGTCCTACAGGCTGGAGGCTGCATGGTCAAGGTCTCCATGTCTCTACTTCAGTGTCAGTGCCATTCTGCCTCTGCCCAGCTGGTATTCACTGGGGCACCATGGGTGATAGAAAGAGCCATGGATCAGGCATGACCAGAACCAGGCTCCAGAACCCACTGGGGCCCCACTCAAAACTCAGTGACCCTTTCTTGGTCTCACTTTCCTCTTTTCCAAATGCTAGGCTAAGGAGTCTGGATTCTGGAATCCCAGTTTGTAATGACATTTTTGGGTTTGCAGAGCTCTCTGTTCAACCCTGAGCTGGGGCTGGGATCAGTGCAGAAATAAGAAAGGATGGTTCCTACCCTCTTTGATTTTAAAGTCCAATTACATGCAGAGCAGTGATTTCACTCAGGTGACAAAAAAAAAAAAAGTCTGCTGCTCACATTTCCTGGTCCAGGTGCTGGGTACAAACACAATGACCTTGGAAGCACCAGGATACCACATGGGCTTCCTGGAGGAGGTGAGCCTTGAAAAGGAGTCGGATTAGAGAATGCGTGTTTCAGGCTGTCCCTTCCTTCCTCCTCCACACCTTGTAAAATCTTGCTTTTTCTGCCCCAGACAATTACAGGCCTGATTTGTCAGAATGTGTGCTCAGAATTACATCTGCGTGCACACAGGGATTGGATGGAGGAGTGGTGAGTGTGATGCTGTGATTAACTCTACCTCTGAGACTGAACTAACCTCCCCGTAGCTTAGATCCCAGGCAGTAGCCCTGTACATGGTATTTAAGGGGAATTTGAAAAGTGAACCTGAACTATTAAGTGGGTAGAGGAGTGTTACTGTAGGCCAGGGAAGCGGGGAAGGAGATGGGTGGTATCTCTCATTGATTTGTTCATTCATTCCATCAATGTCCAAACATTTGCTGAGCTCCTGCTCTGGGTCAAGGTCTGTTCTGGGCTTTGGGACTTCAGGGGTTCCCAATGTTCTGGAGTCAGTGCTGGGTATTAGAGGGTTGGCTCAACCCCTCATTGTACTGATAGGAAAACAGAGGCCCACACTTAAGGCACCCAGAGGATAGTGGTCTGGCCAAAACATGACAGGCCCAGGTGTGTTCGCGCCAGCAAAATGGGAATGACTTTGAGAGGCTGAGTACTAAATGGACCCAAGCCTCAGCTGGCAGGAGAGGACAGTAGGCACAGGTAGGCACAGGTAGGGACAGGTAGACTGAGTGCAGCTTCAGGGGCTGGGAGGGGCTGAAGGGTCAGAACACAGATTTCCCAGGGTGAAAGAGTCACCAACAGGTAAAATTCAGACAATTAAATACACAGCAAGTTTAGCAAGGACCCTGCAGGACAAAGGCTCCTGGGAGTCTGTCTGGAAGCAGGATGGGGGTAAGGAGGGCACTTCACCATGAGATGGGGCATTGTGATCAAATTCTGGAGGAGCCAGTGTTGCTGCCTTGGAGAGACTGAGGCACTAGGAAGGGCCGTGGCATAACCACAATAACAAGAATGACAAGAAAAAGCTTCCAATGTACCTGGCGCTATGTTAAAAGCTACGTGCATTGTCAGTAAATCCTAGCAACAAGTAGATCCTCGTGTTACAGGTGGGGAAGCCAAGGCACAGAAAGGTTAAAGTCCTTGCCCAAGGCCACACAGCTAGCAAGTGGTAGAGCCGAACTTGAACAGAGGCAGCTGGATTCTAAAGCCCACGTCTTGATAGCCATCCTACCCACTTCTTTTATATGTTCTAACTTTTATATTATGCACATTTTCAAATATACACAAAAATGGAGAAAAATAGTTATACTGATCCCCAAGGTAACCATAACCCAGCTTCTGTGTTGATCCACATTTTGTAATCTTACTTAAACTACAGACCCATTGCTTTTAGGAGCGGCTGAGGTATTTTAAAGCAAATTGTAGATATGATTATTCTTTCAGCCCTAAATATTTCAGTATATGTATCTAATGGACAAGAATATATTTCTTTTACACGACCATTATGCCGTTATCACATGTAACAAAATCAACAATGACTTCTGGAGGTCATCTGTTGTACAGACCAGGGTTAAATTTCTCTAATTATCTCAAAGATATCTTTTTATAAATGGTCTGTGCCAGTCAGGACTCAAGTAAGATCCACACATTGCATTTAAGTGTTATGTCGCTTGAGTCTCTCTGATGCTAAGGCTTCCCCTCCCCCTTCCCATGCCAATGATTTGTCCTTCCTTTTATAGACAGGAAACTGAGGCAGGGTTCATGGTCTCTCTGTTAGTGAGGGGAGAAGCCAGGACTAGAACCCAGCAGATTCAGGCAAGATCATCAGGTCTCCCTGCTGACACATTAGACCCCCTCTCTCATTTAGTCTCTATTTTTGAACTAGCAGAGAAGTTAGCAAGAACGGGGCATCCTTAAGCGCTGTGAGTTCTCAGGATATAATTCACTTTAATCTTTTAAGCATTTGACAGTATTTGCTCGAAAGAAGGAGCAACAAGTACATAATTATTGCACTAATTAAGCTGCCAAAAACACAAGCGTGCGGCAAGAGCACCTTTGAAACGGGGGCCCACGACGCATTAGCATCTGCTGTAAGCTTATTAATCACCTAACAGGCAATTAGCAAGCTGTTACTGTTTGAGGCTGCTATGTAAATAAATTCTTGGGTTAATTTCTTCCTCTGATAATAAAGAAAACATTATGAAAATTAGCTAAGCGACAATGTAAATGATCTTCACTGTTAATTATATGACGTTGTTACATATGCAAGGACCCCAGCGCTGATAAGGGCCTAGCTCCTTCCCACCCCATCACCCACCCGCAGCCCCCACTTTGGCTCT
>CM053509.1:82914471-82927207 GCA_028627145.1 Eidolon dupreanum
GACTGCAGAATGGCAGTGTCTTCTGGAGTCAGCACCTAATATCACCACACACTTTGTTCCTAAGCTCAAGGAGCTGCTAAAACAGGGCATTGCAGACTCTTTGATAACATGCAAGGAAGAGGAGGAGAAAGGGACCCAAGCAGTCCTTCTTTTTGTTTGTTTAATCAAGGTAAAATTCACATGACATAAGTTAACCATTTTAAAGTGTGCAAATCAGTGACATTTAGTGCATTCACAATGTTCTGCAACCATCACCTTTATCTAGTTCCAGAACATTTTCCTCAGCCCCAAAGGAAAGCCAATACCCATTAAGCAGTCACTCCTCATTCCCTCTCCCCCTAGCCCCTGGCAACCTTTAATCTGCTTTCTGTTCCTATGGATTTGCCTGTTTTGGACATTTCATTTAGATGCAGTCATACAATATGTGACCTTTGTGGCTGGCTTCTTTCACTCAGTGTAATGTTTTTGAGGTTCATCCATGTTGTGGCATGTGTCAGTGTTTCATTGAGCAGTACTTCTCAATCAAAATGGAAGGTAAAGCCTGCATTCCACCTTTGAGCAGGGCTTTCCCTGCAGCCAGGCAGGTGGATGCAAGCAGGTGTGAAGGAATTCAAAGAGGGAAGAGAGAGAAAGGGGAGGAGAGGAAAGAGGGCGGGAGGGAAGGGGAGGAAAGAAGAGAGGAAGGGAGGAAAGGAAGAAGGAAGGGTAGGAGTGAGATCACATTTGAGCAAGGGTGAATCCAAGTAGCAGGACCCAACCAAATGCAGCTTTCTAGCCATGAGGACACATTTCGGTGATACTCAAGGATCAAGAAGGAGTAGACACCAAAGTTAGGTGGTCCCAGCTAAGTACAAGGCCTCAGAAATCACACATTTTATAACGTACTTCCCCATCCACCCATTGTCCCCACAACTGCTTTCACATGTGTTCTTGGGCAGGGATGACTTGCCTGCGGGCCTGCTCAGACATTGAAATTACCCTGGTTCTCTGACTCTGCAGCCAGCTTTGGAGAGGGCTTCCTTCCCTGGGAAGGCTCGATGCAGATCAGGGTCACTACAGAGCTTGCTGGACTGTCTGTGGCCCCTCTGCTATAATCGCAGAGAGGCCTTGGCCCCTACTACTTAGCTGCTGGCCAGGGCTTAGGCCCCACACTCCAGTTCAGGCCCCACGTTGGGCCAGAAGGCGGGGGTGGGAGTTTAGCCTCCTTTACTGCAGGATGAGGCTTTCTTGGGAAGGTTCAGTTCAATACAGAGAGCTTTGTTCTCCCTGGACCTTAGAGCACCACTTCTCTACACCTGGGGCTTAGTTTATGCTAAGCCAGGGAGTAGGACCAACTGAAATATTGACTCATGTCAAGGCTGAAGGCTTTTGATGTCCCAGGTTTGTTTTAGTTTAATGGTTTGGGAAATTAGAGATTCTCTTCTGATTTAAACTGGTTTTGCTAAGGGTCTTTCATTCTCCCTCCCTGTTTTGTTTTGGACATAGGTTTGGTAAGTGGCTCACGAGAGAAATTCATATTTGGGTTTGGTTCAAGGATCAATAAATGTGTGCAGTTAGTTCTGGTCTGGGGTTGGGGCTTTGATTCAGAGAGAGGACAAAGCCTACTGTTCACAGGGCAGGGGAAGGACACAGACACCAGCTGCCTGCTTGCAGCCACCCACTAGGCCCCCGTGTGGGTCTGGGCCCAGCCTGTGCTGCATTTAGACCAGGAGCCCCAGCCCTCAAACCTCAGTGAGTCCCTGGAGGGCAACACTGTTTGATTGATTTTGAAACTGTGACAGTAAAACAGTTAATAAAAATTCGATAGATCTGTACAGAGGTTCTTTCCACACTGCACAGCCGCTGCTCAAATGAGTGCTATTCATCATGGCTGGGTACAGATGCCCAGAGCACCTCGCACAGGGAGGGGGTTGTGTAACCACTGCCAGGCTCCTTCAGGGACCCCCAGCTTCCCCTGTGTGCCTTCGGCCTCCAGTGGAGATGGAAATGTCTGCCTCTGGTGACCTGGCTTCCCCTTTCTCTAAGGCAATGGTTCACTTTCCTTTTTTTAAAAAATATTTATTTTATTGTTAGTTTCAAGTATACAGTACATTGGTTAGACATTTATATAGTTTATAAAATGATCCCCCAATTGCTCTTTCTCTCCTCTGGCTCTCCACCTAGCCAATACATTAATGCTAACTGCATTCCCTATGCCGTGCTCCCCATCCCCGTGACCATCTATCAACTACTTCTAAGGCAATGGTTCTTAAAGTGGGGTTCCTAAGTCAGCTGCAGCAACATCACCTAGGAATGTGTTAGAAATGCAAATTCTCAAACTCCACTTCTATTAATTGATCCCCTCCCCTCCAAATTCCAGGGATGGGGCCCAACTCTTATTTTAACAAGAGTTCCAGGAGATACTGATGCAAGCCCTATTCTGAGAAGCTCTGCTCTGCAAAGCCCCCTGCACACACCTATTCTTCAGATGACCTGAGATTTCAAACCTTGTATTTCCTCTCTGTCAAATTCAGATAAGACTAAGGCTGAAGGATTCATCCAATAGGGACAAGGATTTACATTTGAACAGAGGATAAAATGATGAATCTCCAATGCTGGAGGCTGGTGCGTCAGCTGACAAGAGGGATGGCCTTTTTGGTGTGAGGTGGGTGAAGAAGCACTGTCTGGTCCAATGCCTCCTGCTAGTCCAGAAAATTAGGATGTGACAGGTAGAAAAACAGCGAGGTTAGGAGTACGTGCTCTGGAACCACACACCTGGGTTCAGGTTCCAACTGGGATCCATGATGGCTGTGTGACCTTGGGCAAGTCACCTCATCTTCCTATACTTTTTGGTTTCCTCATCTAAAAACTGGGGCTAATAATAGGACCTGTCTCAGAGGGCTGTTGTGAGGATTATTAATGCATGTACAAGGTCTGAGAACAGGGCCCTACCCCTCTACCAGGAACCACCAGGGTGCTTTCATGCTCCCAGCCATTCTCCCGGGGCCCAGGGCTCTGCACCTCTGTATGTGGCCAGCAGCCGAATGCCCCTGTCCCTGGAGAAGCAGAAAACTCAAGGCATAGGCTTGATGATGGTGACGTGGCTACTTCACTGCCACTCTCACCCTAAAGGGAAGAGCAGATCCTGGCAGTTATTGGTCCCTGTGGGATCACTGTAGTTGCCAAGGATGCTGGCCCCCCAGAGCTAGCCTGCTCCAGCCTCTCAGCTCCCCAGTAAAGACAAGAGAGGAGAGAGCAGAGGGCAGGGGAAAAGCAAGAATGGACATGAAGAGGGAAGAGGGAGGAAACAGATGGAGACAAAGAGAAGGGACACAAGAGAAGGAAAAGAGGGGAGGACTGGAGGAAGATACACAAAGACAGGGAGAGAGGGAAAAGAAGACACAACTAGGGAGTGTTGAGAAAGCCACTGCAAAGAAGACATGTCCTTTGTGTTTTTACCTGTCCCTCTGCAACCTGTTAACTAGTCAGACTGAATCTGGGAGCAAAAGCCCAGACTCTCAGAACACCCAGACTTAGAAAGACTCAGGTGAATTCACTTGTCCCTGGAAACCTGATTGTGGCCACACCAGCCTTGAGGCCCCAAACTGGGACCTGGGTAGGGCTAGTCAACTGCCACCCATGTGTCCAGAACCTGAGGCTCCATGAGATCCAGTGAAGAAGCTGTGCCATGTGCTCTGGATTGTGGATTGTGGCTCACCCGGAGTGGGGAACACGGGCCTCAGGGCACTCTCTATTTCAACACAGCCTGGGGCAGCACTGAGTCTCCCTTCCCTGCCTCATCCTGGCTGTGACCAGCCCCTAGGAGTAAAGAGGAGCCTGGCATTCGGCCCCACCCAGCTGCCGTCCTTCTGGGCTCTGCAGAGGGTCTGCTGTGGTGCAGGTTCCTGACATCACTACCAGTGACTCCGAGACTCACGGCCTGTGACTGGGACGTGTCAGCCCTACTTTAGGAAGAGGTTGTGTCTTACGAATAAGAGCAAGTCACGGGGTGTATGACTGGGAGTTCCAGGAATCAGGTCTGGACAAGAACACACTTGCCCAGCTTGTGCACACACAGAGCCCAAGAGAGGGGATTCGTGGGGACTGAAAGACAGCCATGTTCTGCTCACCAAACCAAGTGTCCTGAAGCAGGATGCGTCCGTCCAGAGGAAGGGATCCTTTCTCTAATGTGCATAAAGGTGCCCAGTGGGGTGGAGGGATCCTGGGTTCTTACGACACACATAGCCGGCATGGATGCTGTGATAAACTCTTGGAGCTTATCCCCCCTCCCTCTAAGACCCCACCGCTCAGCACTCTACAAAATACCTATGACCTCATGGCCAGGGTCACATGCTGGCTGGATCTAGTCCACGGAAGCATTTTCTTTAGCCTGTTCAAGTTCTATTTCTTGCATTCAATTCTGGTGCCTTCAGGTAGAAATGTTCCCTCTTGTAGGCCACAGCCTTCACCTCTTCCTCCTGTCCTGCCCACTAGTCCTTGCAGGCCCTGTAGTCTGACTCTGGTCCTGGAGGAAGCAGATGGCCTCAGGTAGGCCCACTGGTCTCTGGGAAAATCTTGAGGCTCACAAACATTTGGTCACCCCTAAGAAAGTATCTACTTAGGCTGGCAACTGCTAACTCAGCAGGAGTTCCCAGCTGGAGGCCCCAGCCTAGGCTGCCCACCCCTGGCCCCTGAGGTGAGACTTTGGGGAGAAGAGGTCTTCAGAGAACAGAGGAAGGGGTGGGACTGTGTGTGTGTGTGTGTGTGTGTGTGTGTGTGTGTGTGTGTTGGGGTGGTGGGCACGGGGGCAGGAACGCCTGATCATCTCCTCACTGGGGAATGAAACTCTCTGGAGGCCAGCAAGAATTTCAGGCTGGAGTCCAGGACATTAAGATTTCTGGAATCTCTGTCCCTCTGAGTCATGGTCCCCAATATGCTCTCTCTGTCCCCTCTGGCCATTTTCCTCTGGAGATTAGCAATAGGAGCCCTCAAAACATAAAGGCCTGTTGTGTTTGTTTTCCCAGATCTGAGCTGAAGGGGAGGAGACTGGGCTCCATTCTGTGCAGAAGGTGGGGGCGGGGTGAAGGGTGGGGATGGCCTTAGTTCAGAAAGAAAGCAGATTATAGCCCCAGAAAGAAAAAAGGGGTCAGTGTGGAGGCATTGGAGACTGAGGTTGTCCACGCCACCAGATCATGGGCTAGGTGGGGTCCTGCAGACACTGGTGACATAGACTGTCCCACCCCGGGCCTTTGCTCACATGGCCCATCAAAGTACAGGGCCAGAGGTCCCATGAGGAGTGGTGAGGCAGAAGAGATGGATAAAGCTTTGTCCCTTTGCAGCTTACCTTGGCTTCCGCCAGCTAGCACCTTACCCATGCTCACAGATCCCTGGTGCTTTCCAGATGGTTCTCACGGTCACCTGGACGCACGTGTTTTTATTTGAGTTGTGTTTGCAGTTTTGGTGTGCATTAGAAAAATAGAATGAATACATCAAACAGTGCTTTCATGGATTTATTGCCTAGGATGGGCAAAGTTAAATATGTTAGTTGCTTTAAGGAAGTACATTGAGTAAATAATAGTACAAATGGTTTGTAGATAAAGCTAAAAATTGTGGTGGAATGCAAAAGGCTGAAGTTGGGGAAACCCTGTGTTATCTCAGACAAGGGCGAGTCCCGACTGGACCATGGATAGTTCTGACTCCGCCCCGCACGGCACCTAATGTGGGCTTAGCCCAGGAGACATGGAAAAGGCTGGCATTCAGTGCACATGTGGACGACACGATACACCCCAGACAGAGGGGGCTGCTCAGGGCACCTGGTTTATTGAGCTTTGGTCCACATCTCTCCCCCATCAACCTGCACCTTGTGATTCTCCCCTGTGAGGGATACAGCATGGGGAGCTGGTTTCCTGAAGAGGTGCTGCCATCCTGCTCCCCCAAAAGCACGACTGGAGAGAGAAGAACTGCAAATGAAAAGAGACTTCAGAGATGCACTCACTCTGGACCCAAGAGTCCTAGTAACTGGCTGGAGGACCTCCATGGAGCCCCAAACCTCTCCGAGGGTCATTCTCCTTTCCCCAAAATGGGGGTCGCATTGCTCATTTTGCACTGAGTGGGGAATTCAGTGATGCAGAAAATGCTGTGGGAAGTCTGTGATACCATGGCAGGGGTCTGACTCCCCCCTTTCCACTGCCACCTGCAGGTCAGCCTCACCCCTGCACCCAGAAAAGGGGACAAAGGATGAGGAAACAGGCCCCACAATACTCTCAGCAAGCTCAGTACTGCAAAGGTCGACTGCCCGCAATGCATTAGCGGCTTTGTCAGGGAAATGACTTTAGCCCGGCATCATTTTTTATGTGCCTGTTCAATAAAATAATTATTGATGGCCTCATCCATTTAAGTCACAATCAAAATAGCAGCCAGGATGGGGCGGCCCTATATTATATCACCAGAGCCAGAACTATTTTCTATCAATTCGCAAATACATTCACATTTAGGTGAAAAATTATGCCATCTAGGATCAAATATATCAGAGGCCGGGAGCCAGGAGAAGGCCTAAGTTTGAGGGCTCCTTCATTATTCATTAGTGAAGCATGTGGGAGAGTGGAAGAGCAGCTCTCTGCCTGCAAGTGGGCATCAGCGGAGGGCAGAGAGGCAAGGCTGGTCCCCAGTGGACATGACTGATACTGGCCGCATCAAGGAGCCAAGTGGCAAAGGTCATGGGCTTTCCAAAGGAAGGAAAACTGAAAATGTGTGAGTTAGAAGGTAAGCCCACAATTCCCCAGGCATTAGCCACATGCCAGTAATTATCAGCATCCAAGATGGTGGGGCAGATGGGGGTGAACGGAAAGATGGAAACTAGGCCAGAGAGATGCTGCTGGGGCACTGTGCTGGGAGCTTGGCATCGACCATCTCACTAAACCTTCTAATAACCCGTGAGACAGGCAGTAGTATCCCTACTGTTGGCAAGGTGAGGACAGGAGGCTCAGAGAGGGGAATTCATTCCCTCAAAGGTGCACAGCTTGTAAAGAACAGAATTCAACTTTCACATTCAATCTGCCTGAACTCAACTAGTTTTCTGGAATGATCTCATTCAAAAACTGATTGATATGTGTGTTGGGGGGTGGGGGGCAGAATGGGGAGAGTTTGTTTATTAGGAGATTTTGTTCGTGTTCTGGAAGAAATGTGTTTGGCCAAGGTACTAGCATTATTTTTTGAGAATGTAAGAAAATCGGGAAGAAGAAACTCCTATCTAGATAGTGGAGATGATATGGGCTTGGCTGGGCACAGCAGTCTGGGGACAGCCCATGTTTATCTGCAGGGCCTTTTTCAGAGCTCCACCCACTTGAGGATAGCCCGAGCAAATGTGGCTTCCTTGTGGGCCTCCCCACTCCCCTTCACCCCCTCCCCCCAGAGGAAGCCTAGTGCTCACTTACTGCCAGTGCACTGGTTCTCTCTCCCCAAGAGTCTGCATTTTAAGCCTGATTTCTAATTATAGCTCAAAAGGCTGTAACCCTGGAGATGAGATTTCAGGGACTGGCAAAGAGCATTTCAGGGTGTGAGAATGTCTACGCCATCCCCCAATTTCATACCACCTAGAGTGCTGTCTTTTCATGTCTGTTCAGGGCCAGCCTTGAGCCTGTGCCTAAATAGACAAGACTAAGAGCCCTGTGCTGGAAGTATGGATGGGATGAGCATCTGCACAGGGGGAACTCTTAAATCAGCCTTTCTGCTCTTTGACCCTTATCTCCTTTAACTAACAAGAAGCCTCTTCATTTGTATGATCTTACCAGGTGAAGCATTTTGTTTGCAGTGTTAATTGGAAAATCCTAGCCTAATGCCCAAACTCAGGTCTTGCCCTGGCCCTCAACACCCATCTCTCCCATTCAGGGGACTGTCAGCAGCCTTAACCAAGATGATTTGGTCATCTTGATTTGGAAAACAGTCTGGCACTTCTACAAAATGTTAACCATACAGTTACCACATGACCCAGCAGTTCCATTCCTAGATATTTATCCAAGAAAAATGAAACAAAAGTCCCCCCCCAAAAAAAAACTTGTACATAAATGTTCAGAGAAGTATTATTCATAATAGCCCCAAAGTGGAAACAACCCAATGTCTATCACCTGATGGATGAATCAACAAAATGTGGTATATCCATGCACTGGAATATTACTCAGTCATAAAAAGGAAAGAAGTGCTGATACTTGGTGAACCTTGAAAATACTGTTCAGAGAAGCCAGTCACAAAGAGCATATATTGCATAATTCCATTTTGTAAATGTCCAGGATAGGCAAATCCATACAGACAGAAAGTAGATGTGTGGTTGCTTTGGGCTGCATTGGGGGATTGGAGGAATGGACAGTGACTGCTAATGGTTACAAAGTTTCTTTTTGGGGTGATAAAACGTTCTAAATTGATTGGGGTGATGGTTTCACAACTGAATATACTAAAAACCTTTGGACTGTCCCCTTTAACTGGGTCAATAGTACGATATATGAATTATATCTCACCAAAGCTGTTAAAAACAAATTAAGACCATGTACTTTACTTGGCCACCAAGGCCTCTGACACATTTCTTGACCCTACTGATGGCAGTAGGTCACCTAGTTAGTTTCCCATCCTTCAATCACCCACGTTCTCTTCTGCCTATCCCACCCTGGGCTCCCCAGCCAGCATGCCATTTCCCTGGTTTGTATTGCTGGCCTCCTGAGCCACCTGAGCTCAAGCCTCCTCCAGCTGCGCTGGAGTAGGAATGCTGCTGTTCCAGGGCCCAGAGGGCTGAGAGCATCCTCCTGGGGAGATCTGCTGTGGCCAGAATCACTCATATCAGCCTGCTAGCTCCTTCCTGGTTGTGCTAAATTCATGGTGTACTAGTCCAGAATGTGACCCTGGGACAAGTGAACTGGGTTTGAATCCTGGCTCTGCCACTTACTGGACATTATAGGCTAAATTGTGTCCCCAACAAAATTCATATGTTAAAGCCCCATCTGCTTGTATACAGAATGTGACTATATTTGAAGATAGAGTACTTAAAGAGGTAATTAAGGTAAAATATGTCATTGGGGTGGGCCCTAATCTGATAGGACTGTTGTTCTTATAAGAAGAGATTAGGACGCAGGCTCAAAATGAAGACCATGTGAAGACAGAGGGAGAAGAGGACCATCTATAATCCAAGGTAGGAGACCTCAGAAGAAACAATCTGCTGACACCTTGATCTCAGACTTCTAGCCTCCAAAGCTGTAAGAAAATAAATTTCTGCGGTTTAAGCCATCTAGTCTGTGGTACATTGTTATAGCAGTGCAAACAAACTAATACACTAGCTACATGAACTTGGGCAAGTCATTTCTCTTATCTATCAAAGGGGAGAATATTATTATCTACTTTCTAAGGTTGCTGTGAAAATTAAATGAGCTCTACATGTTAACTGTCTAGCCCACAGTAAGTGCTATGTGTGTTACTATTATTGATATAATAATTATTGCATGTAAAGGACACAGCTCAGTAGTTTCCAGTACCAACAACTTTAATCAAAGATTGGAGTTTTACTTTAATAGTTACCCCTTTAGACTCACAGAAGTGTGCCAAGATACATGCATTGCCTAATTTGACTGAGGAAAAGCTGGAAACAGTTCCTCAGTTAAATGGATTGGTCAAATAATATACAGAACACTGTACGATGGACAACTATGTAGCCATTAACAAAAAGAGGTAGCTCTAAATGTCAGGATAAAGATACATACAAATAAACAAACATATAGAAATACACAGACATGAAGATTGCAATGCTCAGCACAATGGGTATCAAATAACCATTTTTGTGTACATAAATAAGTATAATATGTTATGCATATAAAGAAATATCCATGCTGCTATGTATGTTTTTCTTGGAAGAAGCCTGTTGACATAGGTTACCTAGGAGAGAGACTGAAGTAGCAGCAAGGGGACTTTTATGTTTTATTTTATACCTTTCTGAACTAAATGGGTTTTTTTTGTGTTTAAAAAATAGTATCACGGGGATTATCTGGGTAGTGGGTTATGAATCATCTTGTTTTCTTTATTTTTCTTTGTTAAAGAGCAACACCACAAAAAGCCTAAAAAGAAGCTCTTGTAACATGACCCCTGACCCTAGAGGCACTGCACTATCCAAGTCCAGGCATGGATTTGCTCATCATTGTTCCCTATTACAAAAAGGTCAAAGGCCTGGGTTCTAGTCCCAGTTCTGCCACGACTAGGGATGTCCTGGAGAAGTCCTTAACCTGTTAGAACCTTGTCTCCTCATCTGTGAAATGGAAAGCCTGCGGCCCCCCAACTACAGCAAAGGTCATTGGTGGCATCCAAGTCACGGTAAGAACTCAGCTGTCCCTGCTTTGCGTTCCTCCCCTGGGGTCAGTTCTAGAGCCTTCAAGAGGTCAAGTAAAACTGCAGGGTCCAAGAAACGACAGAGGTGAAGCTGCACTGGGCTCTCTGCTTGTGTGATAGTCATATGACTAACATTCGTTCATTCAAGCAATTGTTAAGTGCCTGTTGTGTACAAGGCAGAGCTATGGACTCAGAGGGGACATGAGATGAGACAGAGACTCCTGGCCTAGTGCACGGAGCAACTCCAGGACAGAGTTAAGCTCTACAAGGACACAGAGAAAGAGGGAGATGTTCTTTCAGCTGGAGCATCCATCAGGAAATGTTCTTGGAAGTGGTGAAAAGGGTAGTATCTATACCTACAGCACTGTGGGGTGGGTATTCCAGAAGGACAGGCTTGCAGACCCTGTTGGGTGCCACCAGTCTCCGAGTACTGGCATGCTCCGAGAACTTGCTTCCTGTGCCCTGTTCTGTCCCACTGTGCCCTCAGCTGGGACCCAAGGAAGCTTATCACAAATGCAAAGGCTGCCATCTCCCTCACTGTTGCCCTCTTTTAGGGAAAGTGTGTTTGGGGACTTGCTCAAAGTCCCAGCCTACTGGGGCCAAAAATATCTGTCCTTGAGCCTTATCTACTAGACAAGACCTGGTCTGTAGATGAAAAGCCTGTGTCACAGGAGGCCAGGCACCTGGCAAGCACCACCTGGCAGGCACCACTTCAAAACCACAGAGCCAGGAAAGGAAGGCAATGGCTGGTCAGTGGACAAATCAGTGCTGGACCTCAGTTCCTGTGTCCCAAGTCCACCCAGGAAGGGTGTATAAGTTCCCTTTATTTTAACTGCTGGGGAAGGATCCCAAAAGACAGTCTCACCTGCCTTCAACTCCCTAAACCTCTGCCATTAGCAACACCCTCTTACAGATAAGAGGTGATATAGTCCCTACTGAGATTACAGCAGGAAAGCTAACCTGAGGAGGGGCAGGGTCTCTATAAGCATATTGCTCACACCGCTGCAGGGGAGTAACACTCTGGCCTACCTATGCGGACCCGGCTGTTTACAGAAGACTTTTCCACCACTAACTCACGCCTTTAGGAGATGAGCAAATGCCAGCTTGGTTGGGGGTGAGGAATTAAAGTCTGAAGCCTGGACTCCAGGTGCAGGGGCCCCCTCGCAGGCAGGGAGCAGCAGCAGGGAGGAGGTGGCACTGAAGCCGAGGGTGGTGGCTTCTTCATAAATGTCCCAAACTTGCACAGCTGGATAAAGGTGAGGACTTCACTGGGGCCAAGCCTTTCAGCCTCCTTTAGAGTCAAGTATCAAACAGCAGGGTCACTTGGCCTGCCTCCCCCAGGCCTCCTTGGCATTTCAGGCTCGGGGTCAGATTTTAATTCTAGAGTCTCCACCCGCAGAGAGGAGAGCCCCATCTGTCCAGGAGGGCCTGTCCCGGGCTGCATTTAGAGGACACACAGGTAAATCAATAACACCCTGAAGTTGGGAGATTCCGAGAAGGCACTTGGAGCAGGAAGTAGATACAGCGATTGAACAAATGCCTGTTTGGACAGAATTCTAGCAGACTGGGGCCTGTGGGAAAAGGCACTGCCGAGGCAATAAAATCAGGCTGCTTGCAGCTGCATGGGCTTGAGATCTTTAGCCCTCCAGGCGCTGCCTGCAGAGTGCTGTGAAGGAGCAGTACGACTAAGCTCCTCAAACCACAGGGGGCAATGATGGGGAGAGAGGTGAGTCTGAGGGCATCCTCCTCCTGAGAAGATGGTGAGCCCCCAGTGGTACCTACTCAAGGATGACCCACCCCCCACCCCCACCCCCTTTGAATGGGCCTGGGAAGATGCTTACAGAGGCAAAGGCAAGTTTGGAAAGGAGGCTGCCCTGCTGACACCTGTGGTCCTTAAGAGAAGGACCCGCAGGCAGGGTGGCCCACAATGGGGAGAGGGATGTAGCGGAGAGGCCCAGGCTAGAGAGAGAGGGAGGAGAGGAGGAAGGAGATCTTTCCCCATCATGTGGCTGTGCAGGGCTGCTGCTCCTACCTGCCCACCAGCAGGGCAGTACTAGACCAGGGAACCGAGCTTCCTGCTGGCAGAGGGCTCCTGGGAGTAAGCCTCGGCAGTGGCCAGAGAGTGGCTGGGCCCCAGGGCACGTTCGTAACTTCCCCTGACTTTGGTAGGATTTGTTCCCTCTGTGAGCACATATGTATATATCCACACCCGGACACACACAGACATATTCATTCAAGAAATAGTAAACAAGTTGCACAGAGGTTGTTCCACGTGTTGTGAATAGGACAATGAAAAAAATGAAGCCTGCCCTCACAGAACTTACATTCTTGGCAGCAGAGGTGGCAGTTAGAAAGGAGACTCTGTCTGGTCGTTTACTGTTCACCACTAAAATTCCAT
>CM053509.1:82927707-82970207 GCA_028627145.1 Eidolon dupreanum
ACGAGCCTGGAAGGGGCCAAGACTCCTCCAGAGACCAATGGTAAGGCTTCTGGGAGGGAGGAGGAAAAAGGAGGAGGGAGGGAGGAGGGAGAGGAAGAGAGGTAGGGAGCCCTTCAAGCCTCCCCATCTCTCCCTCTCCCAGGCAAAATATTCTATCTGTAAAAAAATAATAATACCACCCCCCACCCTGCCGCCGCAATCCTTTTCCTTTCTGAACAAGAGCTTTGTAACACTAGATGGCTGATCCGAAAATAACTATTTTGCCCTTAGAGTCAGTTTTGAACAGGAGAAGCTGAGATATTTTGAAAGCCACCCCTGAGGCAAGAAGGTTATGCATAAGGCACTAATTGTCAGCGCCCCCCAGGGGCAGCCGTGCTCTGGGAAGACGAGGAAAGCTGGGCTGTCAGCGTGGTTCCTGGGGGAGTCTGCCTCCCTGTGCTCAGCCAGCCAGGCCAGCCTTTGCACGGAGGAGATAAAACACAGGAACACAGACGATCTTACATAACCGAAGCGGCACTGAACATTTTCAGCAAATTACCTCTGTTATGAGCTCTGCCATAAAATCGCCTCACAAGTGAATTTAGTTTTTCTTCCCTCCGTGCCCAATCAATTAGCACATGAGTAATACCAAGCCCATTAGGACAAACTGATGCCGGGGGAGTTATGTCAGCTGCTATAGAAATGATTGCTTAATATACCAGTTGGCTCGGAGGAGCTCTTAGCCACACACAATCTTGCCATAATCAATAGCAACAGTCAGATGACGCTGTTTCAACGAGAACACTGCCGGGCAGTGCAGGGGCCGGCCCAGTGTGGGACGCAGAGCCGAGTGGGCCTCAATACCAGCACTGCCCACCCCCACCTCCTGCCTCCCAACAAAGCAAGCAGGAGAGGCCCATGGTGAATAAGAGAAATAGAACCATGAAGGGAGAAAGACAGGAAAGGCACAGGGGAGGGCCTTGTGGGGATTTGTATCCAAGAGGGAAATGGAAGGGACCAGATTTCTTTCCTGCTCCGTATTTCCTAGCAACCACAGACTGGTTCCAGGGACATCCAGGGGCTCCTGTGAGATTACAGTCCCCATGGAGTTGAGCATGTGGGACTAAAACACACGTGTTTGCATGTGCACATTGGTACATGTGACATAAACAAGGACAAGTCATTACGTGTATGCGTGTAAGTGGGCCTGCAGGTAGGTGTGTGCATGTGTGAGTGTGTGTGTGCGCTCACTGGTGTATACACGTGTGCGTTCAAGTGTATGTCTGAGTGCAGGCATGTCCACATGTTCCCACCACTCCCAGATGCAACAATCCTGCAGGGAGAACCAGCCTGCTACAACGGTTTGCTCTGTCACGACCTGGGGCCGAGGTACCCAAAGGTAAAAGCTGAGAGCATGGGCCTGGGCGCTGCATCCTGGAAGGGCTCTAGAGCTAGCACCCCTAGGGTCTAGGCCCAGCCCCACCACCAGCAATGGCAAGATACTCCATCTCCTTGGGCCTTGGTTGCCTCATCTGTAAAATGGAGAGGTCGATGCACCCTAGAAGGCTGGGAGGGGAACTAAACACAGCAAGCTCCTGCCAGCATGTGTCCACTAAACCAAAGCTGTTTTATTAAGCCCTGCACTTCTGACATTTCCTTGGCAACTGAGACCCAGAACTCTGACCCACCCTGCTCCTCAGGAACCACTTGGGAACCAGGCCTTGAAATCACTCCTTTTCTCTCCCTTCTCCTTCAGGACGATTGGGAAGATTTGCCAGATCCCAGAGAATAGGCAAATCCCAAGGGGATTGAGGGTTTGCAGTCTCAGCCCCAGACCCTTCTCCCCTGAACCAATCCCTCTCCCCATGGCTAGAGGGGTGACCCCCTGCAGAGTACTTATTAATTCCCATAGTCAAGCAGTGCTGCTTTCAACTAGCTTCAAGCTCCCAGGCATGAGGGAGGGAAGGGAAGGGGCCAGCTTCACGGGTAAGCCCAGGGGTCTGGCCGCTCAGACACATATCATGAGAGTCACAGTCCTTGGAAATCCTCTAGTGCAACCCCCTCCTTTATAAATGAGGAAACTGAGGTTTTCAAAGTCAGCTATTAAGTTAGAGCTAGGCCCACATCAGACCCAGAGATGTGGGTCTGGTGGAGGAGGATTTTGTTCCCATGATGGTGGTGGGGGGTGGCAAGTGGGCCACAAGGCATGTTGGAGAGAAAATAGACGTGGGGCTATGAGGAGGGGCTAATTAATAACAATGTTGGGAAGCAGAGAAGTGGGTGCAGAAATGAGTGCCCAGTCTCCTCAAATGCTGTGTTTTGGGAAGCACACTGAGTAGCCTCTTTCCCTCTCTGGCCTCAGTTCACCCATCTATAAACTGGAAGAATAGACTCTGAGCCCATGGTCCCTCCCAGCTCTAATGCCATGACACTGGGCTAGGGGTCCCTGGGGCATGATTGACATGAGTGATCATCTTCTGGGCAGCTGGGGACGGAGAGCAGAAAGTAGAGAGATTCTGGGGGAGGTGTGTTTGCGTCCTCAAGGCCAGACGGTACTCCTGGACCTCTACCCCACCCCACTATGAGTGAAGAGGGAAAAGCTCCCTCTCCCTTTCCTAATCACACATCGGTAACTCTGAAGAGACAGCTTGGTGGAAAGGTGGGATGTGCCTTCAGATTATCTACTCACTGTGCAACCTTAAGTGGTTACAAAGGGACAAAGGACATGTTAGCTACTGCTGGTACAGATTGGGGCTTCTACCTGGGGCAGAGATGCCCCCACCCGGCCCCTTGCCCTCACTACTGATCCAGGTTAATAGGAAGCGTCAGCCCCACCCCATCCCCTCTGCTAGGCCCTGTCTCTCCACCCACCCCCATGCCACTGGAAGGACTCATCTCCCTCTATCCCTTCTAAGCTCTGGGGAGAGTGGTGAGGGGGCTTATGCCTCCAAACACTTCATTGAAAAGCAGCATTTTTGGTGGGTAGAACATTGAACTCAAAGACAGGAGTGCTAAATTCTACTGCCAGCTGCTTGCCACTAAATTCTTGAGGCCTCAGTTTCTTCACCTCTAAAATGGGCATAATACCACTCACCCTACCTATATCACAGAATTCTTATTAAGGAAGAATCAACCCTTAACTCAAAGTAGGCAGCTTAGTAGAGCAGAAAGTACATGAACTTTGAAAAGTGACAGACTTCCACGCTGCTGGGTTTTGAGCAAGCCCTTTTCTGAGCATTTCTTTTCTTCTGGGAAGTAAAACCCACTCTAGAGTTGACGTGAAGATTAGACAAGCCAGATTTCTGGTCTCTTTATTGAGCACCTACTGTGAGTGAGGCCCTAGTAAGGATATGGAATGATCGGATGTCATGGTAGCCAGTCTCCAAGATGGTCCCAGTGCCTGCTGGTACCTGGCCTTCATGCAGTCCCCTCACACACTGAATAGGCTGACCTTTGTAACCCATAGCTTTTTCAGAAAAGATGGAGTATGACCTCCAAGGTTAGGCCGTACAAGACATTGCTGCTCTGACTTCACTTTCCTGGATCGCTCACTGTGGGCGTAACTGGCTGCCAATGTCAGTGAGTACACTCAAGCAACCCTGTGGAGCGGTAAGAAACTGAGGCCTCCTGCCAACAGCCAGCATCAGTTTGCCAGCTGTGCAAGGGAGCTGCCTTGGAAATGAATCCTCATGCTCAATCGAGACTGCAGCCCTGGTTGACATCTCGACTGGCCTTTCATGAGAGACCTCATGTCAACTAAGCCACTCCTGAGTATCACTATACTGAGTAACTCACACACCTAAACCTTTAAGCACCTTTTCAACATTTATCACTAAAGATGATGCTCCACGCCCCACACACGTTTAACACAGCATTTCACAAAGAAGCTACTTCTGACTCAATCACCAACCTACTCCGTTAACCACAGAATTCCAGGATCGCTGAGCCACAGAAACACGGGAGATAACAAATGTGTACTGTTGCTTTCAGCTGCCATGTGTGGGGTAATTTGTTCCACAGCAATAGATAGCTAATGCATATGTGGTCTCTGCCCTCTTTAACCTGGTTTCAGAGGAAAGAAAAGTGCATGGAGAGGCGACAACCTGAGGCAGTGTGTGGTCAGAAGCTGGTCGATGGCAGTATCGGGGCTTCTCTGTGTGCAAGTCCCCAGAGACAGGTAGGTAATGTATGCGAGTATTCCGTTCAGAGGCCTGCGAGCTGAAATTATCTTGAAAAGGAGACCACATTTCTGCTTGGACATGGAGGGTTGTTATAAAAAGGGAAATGACTGTTTCAGGCTTGAGAGTTTGATCCCAGGCCCTGCCACTGACAGGAGGGCGAGCAAGTGTGCCTCCCACATTTGATGGGCGCTGTGTAATGCTGGAAATTGGCATGTGGCACCCTCACCTGGTTCTAGAACTCACAGAAGCCCAGAGTCTTACAGGAAGGGTTACTTCACTGTGATTTTAAGAAGCGGGGAAAATGGGCTCCTTTGCTCTCCTAAGGCCCTGCTGCCCTCTGATTCTCACAGCTAATGGGGCAGGAAATTGCCCGTTGCGAATGAGCGGGACCTGTTACCTGTGGGTGGAAATGGGTAATGAGAACTTAAATTCAGGCGCATCGCCGGATCACATTAGGGAGTCAGCCTGCAAAAATGATTAGGAGGGTTTTAATATCCACCGATCTGATGGATACCCATTTCCTGCAGCGCCTTCAGACTCATTAACCTAGCGGGCCTGCTTGGCCATCAATCTCCTGTGCCGGTAGAGTGGCCTCCATCCCATACCTCTGTCAGGGCCTCCCAGAACCCAGAGATTTGAAATAATTAAAATCCTACGTGATGTGGTACAACCAGCTCCCCCGAAGTGAAACTCAGATATTCCTTCAGACCTTACCTGAGTGAAGAGCTCTCACCTTCCCACCCCTGGCAGGAAAGTGTGTCGAGGGGCTAGCCCCTGTGACAGCATTCCATCCCCTTTTCTCTCCCTCAAGTGGAGATGCTGTCGTGAGGCAGTGTGGCCCCTTGGAAGGAGTACCAGAGACCTGGGGCTGGCTCAATTACTGGTGACCCTGTTATCAAGTTACAGCCCCTCCCAGACCCTGCATGCAGGGCCAAGCTTACTCTGTCCTTTGTCATTGACTACTCACAGGTCCTCAAGCTTCCTCGCCCCAAACTCTCCTTCTTTTTCTTTCTGTACTCACGTTGATGCTTCCTTTTTTTCTGTATTTCCTCAGCAAATCCTATCATCTCATCTTTGAAAATAGGTAATTCAGACTTACAACCTGATCAGCCTCCTCCTTTTAGATTTCCTATGAGGCCTCTTCATTCCAGTAAGTCTCCCCTTAAACACAGCTTTCAACAGTCAACCTGCTCCAAGACTGGCAAGGGCTCCTCGGAGCGTGACGCTCTCCATGAATTCCCCCAATGTGGCCACTCCTCTTTTCCCGGCACCTCCGTCGCCTCCAAGCTCACCTGTCTTCATGCCCTTCCCTACGCCTTCCATCACCCTCCTGCTCATTTTAGCGGGTCTTCCTTCCAGAAGCTGAACCTACCAGCTCCATTTGCTGCTGGTCCCTCCCAACTGGGAACTCTCACAGCACTTAACTCACCCTTTGCATGGACTCCTCCTACCTGCTTGGGGTCACCTGCTTATTTTATTTAATTTTTCTGTTTGAACATTTTGTTCCTGCAGACTGACCAGATTTTTGAGAATCTTGTCACTCCTGCCCCTTGAGTTACATCCAGAGTAACTACACAGTAGATGTCTCTTTTATTTTAATGATAGGGTCTCTGCACTTGAGAAGGTTCCTGGAGGCATATTTTACTAAATTTGTATTCATAGAATTTAGAACTTAAAGGGACCCAGGAGCCCCATTCAGATGAAGAACTAAGCCCTGTCCTTGCCCCACCTTCATGGGGAGATAAATTGTAAGAGGAGAAGCCACATTCACTTGTTTCTGCATCTCAAACATTAGATAGGAAACAAAGGTAAAAAAGCATTAGCTGGGTATTAGGAGAGTAGGGTTTTGGTCTAAGTTCTGCCATTTATTTGCTGTGTGATGTGGACCTCTCTGGGCCTCAGTGAGGAAGCTGCACAAAATATACTCCAAATTATGCATTTTGCTTTAGTATATGTATATGTGAATATATGTATATGGGCATATATGTGGTATATGTATAGTATATATGTGTATATATCTATATTACACATGCGTACACATGCACATGCACACACGCGCGCGCGCGCACACACACACACACACACACACACACACACACATACGCACACAGCCCATTAGTTTTGCTTGTAGAGCTTTTGTAGGGTCATTGGCTCCAGGATGAGCAGGGGGTGGAAGGATGTCATCTATAAGCCCCCTGAATCTAAGCTGATCAGAAGTGGCACCGATCCCATCTACAGCTTCAAGCTTCCCTATACCTTTCCTCCCCACACTGCTCCTAAGCCGGACAGGTCAGCGCATTCCAAAGCCAGAGTGAGAGCTCGGCAACCCAGGCTGCTCCAGGCCTTTCCTGAAACCTGGCAGGGAACTACCCTAGACTCAGGGCCTAGAGGTTTTATAAATATCTGGAGCTAGACAGAGGGCAACCTCCCATGGTTGGACCCCTCCCTTGGTGTGGACTTAGTGCCTCCACCCCAGCACTGTGCGGAGCCACAGAGCTTCCAGGCCAGGACCCTTTATATAGTCTCAACAACTTTATTCTCTGAAGCCACGTATTTTTATGACACAATCCCCAGGGGTTTTAGGGTTAGTGGGGATGGTGCCCTGTGAAGGCACAGTAAGAGGAAGTTCTGGAGAATGAGGCCCAGGAGCAAGTCCTTTACCAGGAGGCTCTTCAAGAGCATTCATGGGCCAGGCTGCAAGACCGGGCAGGGAATACCTTCTGGTCCCACAGTAGATAAGACACCCCCCTTCCCCAGTTCTTTATTTTGGTAGAAATGACCACCTATGATTAATGTATGGAGCGCTGTTGAGGAGGAGGCCACTGGATACTTGCCGAAACAGTGTTCAACTTCCAAAAACATGGAAGGCCATTAATTATTGATCCTCAGGCAGGAGATTTGCCTTCATGGGAAGAAGCAGCTCTGAGCTGCTTTCCTATGTAAAACTGAGATAGCTAAGCCACTGGGTAGGCAAATGTTTGTGGGTAAGAAGGGGCTGCATGCAGACGAGCAGTGCAGCCTCGGGCTCTGGCTTCTCAGCCTTCTGGCCAGGCTCAGAGGCACAGACCCCAAAAGCCAAATTATTATTACCATTATCATCTATTAAAAATAGCCCCCACCAAGGCAGCCTACCTCCCTAATGGGGGCAGCGTGGGGGGAGATGGGGCTCATTAAATTCCCATTGCAAGCAAGATCAGGGTTTTGAGATCAAGAAACACTGGGTGCTAAGAAGGAAACAGACACCACCTCACACTTATTTATGACAGAGAGAGTCTTATATATATGAAAAGCCAGCCCTAATTTGCTTATAAATAATTGACTTCTCCTAGATTAAAATCTCTGGAGGGACTCTCAGTTTATTCACAACAAGGAGCTTCTGCCTACAGTGCAAATTAGGCCCTTTCAAACCTGTCTTATCTCAACCCCGAACGTTATGAAGAGTGATTTTTTTTTCCTTCATCCCCTGTAATAACCTTCAACTAACCTTTAAACCAGAGTGAATAATTTAAATCTTATTTTCATATCAATGGAGGAGTCAAGCCAGGCAATTATCTTTTATCTGTATACTCTGTCGTCAGAGCAGCAGGCATAATCAAGTTTTCCCAAGCGAGCCAGATGAGAAAGAGGAAGAGTGAGGAAGTGAGAGATGATATCTGAAGACATTAACGCAACAATGAATTATTCAATAATGAGTACAAGATCTGTCATAACACACACACACACACACACACACACACGTACACACACGCACACACGGCTTGACATCTGCCCGTTGTTCCAGGCAAGTCAGGGCTGGCAGTCTGGGGGAGGGGTGCCAGGAAGGGGGCCTGAGCTAAGCATGACAAATCGGCAGATCATCTGCTCAATTAGGATGAAGAGCAGGTGCACAGGGTGCGTTTGGGGCCCTGGACGGCGCTGCTGTGGGCCAAACAACAGGCTGAGGAAAAACACCTAATTTGCGTGACAGTGATTTAGAGCAATTCCAGCTATGATTTTGCTAACGGAAAGGGGGGGAGGAGCAGGGAAGAAAAAAATTTCAGGGAAAAGTGTGGCAGAGAGAAGGGAAGATTAAAAAAAAAAGGCGAGAAAAGGTTGAAATTCCCCACGGTGCTCATTAAAATTCTACTGCACACATTTCTTCCTCAGGTCCCCCTGGACTGCCCGTGATCATTTTTATTAATTCATAAAATATCGCACCAGTGATTGAGGCTGATGATTAGTGGAGCCGACAAACACAAGAGCTGGTGAAATATTGCAGCAGCTCCTATCGGGTCCCTCAGAGTGAAAACACAGACGTCACATGAAAATTCATCCTTCAACTGGGACTTGGGCAGCCCGGCTGGCTGGGGGAGCAGACAGAGGGCCCTTGTGTCTGCTGCTGCTCCTGCCGCCCTGCTGTCTCCCTTGTTTAGACACTCGGTGGCACCAGCAGATATTTCCCAACCCATCTCTCGGTTTATGGGAAATGCCTGCTTGAGAAAGAAATGTCCTTTAACCCCCTACATAAAACGAAAAGTCAGGCCTTGTCAAGTAGCAGCTGGGAGGTTTCTACCAGAAGCTCAGCTCCTGGCTCGGCAGGTATGATGGCTTATGTGTCGATAATAGCAGGACACACAAGAGCCAGGGGGCTCCCACATTTTCCCCAGGTTCTTGTAGAAAAAAAGAGCCATGCCTCCTGCCCCTTCCTAGGAATTCTATTTGGTGGCTATGGATTAACTTCATCCCGTGCATTATATATTACCATCCCATTTTACAGGTGAGGAAAGTCGTGGCTGGCAAAGTTCTATAGTAAGAACCATGACTCAGGGTAGCAGGGATAGAGGACTGGGTTGCAAGAGAAACAAAGTCAAATTTTGTGTTCAGTTATAGCGATTGTCTTCTCAGGTTTCTACTATAATTCTTTTTCCCTCTAGTTTCTGATGCCATTTTTGTGAATCGTTCTATTCTTCATTTGTTTCCATATTTTAAGACACATCATATATTTTGTGATACTAGGTGAGAAGATTTGGTTAGTTTTTGTTAACACCAGCCTCACCCCAGAAGCTTACTAAATTAGAATCGCAGGGAGGGGATGAGGCCTAGGAATCAGCATTTAACCAGCTTGATAGGTGAGTCTCATGCACTCAAGTTTGAGAACTATTGGCCAAATGGATCAGAGCTCAAAGATCTGACTGCACTTTAGAAGCACCAGAAGACCTTTGGAACAAAAATTAATTCCCTAGACTACAGATATTCAAATTCAACTGGTCATGGGTGAGACCCAGATACAGGTATTTGTTAAAAGATCTCCAGGTATTTCCAATGAGCAGCTAGGATTAAGAAACACTCAGAATGACAATACTAGAATAGCCTCCCTGATTCTATCCTTAGTTCCCAGTTACTAACCATGATCAGCCTCCTCCCCACATTTATACAGTGTCACTAAACTAGGAAGAAAAAAGTAAAAGAGAATGAAGTACTTTAAAAATATATTCATGACCCCATTATTTAGACCTTGGACACAGAGTCCAGGCTAATCTGCATGCACAGATGAACTATTTCAGTTTTTACTTAGAAAATAGCAATGCTATCTATCATGTGGGAAGAAGATGTGCTAAGTTCTTATATACTACCTTCAAAATCCTTTCTCTTCTCAGTTAGCTCATGTGGACATCAAGCTTACTGTGCACGCATTTTGCATTGAATATATTTGTATAGCTTCTTCTGGGATCATTTTAGGATTCTGAGCTCCCACACCTAGAGGAAGCGTGCAAAGTCAGTTTTCATCTATTGAGCTTGATTTTGAAGTAAAACCTTGTTTATCTTGAGCAAATAGTTCATTTTAGATTTATTGACAATCTGAATTGTAAAACTGATTGAGTTGCCTTCTTTGGATTAGCCACTGGGAAGCTCAGGGCCAAATTTGCCACTTTCTTTGAACTGGAACTGGTGATATACACAGTGTATGCTCAGCTTCATCTCCCTTTTCTGCCTTAGGGTATAAGTATACGAATACAGATGATGAAAAATAAAGTAAGTAGGAGCTTGTTTTAGTACCTGTTGGATACCCATCTGTCATCTCTTGGGCCAGAGGTCACAAACGCAAATGCCTGTAGGGACCAGACAGGCAACATAAATGAGTAAAATAGGCCCAGGTCCCCTAGAGAGAAGCTGAGAAAACGGTGGCAAACCGAGGAGCACATGCCCCAATTAAAGGCCAGAAATTTTAAAAAATTAAAAGTAATCACTGTGTTGGTTAGTCAAAACACATCTGCAGTCTAAATCTGGCCCACCAGCAACTAGTCTGCCTAATCCATGGGGAGAATGCCCAGGACATAGGTCTCTAGGACAGATATATAAAGGACACTTCCTCTATTTGAGAGGTTGTTTACACCAGCTTCCAAATTTCCATCCTTTAATTGTCACTTTGGAGTAACTATTTTAGTCTGAATGGGAGGCGAAGTGTTAATTTCCTGGTTGAAAGGAAGTTGGTGCTTAGGAAATGTTTGGTAAATGAGCTATTGAATGAGGTTCATCCTTTCCACTTCCAGAATTCTGCCCTGGAGTCCTGAGAGTTATTACAAAAGCAATGTATGCTCATTATAGGCAAAATGGAAATATGGAAACACACTCCCCCCAAAAAAGCATATAGGTGAGACACATGTAGGTGAGATAACCACTTAGTACCTTAGTGTATGTATTTCAGGCATGTATGTATGCTTGTGTGAGTGTAGTACATAGATCTACTTTTATTTTCAACTTACATTCTTTCGGGGACTCTGTTTTTCCAGGGAAGAATTTATTATTTTACTAAATTATTTTCTTAGCCTCCTAAAAAATATGGCAGAATAGATAAGAGAATCACAAAATCTTTTCCAAAGCTTTATTAATTAAGTTAAAAAAAACATTAAAAAAATACAAATCAGAAAGATACTTTACAAAATATTAGAAGACAATTTTCCTGAAATTAAAAATTATAAGTCTATACCTTAAAGGGAAAAAATGCAGAACAAACTATCCCATGATGTATCTTGGTAAAGTTACTGAGCCTTTAAGAATGATACGAAAATCTTAAGATTACTCTGGCTAAAAATATAAATCATCTTTAAAAAGCAAAATCAGGATAACTCAAGATTTTTCACAGAAATATTTTATGCCAGTAAACATTGTAAAAATATTTACAGAGTTTGGGAATGAAGGAATAATTCCCAATTTTATACCCAGCGAAATTTTCATTCATGTACAAAGACAAATAAGAGACACACGAAACCCAAAAGTTAACACACAATGGATCATAGACATAAAGAGTGAAAACTATAAAAAGTTCTGGAAGAAAATATAGGAAAAATCTTTGCAAACTTACAAAGTTTTCTTAGACAAGAGTGAGCAAAGGTTTATTAGATATGACACCAAAGCACAAACCATAAGAAAAAAATTGATTAAATGAACTTCATCAAAATTTGAAACATCTGCTCTTCAAAAGTTATCATTAAAAAATGAAAAAGGGCAACACAGAATGGGGGGAAAGAGTCATAATATGAATATATGACAAAGGATATATAAAAATAGCACTATGGCTCAATAATAAAAGATAACCACATTTCAAATGAACAAAATGTTTGAAGGAATCCTTTACCAAAAAAGATATATGACAGATCAATAAACACATGAAAAATGCTCATCCTTATTAGTTTAGGCAAATGCAAATAAAAACCACAATGTGATAGCATTCTATTTCCCTAGAATGTCTGAAGTGAAAAGACTGACAATACCAAGTGTCGGCAAGGATATAGACCAAGTAGAAATCTCATACACCATTGGGGGGAGTGTAAAATGGTACAACCACTTTGAAAAACACTGGCAGTTTCTTATAAAGCTAAACATATATCTATGATACAGCATTTTCCCACTAGGTATTTACCCAAGAGCACCGAAAACATTTGTCCACATATACACTTTGTACAAGCATGTTCAAGCAGCTTTATTCGTAATAGCCCCAAATAAGAAACATCCCAACTGCCCACTAACAGGTGAGCAGTTAAACAAATTGTGATATTTCCATGTAATCGGACACAACCCAGCAATGAAAAGGAATAAATTCCTGATAAATGCAATAACATGGATGAATCTCACAGACGTTATGCCAAGCAAAGAAATTATATACAAAAGAATACAGATTTTATTTTTCTTTACAAAAGAACCTTTAGAACAGGCTAAACTCATTCTTGTGATGAAAACTACATCAGTGGTTGCCAGGGGTGAGGGGTGGGGGGACATCAACAGTAAAGGGGTACAAGAAAACTTTAGGGTAATAGAAATGTTTTATATCTTGCTAGTGGTAACAATGGTTACATGGTAAATACATTTGCCAAGTCGACAGAACCTGTATTAAAGTAGAATGTGAACTTTATTGTATGAAAAGTGTACCTCAATAAAGGCATAATTTTATAAAATCAATAAAGTTTGAAATATAATTATAATACATATGATGGATAATAAGAACTATTTTCCTTACAATAAAAAGATCTCTTAGAAATCTATAATTTAAAAAACATTAGCCCAAGAGATCATTTGGAATGGATGTAAATAAGCAAATGAAAACAAGCCAATGAAGTACAAATAAATATGTGAAAGATGCTCAAGCTTACTTATAATTAAAAACACATAAAATAACAGCGAGACATCATTTCTCACCCATTAGATTTACAAATATTAACAAGACTTGTAATACGGTGTTTTCTGGCAAGTGTGGAAACGGGAACTCTTATACCTCTTGTAATGAATATGATTTGTTTTTATAATGAAAAATTTCAACAACGAAATCAGTTCATCCCATTCTTCTGTCCCGAACCACTTCATGACTAATCATTGCTCATGAAAGTACACAGTCCTTAGCCTGGCGGTCATCCTCAGAGAAGGAACACAAAGCACTTGCATGGGGGTTAGCACTGACTCAGCCGCAGGAAACAAACAGCACAACCTGAACCCTGCAGATGGTGTTGAGACAAACAGAAGGATACACAGAAGACAAGTACTTCTTCCGCTCCTGGAATCTGTTCCCACCAGCAGCCCACTCTCCCTCCAGAAGGCCTTTGTACACGTGCCCACAGAAGAGCTCCCTGTGTGAGCCATCGGTGCCCACACAACAGCAGGCCCTGGTGCCCACTCTCTCCAGGCTCTCAGCTGGCTGGGCAGGCACTGACACTTGCTTGTCGTTTCACACTCACAACAACCTGTGGAATTAGGACCATTATTATCTGCATTGACGTAATCAGAATTAGGGCTAAAAATGTTAGAGAACTTGCCCAAGGCCACGTGCCCCATGAAAGAGGAGGCGTCACCCCAGATGCATTCAGATATGTTGAGTGCCACGCTCTCCCAAGAATTGGGTCTGAGAGGGTTCTGGGCGAGGAGTTGGGGGATCTCATGAGGTTCATTCCCTCCAAAGATACAAATAGAGAGGTTAACTACCCAGCTGCACCCTAGAGAGGTCTGTGAGGCATAAAATCAATGTACTTAGAAAGCATGAAATGATGGTACCTAATTGGGATGGTGACAGCAGCACAGGGCAGTATCATTTTTATTCTCCTATCAGCTTCTTATCATTAGGGACCAAAAAGTTTGGAGCATTATGGGTTCTGTCCCCACCTGCCATATGTGTGGCCTTCGGGTAAAAAAGAGGAGATGAAACTTAATCTCAGTCTTGGATGTGGAGAGGATTTCGGGAGGAAGGAGGTGGAGGGCTGCTAAAGGCAAGGGTCTGGAGGTGAGGCAGTGAAGGCATGGGGGGTATGGAGGGGGGCAGGGAACCTCTTCAATGAGAACAAAGGTCCCTGTTCCCGAGGGAGATGGGCTATGCCTACAAAGATGTCTGCAGTGGCATCAACTCCCCCAAGAGTTTACCCCCCTTCCTAAGATGTCCACTGTCTCTTGTTGAAGTAACACCAACCATGATGCATGATGTTTATCCATCACTCTCACTTCTCATCTTCCAGACAAATCAGAACATCACATGAAAATCTTTCACCATAAAGAGTGGCATCAATTTTATTAAATGGATTGGATGCAAAAGAAACTATTTATGTTCAGGGTGACTCCTAAGGGGGTCTCTCGGTTTAAGTTAGCATTTCCATGTCTGATTAGAGGCTGAGGTATGACGAGATGCCTCCAACACAGAGAGAAATGGGGGGAGGACAACATTTCTGACAGTTACAGTGCCATGTCACCTCTCAGGCAAGGCCTCACACTTCCAAACAAGAACCAACTCGGACTCTCAGAGCAAAGAAGCCTAAAGAGAAGAAACTGCTCTCTCATCCTTGAGAACACTTCCAGTTACCCAGACCTTCCCAAGTTTCTTAAAGAATGGTCTTGGTGCCAATTTAAATATTGCATGTGGTTGAGAGAAGAACTGTGAGCCCAGAATGGGAGTCAAATTATTCCACAAATATTCCTTATTTAAATAACATTTTAAAAATATATCATGTTCAGTGGTGAAGAACTACTAAATTATTGAATTCCCTGAAGCATCCTATAGACTTTAAAGTGGCTCATGAAGCCCCATAAAGGAATGTAATAAATAGTCGAAAAGGAGCGCCAGGCTCCATGTCAGAATGCCTGTATGAGCCAACGCTAAACATCTTCATGTAATCTTTCCACTTAAACCAATGATTAAACAGATTAAACAGATGATTAAACAAATAAAGATTAATGAAACAAGTAAAGTAATCAAATCTGTATGGGTGTATAAATGAATGATTCCAGACAATATTAGAACAAATTGTCTAAAACTAATAGCGAATGCGTCGGTTCAGTCCCAACAGCTTTTGTTGGGCTCTCACTTGGATGTAATCAAAACATTTGTTTAAACTAAGATGGATATGAGGCGCTAAGATGTCAGTTTCTTGAAAGAGAAAAATAAAACAAAAGCAATGTCTTCTGTAAGGAGATTGGCACCGCCAATGGGGCTGCTTTACTGAGGAATCTGTGAACACTGCTAGCCACACAGGGAAGTTTAATGTCTCTCTGGCTGTTTTGTAATATGGGCTCTGCCCAAATAATAAATGTAAGTAAGCCAAAAGAAGCCAGAGATGTCTAAACTACTTGAGAATTTGCAAGGGAGAGAAAAAATTATTCGAATATTCTCCAGCTCTTTAGAAACCCCTTTTTAATTATTAGTCATTGATATGCCAATTACAACATGTGCTTATCTGTTCCTTCTTTCTTTGAGAGGCCAACTATTCCCTGTGTACTACTGGAAGAAATAAAATGGTATATATATATACCATCACACACACACACACACACACACACACACACACACACACACGTGTATATATATATATATATATAGGCAAGAATACTCTCTATTCAGATTGTTATTCCATTAATTAATACTAGTAATTTTTTTTTTACCCCTGCTTAGGCTAGTTATGTGATTTCAACCCTGTTGGCTGATTTTTGGGTTCTAATTGACCACTCATTTGTAATTCCTAACATAAGGAGTCTAAGTCCTTGCTAGTCCAAGTGTCCCTTGGACCAGCAGCATCCTCGTCATGTGAGAGCCCCACCCTGCTGCAACAGGATCTTCATTTTAACATTTATCTCAGGTAGAGTTGGAGAAATACTGATTTGCATATTTAGGGGCTGCAAAATGTCCTAGGTATCTTAGCAAATGGGGGAATAGAGAAAGGCCATTACCATTCCCCAAGATAAAGCTCTGTGAGAAATGCTTTGAAATAATTGCTTCGGGAAGAGTGGCTGCCTGGGAGTCAGCTACAGAGTTTCAGCGGAAGACACAGGGCATTTCTCTGACAGAGCAGCCTGACACATTAGGTGTCCGTCCCACTCACTGTGGCCTGCCTGCTGCTGCCATCATCTCTGACAGTGCATTCAGTGGTTGGGACTTTTGGATTGCAAGCAACAGAAACAGACTAGTCTAAGAAAAAAAGTGAAATTTCTGTTCATTTATTTTTCATGAAGATACAGAGTGCATCCCAGAACCCACAGGCAGGATGCTGCTTCAAGAAAGTGCTGGAGCTGGTCTGACAGCCCTAGGAATTCACACCCCCACACCCATTTTTCTGCTTCTCTCTGAGCCTCTGTTTCATCCTCTCTGTGGACCAATTCTCTCTCCACTTCTGTTTCTTGCACAAATCACAGCTGCTTGCCCAACTGTACCCATGAACACATTACTTCCAGCCACAGAGAGACTTTGTCACTTAGGCCAAATTCCAAATACAAGGTGAGAGACCCTGGATGGCTCTGTTTGGTTAGTGAGCATTGGTCCAATCAGTTGTGGGAATGAGACCATGTAGAACAGCCATGCCTATGGAGAACTCACTCCAGTGCGTGGCCGGTATGAGATAGACAGAGACAGAGAGAGACAGAAAGTCAGAGAGACAAAGAAGTGTCCTCAAAAAAATGAAAGCACAGTAATTTGTCTAGGATCATGAAGTGGTGACAGCTGGGTTTGAACCCAGAGACATCCACTACGGCCTCTGCTTCCTCTGCTTCTTCATTGTTACTTTCCTGAATCCCTGCCCATCTTTGGGCTATGTGAGGTAAGTGAACCTTGTCATCACCCCCTTCTCCCCTTTTCATGCTGGCATCTCCCTTTCAACACCCAGACTTTGGTCTTCAGTACCCTCGAGCTGCCTGCTTGCTACTCAGTAAACACCTTACCTACTGGGCTCCTTAGTGCTAACATCCTCAGATCGCAATCTCTGCGGGTGATTTGCTACCTGATATGGTAAAGCAATCAATCTGAAATGTTATGGGTGCTAAATCGATAACATTTCACCCTCGGGGATGAGTCATTGGTATTTTACCAGAGGTCTCCTAGAGACAATACCGCTCTGAAAGGTGAAAACTGCAGGGCTGTAATAGATTGATAGGGGAGATATTTGGGAGTGGAATTGCCTTTTGGAATTCCCTAATCATTCTCAAATCAAGGGTTGAGAGAGAGAGAGAGAGAGAGAGAGAGAGAGAGAGAGAGAGAGAGAGAGAGATCAGATGGGAAAGGAAAGAGAGAAACTTATTAAAAGTTGAGACATTGTAAAAAAAAAAAAAAACAAAAGTTTTGCTCATACTTGTCATGCTGGATCAGAATCTCAGGAGCTAGAACTTGGAAATCTGTGTTTTATAAGTTCCCCCCCCCTACTTCACCCTCATAGGTGACTGGCATGGCCAACCCAGGTGAACACTTTGGAATCACTCAGTTGGCCAGATGCCTTGCTCTATGGTCAATCAGCAAGTTGGTGGTGGACATGGGACTGAAATCTAGGTCTCCTGACTCAGGCTTTAATATGCTCCCAAAGTAGGGGTGGGGGAAGCCAAGTGGGAAGAAAAAAAAGATACACTTCCTTAGACAAAAACAGAAATAATCAGAAGAGAAATTTTATGTGTTCTGTTGCTAACACCAGGGTAAGGACCCAAGAACTACCCTCTCCCTCAGAACCACCCAGAGTCCTCCTGCCCACCCCACCACTCAGCACTGACTCAAAAGGATTGACCCTACACACTTCCCCATTCATTATGAATATCAAACACTATGGAAAGAAAAAAATCAAAGACTTTAGAGTCAAAGGCACCCAGGTTCAAGCCTTGGTTCTGTGCTTTGTGTGATCTGAGAGCAAGCTCCTTAATATCTCTACTTCTCAGTTCCCATCTGAGCCTCAGTCCTCCCAAGAGTGGAGCCCAAGAAATAGGCTTGTGCGCCTCTTTTGGAAGGGTTCCAAGGAGCAGGGGTAAAGGACCAGCCAGTGGAACATGCAAGTTGGGAATCCTGTATAATCCTCTATTATTCAGTAGGCCATGGCTGGGGTGACCTTCTGAGCAGCCTTATGAACTATATCTTAGAACTGTCCACCTAGGAGAGGAATAGAGAGACCATTCCTCCACTGGCGTTTTTTTCTCACTCACGGGTGGATCCTTGGCTGCCTTCCTGCATGTTGGCTTCCCCAGGCGTCTCATCACAGAAACCCCAGGGTAGAAAGTGAGCTACAGGGCAAAACTGTAAAGGCTTCTCAGAACCAGTCATCATGGTAACTGGAGTAAGACAGGGACCAAAATTTTCAATGACACCAGAAGGTAATGATACAGTTCCCCAGAGGGTCATTATAAGGTAAGCACAGAGTGTCGGGCCAGAATCTGGGCTGGAAGCAACAGTCACCAGCTCTTGTTACCACAAGCAGAAAGGACACTCAAAATCAATAGAGATCTGGACAATAAGGCTTGGAAAGTGAAAAAAACTAAGGTAGCAGCAGACGGCCAAGCAGCAGACAGCACAACCAGGTTTTAGTAAGAACAGACTGGCTAGTATTTGTCCCAAGTCCGCTGCCGCTGAACTTTCATGAGTCCATTCAGATGGCCCCTTTGTCTGATTATTTGTTGATGATTCAGCGTCTAGACAGGAGCATTGGACTGATGGGGTCTGGGCTATGTGTCCCACACCCTAAATACTCCAGGATGACTAGGGAGGAAGAATCTTGTCCTATTTGCTTTCCCAGGATGAAGGCAGGATTTTGCCTCCTACCAAGACTTACCCACAGAAACTAGATTTGGATTTTGGCAGCCCAAAGAATGAAAAACAGAGGCTGGCATTTGGTGAGTGCCCAATAAATAGCAGTTCACAAAGAAGTTGTCATTCTGACTTTCTCTAGACCATTCTGGTCAAGTACTGTACACTGTGACTGACCAGTAAATTTCCGTAACATTAAAGCCAAACCTAAAGCCCCCAAGGAAGACTCTCCTGGGAAGGAGTGTCTGCACTAATGATGTCTTGGCTATTCTCACTTAGTTTTGCCTCTCTGCAGGGCATACTGTGATTTCTGCTGCCCAGAGAGATGTTTGAATTTCCTGCAGAAATCTTTGCACCTCTCAAGCTCTGGAGAGTTGAAAGTTTTATGTTTTGCTTTAATGAAGGAGGCACTTCCTTATACCATAATGTCGTGGTAGCATACGAGAACTGGAAGGGATGCTAGAGAGAATCTTCTCATTGGATGAGGACTCCAGGTACAGAAGAAGTTTCTAAAATCGCACAGCTAGTGAGCAAGAGGAAAAGAATAAGATTTGGTTATAGAATCTTGTCCACTCTCCCTTTTGACTTCATCAGATGCCGCCACCCCCTCCCCAACATAATGCTTTAACCCAATCATATCCCTAGAAATTGCCTTTAAAAAGAGGCTCATTGGACACAGGGCCAGGTAAAGTCCTACCTCACCCCACCACTCATTCCTGAGTGACGGTTACTTCCTCTGTGTAGGCATAAAGTTGGTGATAACGGTACTTTGAGTGACCATTGCAATGAGCTCATTTGAAGACCATGAAGATCTGCAAATGCACCAAGACAAGGAAATCTCAGCTAGAACACAAAACCATGTCCTTCTGGAATTGGAAAGGACTTTGGAAATTGTTAAGTCCAGTTGCCTCATTTTGACAATGAAAAAAAAACCCAGAGATGGACAGTGACTTTCCCAACGTCACGCAGCTAGTCAGGGTCAGATCCAGGCCTAGAACTTAAATATGATTCTCCAAGTTTGGTGTTCCTTCCATCCCACTATTCTGGAGAATGTTTTTCATCCCAAATTGTTCAACAGTTGAGTCATCTCTGGCAAAACTTTTTGGCAAACTCGCCCTTCTTTTGTCTTCAAAAACAGCATCCTTATACTCTACTTTGCAATCATCCATTTGCTGTCCTAAAATTACTGAAGTTTCATTTGCTTATTTTAGCAACAATGGGTCTGAAATTTACACTCAGCTTGTGTGAGCATCTCAAAGCCAGAATCAATCCCCAGGCTCAGTTGTCTGAGTGGAGACCGCAAAGTACAGACTGGTTATGGCCAAAAAAAAAAAAAAAAAAATTCGGATGAAAGGATTTAGAAAGCTTAGGCCCTCTCCACATTTCCTGGGTCACTAAAGAAGCTACTTCCATTAAGAATTCTCACTCGTCTGTAACCCAAGAAATAAATCAGGTGCTCAACTGAACCACACTTCCAGGGTGGCCTCCCCATCAAGCGTCAAGGAGTTGGCACTGCGGGCACCAATATTTATAGGTCGGGTCAGGCAATGACACATTAAGCATTTCTAAGAAACAGAGGTCTTTGCATGCTCGACAGCAACACAGGTGTGTGAAGGAAATGAAGCACTGGAGGTCTGCAGGACATTTTAAGCAGTCATTGAGGACCTGGAGGCAGTGTGGGAGGTAGGTGAGAACTCCCAGGGGATTATGAACAGCCTCTCCACTTTGAGGTGGTTGTTTGAATTGTGAGTATTTCAGGAAACAGCATGCCTTCCAACTTCAGTCCATCTTTGTATTTGTACAGTGCCTAGCACAGTACCTGGCACACAGCGGGTACCCAGTAATTGTTGCCTGCTGAAGGAATTAATGGAATTAACAGCACAAGGCACTTTACAAAGTAAAGTGATTCAAGTTTTGCTCACAGAACAAAGCTCTACCCAGCCAGGGAACACTCACTCAGTGACAGCTCAGCAATGGGCATTGTACTAGGTGGTATGGGGTGCCTAGCGGCTCCTGCCTTGAGAAGCAGGCAGTTTGGCAGAGAAAACAAGTGGCACACACCTAGTGTGGCTAATGTTTTTAATTTTTAATGAGCTTTATCTATTGCCTTCTTGGAGGGTTACCTTCTTGGTCCATCCCAGGGAACTGTGTACCTGGAAAAAGATTAGACTTTGTTTCAAAAGGGATGAAGAAAGAAAGATTGAGAACATATTCACTTACTGACACAAAAATAAGATTATGCATCAGGGCAATAGTTTAGTAAGCAATGCTATTGTCTCATCTTTTCTTCTCAAGCTAGTTTGAGTTGAGTTTCTTATTACCACCAAAGGAGTGCCTTACTCATATAGAAATGCCAGGAAGGCTGCCTGGAGGAGGCAGGTCTAGAGCTAAACTTTGGAAAATGGAAAGTTTATTCTAAATCCCTTTAGCTTCTCCACTAGCATATCGACCACCTCAGTTCATGGAGTCCTCCTAATAAGTGGACAAATCATGTTCCCTGTTTGCAGTTAAGGATCAGTAAAGATTTGGAGATAGAAAGGGAAGACGTGATGAGTACAAACACCTTACTATGTGGCCCACTTCAGCAGAGCTAGGTGAGCCCCTAGCTAGGCTATGAGTGGACTGTAGGGACAGTGAGCTGGACAAATAGCTGGCCAGCCCCCTTGCAGGAACACATCCTGTGAGAGAGGCTGAGTCAGCCAAACGTGCCAGTGGGCCTTAGCCAAGCCAAGATCATCCCAGGACAAATAACATTCAGATGGTGAGAAGGAGGGCTTCTGTTCCGGAACCTGGACTCATCCCCCTACCACATGGGTTTATAAAGAATTTATAAGCCACTCTCTATATATACCTGAACCCCCAGTCTTAGCAAGTGTAGCAGCTGAGTATTGTTACTCAAATGAGTAAAAATGTTCCTGATGGAACTATTTAAAATGATTATAGCCAACTATATTCAATCATATTAGATAATTATTAATTTTCTCCCTTGCTCGCCAAGATTGGGAGGAAAATCTGGTTAGGTATGGAAAAAGTCAATGTTATATTTTCTCTGCATATATAAATCATTATGTGAGTAATTAATCGAATCAGCCACACACACTTCTCCTGTGCAGAGTAGTATGTGATAATGGCCAAACAGAAAGGTGGTAAGCTAATGCAATCCAGGGCAGGACAAAGTGAGGATAGAATGGGCATTTCTTGTTTTTTGCTGACCACCCTCCCTCCTTTTTCACTTCTTACAGTCATCCTACTTTTCCTTGGAGGACTATACCTCCCCCAGTCCACGTGATCAGGACGAGTTATCAGTCACAGCCCCACTCCTCTCACCACGGCTGTGGCAGATACTCCTCTTGACCAGTCAGAAGCCATAACAAATCAGGCTTAGGGCTGCCAAGGGCCATACTTTTTTTACACTATATGAAGAAGGGCCCTAACTCACAGAGGGAAACAAAGAGAAAAGATGTATAGAAAGAGGCAAAGTTCCAAATACACAATTTGTTTCCATGAATCCATTTGTGCCTAAAGTTAACCTCAGACTCCATAGTTACTTGAATCACTAGTTTCCATTTTTTCTTCTCAAGCTAAGTTTGAGTTGAGTTTCTTATTACCACCAAAGTAGTGCCTTACTCATATAGAAATGGCAGGAAGGCTGCCTGGAGGAGGTAGGCCTAGAGCTAAACCTAGGAAGGTGGAAAATTTATTTGCTTAATTTTTTGATTAACAGAGATGGAGAACATAGAAAATAGAGGTGAGAGAGTGAATACATTCTTTCTTGTTACTAGTATTGGTCTGTGGGTGAAGCACAGGAGTAAAGAGGGGAACAGTTAGACTGGGCCTCAATTACGTAGACCCTGGATAGCAAAGAGAGGAGGATCTCCCCTTTTCCTTTAGGCACTAGAGATCCATGAAAGGTGTTTGAGCAGCACATGTCAATGCAGAAACAGTCTCGTGGGAGGATGGCTCTGATCTTGAAGCCAGAGATCTTATGCAAAGGAAGCTATGGCTTCCAGGTGGTCATCCCCACGCATTTTTTTTTTAATGTCAGTATCTGTAGCCACGATTGGAATGAAGATGATATAAAGGACCTTAAAGAACATGGAGTCTCATTCCTACTTTTACAGAAGAGGAAATTGAGGCCCAGAGTCCATGATGTGCCTAGATTTTAAAAGAAATGACAGAAACTTTTCTGATAGGCCAGGTAGGAGGCTCAACACATGAAGTTTTCTATTGTTGCATAACAAATTAGCATAAACATAGTGGCTTCCAAAAGCACTTATTTATTAGTTCAGGGTTCTGTAGGTCAGAAGTCTAGTGCAGTATGGCTGGGTTCTCTGCTCATGGTATAACACAATGAAATCAAGGTGTTGGTCAGGCTGAGTTCTCATGTAGATGCTCTGAGAGAAAATATACTTTCAAACTCATTCTTGTTGACAGAATTCAGTTCCTCATGGTTATAGGACTGAAGACCCTGTTTACTTGCTGGCTGTCACTAGGTGACTGCTCTCAGCTTCTGAAGGCCACCCAAATTTCTTGTCATGTGGCCCTTCCATCTTCAGGCCAAGAAATGTGTATTGAAGGCTTTCCATGCTCCAGATCTCTGACCTTCCCCTCTAAAACCAGCCTGAGAAAACTCTATGCTTTTAAAGGGCCCATGTGATCAGTTAGCCCCACACAATAACCTATTTAAAGGTGAACTAATTAGAGATCTTCATTGTATCTACAAAATCTCTTCATAGTAGGATCAAAATTAGAGAGGAGGACATAGTGTACCCTGGGATCTGATAATCTTGGGGGCCATCTTAGAATTCTGCTTTCCACAGTACCACAGTGTTCCCTGGAACAGGTCACTCATGAAGAAAGTCTGACAGCTTGTTTCAATGAGCTGGTGTCTGTGGTGGGAGGGTGCACAAATACCCAGAAGGCAAGCTTGTTACTGCAAGTAAGGAAATAGAACTTAAGGGTCAGAGTAAGGTCCCCTTGGACCAGCACAGCTATCTGAGCAGAGCGACCTACACTGCATCAGTATGTATATGTTTGTTTGTTCAATGGACTCTCCCTACGATTAACAATGCTATCTGTGACCCACACAAGTGTGCCCATAAGATTCAGTGTGCTCACTAGTGTTTTTGTAGCTCCCTCAATTGCCATCCCTGGATCTGTGACATCCTACCATTAGCTGTCCTGGCCTATTCCATCCCTCTCTTACAACTAGCCCATGGACCTCAGAAGAAGCTGCACCACCCTTCACCCTCCTGGGCCAGCCTGTTCTGATTTGAGGATAGCCTGGAGGAGCCATCGGGTCTGTGCCCTGGGCTGAGTGATCATGCTGCAGAACTGTGGGACCCAACATCTATCGGGTCTCTGGCTTGGATCATCTGCCAGTGACCCAGGAGGTCACCCAGGGTCCCATCCGACTCAGCCACACACTTTTATGTCAGCAGGTTTGTCCACAAGCCATGGGTCAGTCTTCAATAAGTGGTCAGCACTTAGCTTATTTAATCAATTCCTTTACAGATAGCTTGGAAGAGCTGAGGGGGAAAATCTCTTCAAATACAAAAATCCAGAGGGAAACAAGGTAGAAGGTAGAATACTGCTATTCTAATTCTGGCCTCTGACCTCCCTCCTTTCCAGGGGGAGCATTCACCCTTTGGAGCCCCCTGGAAGTTCAGAGCCCCTGACAGGCCCTGCCAGCAGGAGCGCCACAGTCTAGGAGAAGTGACGACTGCCACACCGCCTCATGCTCCAGGAGGGGCCCCGGCTCTGATCCTCTCAGGCTCCAGCAGGTCGGCTCAGCTCCGAGCAGTTTGTTTTTTGAAAGTCTCATAAATTTCCAAGAAACTTCTCCAGACAACTGTTAGGAGGCTGCACCTGCCAAACAAACACAAACAGAGCTCTCCTCCACCAGATTAGTTACTTAATTAAGAAGAGAAAGAGACAAGGCACATAATGTGGAGATAATTACCCATCTTGCCAAGTCTCTGAGTGTAGCGTGGCACACGCCGGCAAATTGCAGCACTGCCGCTAATGCATATTCATCCAAAGTTGTAACTGCTGTGAACATTTTCCACACAGACAGCAATATGTTCCACCAACAATCTGAGCTCCTTCTCAGATTCCAGCATCTTCCCACACCCCTACTCTGCCTTCTCAGGCTCCTTCCCTCTCTGTAAAGGAATTTGCTAAACAAAGCAAATAGCAAACAAGTTATAATTGAGCATGACCTAAACCCACTCTGGGTGGGTGGCTACAATCAATTCTGGATCCCAAACTGAGGTGTTTGAGTTTTTCCCCTAACCTATTGACTCACTCAATTTAATCTCACTTAATCGAATTATAAGGATTTATCGAGTATCACTGTTTTAGGCCCAGTGCCAACCAAGTACTATGGGGGTACAAAGGTCACTACGATGAGACCACAGCCTGAGAGGCTCATGGTCCATTTAGAGAGGAGTTCTCTTCTGTGAGTGAGTCAGAGTGGGTATTATTTTAATCCTTTTCGACAGATGAAGAAATAGAGAGGTTACACCATCTATAATGAAATAGGTGATGTGGGCCTTGAACCTATATTATCTGACTCTAAATCCCATGTACAAGGCAGACAAGGGGAAATTCTGCCTTGGAAACAAAGGAGGACAGAATAAAGAGCAGAGCTTTGGTAAGGCACAGGAGACATGGGGTCTGCTCCCAGCTCTGTCGCTTATGAGCTCTACTGCTTCTGGCAAATCATTAAACTGCGAAGGTTACCAATTTTTTCATAAATAAAATGTAGATAGTGAGATCTAAGAAGTAGAAATGCTTATAATATTTCAATAAAGTCAATCCTGAAACTACTATCTAGGATAGTGCCTGGCACTTTGTAGATGTCTAAGAAATAGTTGTACCCCTCCCCTGGCTAAAACAGAAGCACAAACTGAGCAAAATGAGATAACAGGTGGAGAGATGCAGGAAAATCGGTGAGATGGAGCCTCATGCAGGAGGTACGATTTGAGTATGCCTTAATGTTGAGTAAGATCTTAGCAGACTGAAATGGAAGCAAGGATATTTCAGGTGCAGATGAAAGTATGGAGGACCAGACACATTCAGGAGAGAGTCAGTAGTGGTGTGGCTAGACCTGGGATAGAGGAAGACCATGCTGGAAGGTAGACCGGGGCCAGGTAAAATGAGCCCTTGAACATCAGGGTGAGAAGAACAAGCAAAGGCATCAAAAAGGAGAGCTAAGTTTAGCAAGTTGGCAGTAAGGCCCTTTGAGGAAAAAGACCATAAGGAATTCGCTTATCCAGAGAAGCAGGAATTTGACTTCATCATTCCCAGAACATACTCAGGTGGTTGAAAAATTGGCAATGTTGTCAACTTTGTCTAAGAGCACACTTTAGCCATCCTTATCTGATGCCTTTCTCTAATTAGCTTTCCCATGGAGTTTCTTGGCCCTTTGACTAACATCAAGTCTACTCATCTTTCCTTGCCCTTGGCCAACCAAGAGAGCCACCGAGAGACCATACCCAATTCCTAAGAAAAATGTGAATAACCTAATTCACTTCAAAGAAACTCAGAATTGCCTTTCTCAGAATTGCCTTTCTCATCTCAAGTTAGACCCTGAGGACTTCAAAGGTCTTTAAGGGGAAGACTATGGTTGGCTTCCCCAATGTAACTTTAAAAGATCAGGGCATCGTATCTACCATCCCTGCTTCTCCTTACCCCTATGGCACTGCACCTCTAAACCAAGGAAAACAAATAAGTTCCAATTAGAACACCAGCTCCAGTTGATGGGAACTGCCAGGAGCAGCGGGTGGCGAAACACTGTGGGGACACTTCTGGTTCAGAGGGGAAATGTGTCACAATTGATTAGCAATGCCTGTCAAGGGCATCATATCGAGGAGTGGATTCATAGGCATTTGCCATTCTTGGCCATTGTCCCTGGATCTTTGGCTGGTTTAAGCCTTCATTGAGTCTCAAGTGAAGTTTCCCCATTCTTGAAGGAGTAGAGATTGAAAGAGCAATTGCAGCAACCATATATTGAACTCTTATAGTGTGAGAATGCAGGGGAAGTTGCATTATTTTCTAATTGCCCTTCCATGGCTAAAGATGAAGAATGGACAATCGCAACCTTCACTACGCATCAGAAAAACCTGGGAGCTTTAGAAATAACTTGGTTGCCTCACGGAGATTTGGTTAATTTGATCATGGATGAGCTCAGGCATCAACATCGTTTAAAGTTCCCTAGATAGTTCTAACGTGCAGCCAAGGTGGGCATCTTTGTGCTGACTAAAAGCCCAACTGAGAAAGCAACATGGAGCCCATGACTTAGACCCCGTCATGCGATTCCTGTTCCTCAAACGCTACTTGAAGGCTCTAGTCCTTGACCTTGAGGTGCAGAAAGCTCAGCTGGTGATATGAAGCAGAGGTACAAGGAGAAAAGATTTGTGAGTAGAGGACATTCTGCTGGTGTTGTCAGGGAAGGCCTCACAGAGACAAGATTTCAGCTGGGCCTGGGAAGGACAGACAGAATTCGGACAGATGGAGTAACTTTCATAAAACAAGATAGGGCATCATGAGAGCTGAGCAACGGCTGGAGGCTGGCTGGAGCAGAAGCTCTGGAGGTGGAGAGGCAAGAAGAAACCAGAGAGGGCCTGGGACTGGGCCCAAATGGCACAAAAAGAACTGAGGTCGTGAACCCGGGAGCCAGGTCCTGCCAGGTGTGAGTTCTCTTCAGATTTATCTGCCTGCCAAGTCTTCCTTCTGGAAGTCCCACATCTAGCCAGCTGTTGGCTTCTTCTGTTGAATTGCCTGTTCAAATGAGTTATTCAAAACCACATTTTCCTTCTGACCACAACTTCTTTCAATAAAGTTTAATTCCACAAATTGGTGTCATGGACAGACTTTCAATGACCTGCCCTTGAGAATTCATTAGGGCTTCTCTCCTTCCAGACATGTGGGCTCCCTTAGCCAGCATCTCTCTCTGTCGGAGCCCCAAGGCCCCTCCCCTTCAGCGTGTGCTCCTGGGGCTGCCAAGAGCCTATTGTTTCAGCTTGGCACCTGCCCATGTTGCTTCTCTTGTCTCTTCCTGTCTCCCACCTGTTCACAGGGACTTCTAAATTAGTCATCTGTTGTCAAGGCAACACTCTGCTTCCTCCAAGGTGTGAATCCTGAGGGATTCAATTGTGAGGAAGGGGAAAGTGATTTCCAGCGCTGGCTTGGTGCATGTGTACATTAATCAGTACCTCATTGGCAAAGGCTGAAGTGGTCTCAAAGATGGCCCTCCTACCCCCAGCATTAGCATCACCGAAGAGGTTTGTTAAAATGCTGATTCCTGGCCCACCCTGACCTCCTGAATCAGTGCATCTGATGATGCGACTGAGGACTACTTGTGGTACTGGGAGACTCATGGCCTGGTGGAGCGTGGGAGTATTTGGAGGTCAGAAAAAAATCATATCAGACTTCACTGGCATGCAGAATATAGTTCTGGACAAATGGGGCACTTTCTTTGACTTGACCATGTATGAGTGTTTCTAACAGCTACTTCTTCATCACTTGCCGTTTGTAGGGATGTGTGTATGTCACAGAGCTGGAGAAACAGAGACACAAGGATTAATAATACAAAAACCAGAATTATGTTTTCGGATATTTTTTCGGGGCCCCACTTCCTGTTTCCTGGCAAGTCGCTTTGAGCTCTCATGATGAAAAGGGCCTTTCAAAGTTGTTAAAGACGAATCAGCACTTAATTAGATCTCCGTTCCTAATAGAATCTGAACAGCTAAAAGAATGGTAATGGTCAGAATCACTTTGTGCAGGGATCAGACACACGCGGCCTTGCCTGCTCCCTGGGGAGCCACAGAACTTATTCCCCATGGTTGGTGGGACAAGGGCTCGCACTCTGTTTATGACTCTCCTATAGGGCTCCTTCGAACCCTATAACCTCGAAGTATTTGAAACTGCTTTGGAAACTGTAAAGTCCCTGTTCAAATATGGGAAATGATCATTACAGGTATTTGTTCTCTTCACTATTACTGCTCAAGCATCTACTCCAAGCCAGTGGCTTTGCCGTACATCATCTTGGAGGAGAGACCCTATATGCTCGATCCATTTCACAGATGAAAGGACAGAAATGTAAGTGACCCGCCAAAGTTATACAATTAGTGAGAAACAGGGCTCTGTGTGCTTCTAAGAGAAGTCCTCTTCCTTGCGTTTCGCCTATCGGTGCCATCTTTTTTTAACCAAAGCCAGGATTCTCTACACTTTAGTAACATTGTGCCTGACTCTCATAGTGTCCAAAGGGGTAGTGACATTTTCAAACCAACTCATGTTAATTTCTTCTGATTGAAAATGCCTACTGGCATATGTGCTGCAAAGACTGTTAAAAGGAGGAAGGCAATGGTGTGAAAAGCAGAGAGCAAACTCAGGAAGTTCAGGCATCGAAGCCCCATAGTACAAGGACTGTTGGTCGGTCTCCTTCCTCCAACGTGTGCTCATTGGACACCTGGTCCATGAGGGCTGCAGGGAGAACAGAGGAGAAACAAAAACATAGCCTGCCATCCAGGAACTCATATTCCAATAGCTTCATTTTGTACAAAATCCAGCCTAGTCTCTCCTTTACAAGGCTGTTAATGGAGGAGCCCTTGTTGAGATTAAAGGAGGCAATACTGGGGAGAGGATGATAGCATCTTGGTGATAACAGTGATGGTTTGGGAGAGCATATGTGGGTGGCCCTGGAGGTTCATCCCCAAGATGGCAGCCCGGCAGGTAGACCCAGCTCCAGGAGAGACAGCCCTCTTCTTCACGTGGCTGACCAGCTTTTTTCTCTGAACTCCTTTCCCATACGAGGTAGAGCATTATGGAGGCAGGAGCCTCTCCACTGCACACCCAATCTGCTGAGCCTGGCCTAAACATGCTCTGTGAGGGATAATCCAGGCTCTGGAGCTGAGAGTGCTTTGCTACTCCTCTGCTTGGAAGTTACACCCCAGGACGCCCCATTATACATTACCCTGAATGACACCAGAGGTGGATCTGAGTGTGCTTGTTTTGCACGACAATGGGGACAATAAAGAAGTGAGGCAACAATGATGACAATTGTTCTTTTGCAAAGTGGAGTGAGAAACAGTATACAAAAATCATGAGACTCCATCTCTGCATCCTGGCTGGTTGTGATGGGTGGACAGGACGATTGCTATGGAAAATGCCAAACCAACTGCCTGGGACACAGTGGGGAGACTGTTCTCAAAGGACTCCTGGAGATGCTGGGATGCTACAGTGAGATCGGTGACCAGGAGAATGTTTTCGCCCTGTGGAGGGCATCCCAATGAGGAAGTGCGGGTCCAGCCATGACAATGGGCTGTTCTCCATGTGTCAGAAACAGACCCTGACTCCAACCCCTCCCCCCACCCCCCAGGAGGCACACAGAGCCGTGTCCATTTGTTTCCACTTTGACCTTAGGTACTCAGTCCACCATTTCCTGTTTTCTCTCCTGGGCTGGGCTCAGCCCTTGTTCTCCTTCTGCCTCATCCAGGGTCTTCTCTTTGGAAGCTGGAACTCACCTGCTGTGAGCATTGACTCAGTGCCAGACCTATGCTCTCTGTCTTCTTACTTTATCCTCACAACCATCCTAATAATCTACAATTACTGCTCTGTCTCTGTCAGCTCCATGGCCAGACCTCATTTAAATGCCTCCATCGCTTGCAGGCAGTATGAACTTAGACAAGTTTCCTAACTCCTGAGCCTCCATCTTTGTTTGCATCCTTAAAATGGAGTTGTTAAAAACACCGACCTCTTTTTGTGTAATTGTAAGGATTAAAAGAGATGATACTATAAAAAATGCAGCACAGTTCCTAGCACATGGTCGCTGTATTTTCACTATTACTATTTGATAGTTATTATTATAATCTCAGGGAGTTTCGAATAACTTGCCCAACATTATATTCTGATAAACAACAATAGAGCTGGCTCTCAACTTAGTTCTGACTAATTCCAGAGCTCTTCTACCTGAACACCTTAGGGCGGTGGGTCTCAAGTCCCAGGACCAGCAGTATCAGCATCACTGGAAGTGGGAATTCTTCAGCCCACCCCCTAGGCCTAGTGAGTCAGAATGCCCTCCGGGAATTCTGATGCATGCTCAAGTTTAAGAATTTCTGGTATGGGGAGATACAGCAGTATACTCCCTTAGCCTTCTGTCACCGCCAGCCCCTCACTCAGGTGAACTTCACAACTCTTCAAAGCCTCATGCAGAGAAGTATCAGGCAAAACAAATCTAAGAGCCAAGGATGAGGCACAAAGGAGCAATTAGAATCAGGGAGGAAGTTAGCATCAACAGGAGGATAGTTATTTTCAGTGTATTTTTTAAAAACAACAACATAAGGTGAGTCATATCTTTATAAATTTACAAAATCCCCCTCCCACACTCCCTTCTCTCTGCACCTCCCCCTGTTCCCAGTCCTGAGAAGGGACCACAGTCTCTTGAGCTTCACCTCACTGAGTTTCTCCAGCTTATGGAAGCTGGCCTCAGGAGAAGGGGGTGGCTGGGTGGGGGAGGGGTCAACAGCTGTCAAGGTGAGACAAAAAGGAAAGACTGACTACTTTTCCAAGTGAGACTTTGAGAATAAGCCCCCAAGTCCCCATGTGCTTGTCTAATCAGGGAGCAAGAAGGCCAAACCAGGACTAGGGGAGGCAAACCAGGTGCCTAGGACACAAAATTTAAGAAGACACTTGCCCTACCCTGAGGGTGAGTGTTTCCTAAAAGCTTGCATTCTGGTGCCTCATTCGTCTTACTTTGGTTCCAGCCCTTTGTGAAGGTCAACCCATACCTTGACATTAAAATTTTGGTTTCCCTCAAATAGTCACCTGAGTTAGGATTATCATTTCACTCTCTGATTGGAAAGAGACATCTGCAGAATAGATAGGTGAGAGCCCCAAAATCTCTGCTGACACCTGCTTGCTAGGGGTCTCACCGTGGGAAGTGAGCCTCTCTCCCGAACAGAGGCAGGGTCCATGCTGACAGTACAGTGCCAGGAGACCCCTGCCTGGGCCCTCCCAGCTGCCAGGATATGCTGCTGCCTGTGCCAGCTGTCAGGCCAGTCTCTCTGTCCTCAGAAGTTGTACAGGATCTGAACGCAGGCAGCAGGTGGGAGCCCCACCGGGAAAGGCAATGAAACTCACAGCCGTAAACGAGTTTATTATTGTTGTTAACTCGGGAAATAAATGTCTCGAGCACTCATAAAACATTGTGGTTTTTGTCTTTATGTCCTGGAGCCCAGGTTTTTTCCAGCCCTGTGGTGGGCCTTGCTGACGCTGGCAGGGCCTGGTGGCTGGGGCCTGGGACAGCCCTTCTTCCATCAGCCCTAGCCCCCCCAGCTCCTTCAGGAGGTATCAGGAGAGGGAGGGGCAGCAGAGGGGTTTGGCCAGGGAGAAAGGGTTGTGTGAAGGAAAATGCACACAGAACTAGATCTGCAGAAAGAAGCGTTATCATTCCTCTCTATTCCCTTGCATTGTATGCTGCCTGTGCTTGCCTGCGTATGTGTGTGCATGTGTGTATGCATGCATGTGTGCATGCATGTGTTCATGTGTGTGTGTTAAATGCCCTCCGGCCTTTGCATTATGAGCACGCTACAAGAAATGATATGACAGAAACGTTGCTACTCTCTCTCCACCGTGGTAGAGATTATATATAGGCCCCAGTGGGCAGACATTTTATGATTCAAAGATACTGAGGATAGGGTCCCCTTGGCCAGGTATACCCTGGGCAAATGCAGGTGAGGACAAATCTTTCAGGAATCTCAGGCTCTTTATTGGCCATGAGTCGTGTTTTGTTCAGGCCAATGCTAGTTACAGTATTAAATAACTTTGGAATCATCAGGGGCTTAAAGCAGAAATAGTTTATTTCTTTCTCCATGAGTGTGTTTCTGCTTCCCTCCACATGATGATTCTGGGATCCAGGCTCCACCCATCTTGTGGCTCTGCCCTTCTCTAGGGCCTCTGAGTCCTCTGTATCCACTGGCAGTTAAGACAGGCTCACAGCCCATTGGAGAGAATCAGTCACGTAGCCCTACAGCATTTCAAGGGAGCCTGGGAAGTGTAGTCCCTGACTGAACAGCGGTCTTTTCTATGGGTTAGGAGTATGAATTTCTGGCAGACAGCTGGTCATCTCTGCCATGGCCGTGAGGCTTAGCATTTTGGAAGGCTAAACAAGAAGCCAAAGTCTCAGGCCCCCATCTTACGGGGTTGAATCTAACTCCTTCCAAGGGTATCATTGTCAGTAGGGAGGCTAGGGAAGGATAATGATGGTGACTACACACAGGAGCTCTCAGCTGCCTCGGTTTCTCCAACTGGAAAATGGTGTGACCAAAAGTACTTCCTTCCCTAGGTTGAATGAGGTTTAAATGAACCCCCAGCACATGATACTTGCACTGTGAATGTTCATTAATGATGGTGGGGAAGATGCCTCTCTCTAGTGAAGCCCGAAAAAAAGCAGTTAGTATGGATGTGGGAAGGAGACAGTCTGCTCTGCCCTCTGTCCTAACAGACATCCCCAAATCCAAGTCTATGGTCCTGACATAGCCTTGTGAGTTGGAATGGTGTGTGTGCTTGGTTTAAAATCACTCAAGCAAAACCATACTAACAGCAAACACCTTCCCTCAGACAATGAATGTGTACATACAATCACACAGAGAGAACAGAGAAACAAAGACTTCTTTTTCAAAAAAAAAAAAAAAATGCTGTTTTAGCTGTAGATGATGTGTGCTATGTTTAGTGTAGGTTTAAATAAGCATATCAATTCCAAAGATGATTATCCTGTAAGAGTTTTGAGAGAGACAGAAATAAGAGATATGGCGTCCAGCTCTCAAAGAGCCGATGCTGGTGGGTATGTGGGAAGGGGCAGCCTGGTTTGGGCCATCTAAATAAGAAGTCTTTTTCCTGTAATAAATTCAGGCACCACAGCTGAAGACAGCTTCAAGGGAGGGCAGGGTGTTGCTCTGGTTCCCCTACCAGGTAACAAAGCCTATACTTCCTTGGTGGCCCCTTGGCTTGGTTATGGGCATGGGGTTACATGGTGGGGTGGGGGGTGGCAGTATGAAAGGAGCCCAGCTTCCTTGTCAAACAGGCTGGCTTTTCAATCCTCCCTGGGCCACTTACAACTGTGTCACCTCAACGGTTGTGAAAATTAGAGTTAAGTTGTGCAAAGGGTACATTCAAGAGTCAACCCTCCGTGAGCTGCACGAAGCTCAAAATTAATGCAAAAGGGATAGAATGCTTTTAGCTCTCAGGAGTGACCCGTGTGTCTAGAGACTCTGCTGGGCACATAGTAAGAACTTAATACACGGTTCAATCAAATTAGTGATGATGCTGGCCTCCTCCCTTCCTACTTCATCTCCTCTTTCCACTCTCTCTTTTTCTACTTGGGCAGCAGAGACAGTCCACATGCAAGAACATTCTTTGTTTTACTGAATTCTCCTATACTAATCTGAAGAAATTAACTTAACAGGAGACTTAATGGTGTGTATGTGTGTCCTCTCTTTGGTCTGGTAGGGTGGAAAGAACAGACTTGGGAGCTGAACTGACCTGGGTTCCAATCCTAGCTCTGCTAGTTACTCTCTGTAACTTTGGGGATGTTGTGTAAGCTCACTAAGCCTCATGCTCTGGTGGAGGACATACCTACCAGGAGAATTGATACAGGTGTTAAACAAGACAACAGATGAAAGAAACATCTCTATGATTTTGCAGACATCAAATAGCTAATAGTTTCCTTTTCTCACGTGTTATTATTTCAGAGACCTGCATAGCCATGCTGTCCCACTTTTGTACTCTACTCTTGAATTTTCACCATTAGAACTTCATCTCTTGAGCCTTTGATCTTTGTAATAACACAGTGTTCATTGGGAGAAAACCCAGGGACTGTCCATGGTGGAAAGAGTATAGAGTAAGGGAGACTCGAAGACACTAAAAGCAAATATATTTATAATTTATAGTAAATATATATACATAATGTAACTGAGGCTGGATGGCAAGTAGATTCAAATTCTGGTTCTAATTCCAACCAATTGATAGAGGCTACTGAAGTGTTGTGTTGAGAATGTTGTGCTGAAGAGGATTCTGATGTCACTTGAATCTGTGAAGAATGTGGAAGTCCTTGGGTCTTATGGCAGAGTATGGGGAGAGGTTGACAGTAGCAGCCTCTGATGCTTGGGTCTCAGGTTCTCAGCACTCCTGGCTTGCTTTTCCCACTGCCGCCACCCAGACTATCCCTCCAGGAGGTCCTCCTGATTCTTCTTCATGCATATGCTGCCCTTTGTTTTCCTTTCTCAGGACCATCCAGCTTCACTGGCTGCCGAGCATTGATATTCTTTACTATAAGTCCAGCTGCTAGCAGCCAGAGCTGGCTCTTGCTACCAGAAGGGATGGTTTTGAACATGCAACACCATGCCTCAGTATCTTTCTCTCCAAGCCTCATTATGATATTGTCGATATTCCCGGTGAAAGGGCATCTCTCCCGATGCCTTCGCTTCTTTATTAATGTGTGTGAAGGCAAGTCAAGCCTGATTATCATGAAGACAATTGCTGAAACCCCTCCTGGAGAAGGCTCATCCAGACTGTGTAGGCGGTTTAATTTCAGAGACCCATTAATTGGCAAAATTGCTTAAGCAGCTGCTCTTGGTGTCATTTCAGGACCGCTTTGTGAGAAGCAGATGGGGAAGAGAAGGAAGAAAGTGGGCTTCCCAGTAGCCAGCCTGCCTAGCCTGTGACTCAGGTCAGCCCAGCAATCCCCAGGATCCCTGCTCTCTACAGGCAGATACAAATGCTCCACGAAGACCACACTATGGCCTTAGGCTTGTGGCTCCCTTCTGCCCCATCTCAGGCAGGGTCACTCAGCGTCCAGACTCACATGCACACTCCACCATTTTCTCTGCTGTCTCTTCCCTCTCCAACCACTTTCAGCCAACAGCACATTCCCATTCATTTTCAAACTTCAGTTCAGAATGTCAACTCCTCCAAGAAGCCTCCTCAGGTTTGTTCCTATAAGGTCAATCTCCTCTTTCTCCCTGCTGTCATTGTTTTCTCAACACTCAATTACTTCCAAGATAAGACTGCATTGTAGACAGTGTTCATGGTGTCTTCTTCTCTTTATTCTCAGCACATAGAACCTGTTGTAATGAATGGGCTGATTAAAAGTTTGTTCTGTGGAATGTGCAATGCTTGGGTGATAAGTCATAAAGTTGTCCATTCATTCAAAAAACACAGGCCAGGCATTGTGCTACTTAAGGAGTGTGGTATTCATTTCAGGCAGAGAGAAAGTCTGCCATACCCTCAAGGGATGTAGAGCTGGGAAAATCTGAAGAGGATGTGGTACCCCCAGCTCAGAAGATTTAAGAAGCTTGGAGCGGGGATTTAGGAAAGGGGTATAGCAGAGAGCTGGTGATTATTCTGACACTAGAGCCTTCCAGAAAGCAAAAAATATATAAAAATAAATATATAAGTGTTCTGGTTAATTCCTGGTAGACAGATAAATCCTGGAAGGAACATGCTTTTTAAAAAATTATTGGAGCACTACATATATGCAGTAAAGAACATAAGTTGATGCCTCACTAAATTCTTATGTTAATATCCACCTCATAACTGCCACCCAGATCAAGAACTAGAATATTTCCAGCTCTCCAGGAAGCTCCCTAATATCTCCTGCCAGTCACTGATGCCCAGAAGTAATATCTATTTTGACTCGCCATAGATTAGTTTTGCCTGGAATCATAGAAATCTCTGGCTTCATTCACTCAACCTCATGTCTCCGAGACTCACCCACGTTGTGTGTAGCTATTGGAACAAATAGGCGTTTAAAGAATGCCTCCTGTGGATTCAATTCTGACAAAGCTGTCTCATTACCTATCACACATCCATTCTCTCCCTCTTTCTTACTTGCAGAACTCCAATTTACATAGGGTGGTAAAATGCACAGCTAAAAGACTACATTTCCCAGAATCCCCTACAGCCAAGGGTAGCCAATGAGATGTCAGTAGGAGCCACTTAGCAGGGTTTCTGAGAACCTTTTTACCTGTGACTGAGTCAGCTAGGGGGTACCCCCCACCCCTCCTTCCTTCTTGTACCTGGTATGTGGATGTAACTGGATCTCCAGCAGCCACCTTAGGTCATGAAGAGACTTGAGAATAGGGTCACATGATAAGGATGGTGGAACAAAAAGCTAACAAAGCCTGGATCCTTAATGGCATCCTGGAGCCTCCATGTGAGCCTTGGACTGCCTTCTCTGAGGCTTGTTTAAGCCACTGATACTTGGGTTTTCAGTTACAGGCAGGAGAAGCTAATCCTAATAATCAGACCATATTGATGCATAAAGCCTCCTCATTGTATATGAAATAAAATCTAGATTCTTTGCCATGGCCCACATGGTCCTGTGTGATCTGGCTCCTGGCTTCCTTGTTGATGTCTTCTTCCTTTGCTTTTCATTCACAGAGACCTTCTTTCATCTCCTCAAGTACCCAGAGCACTTTTTTGCCTCAGGGTCTTTGCACATGCTATCCCTCTGGCAATACCACTCTTTACACAACATCTGCTTGGTTTCTCCTCACCTTTCAATCTCACTTTAAGCACTACCTCTTCAAAGAGGCCTTCCCTAAGCACCTGATTTAAACTAGATGACCCTGGTAATTTTCATTTTGGCACTTATCACACTTTGTAATTATATAGTCATTTGTTTATTTCTTCAAAGCCTGTTCACATTCACTAAACCCTTAGTTCCATGATGGCAAGAACTGTGACTTTGTTTTATTCATTTTTATAACCCCAGAACCAACCACGGTACCTGATATATGGTAAGTACTCCATAAATATTTTTGAATGAATGAATGGATGAATTTGAGGAAAAGACAAAGAAGATTAAAGCTCCCAGCTCTACAATAAAGGAGACTACAGATCTCATCTTCACAATAGAATAAAACTAACAACAGAAATAAGATACCAAAATGAACAAGACAGAGAACTAAGAGACCAAGGCCAGATTGGTGGGCGAATGTCAGGGACTCATACAAAACAGTGTGCTGAGAATCCAGAGAAGAAGACATGAGTGTGATCAGGGAAGACTATAGGGTGGGGACAATTATAAGAAATAGAAAAAGGTGAAAAGCAATCAGTATATGGAGGAAAGTTTATTAATCAAGATTGGGCTTGATTGTAACAAAAATGTCAGAATAACAATAGCTTAAAGAAGACACAAGTTTGTTTTACTGGTGCATAAAAGACATCAAGTCACCAGGGACCTACTTAGATCCCTTTCTATCTTTTTTCTATCTTGCTTCTGTGCTCCCTTTAGTACCTTGTTTGATGGTCTAATGTGGCTGATCATTATACAGCCACTGCATCCAGAATCCATGCAGTGGGAAGAAAGAAGAGAATGAGAAAGGAGTGAGAGATTTAAGTCTCTTTGGCCAGAATCTAGTTATATAGCCTATCCTAACTTCAGGGGAGTCTGGGAAATGTAGTCATAATTCTCAGCCCAGATAAATGTCAGGGGTCAATATTAAAGAAGATGGGCAGAGTGAATATTGGGGTAAGCCATTGCAGTGTCTGCCCCAGGACAGGGAAGTTATTCTATTTGTGGAGCTGTGGCAGATTGCAAAGGAGGCCTTAATACATTGTAGCTCCCCGCATCAAGAGATGGAGTCTATTTCATCACCTTTTGCATCTGGGCTGGCTTATTACTTGCTTTAACCAATAGCATGCAGAAGTTACAATGAGCCAGATCTAAGCTTAGGCCTAAAGGGGCCTTGAAACTTCCAACTCTTGTTACTCTTCAAGCACTGCTGCCTCTGAACGAAGTCTAGGCTAGCCTTCTGGAGGATGAGAAACCATGTAAAGAAAAACCGAGGCAGTCCAGCTGACAGGTGACCACCAGATATGTTGAAGAGGAATTTTCATTCAAAAGGCTAATCAGCTCTCTATTCTGCTTCTGTAAATATGCTTGCTGCATGGACTGTACTCAAAATTGACTAAAGACTCACCCCCCCCCCTTTTAGTTTGATCTAAGTTACAAATGTAACTGTTTGTACCCCTTAGCAACTCCTGAGCTTTGTAACTGCTGGTAACCCATAGCAACTCTAGCTGCTTTGGAGCAGCCTGAGTTCAAATTACCCAATCAGGCCATGCCAAAAAGAGTCTACATAAGGAATATTGCAACTGAGCTCAGGGCCCAGATCTTCAGAGCACTAGCTCCTCTGGGACCACCGGCATAATAAACCTGAGTTCTCCAACTCTCCAGGTGCTGGTTGGTTTCTCACTGGTCTGATTTTGGATCTTTTCCACGATCATGTGAGTAAAGCCATCTAGGACTCTCAGCCAACCTGCCAATGAATGGCAAATGTGTGAGCAAGCACAGATCAGCAGAACCCACCAGCAAACATGTAAGCTGAATCAACTGTTGTTTTGAATCACTGGATTTTGCTGTGGTTTCTAACCCAACAATAGACACCTGACATAGCTGGAAAGGCTGTAGGTAAGGACGTAGTATTTGGGGCTGAGTGGAAAGAATTATTGAAGGCAGAGGTCAAACCTGGTTCTTCCAAATAATTCTACTGATGTTTGTATAGTGCCCCAATTCCAAAATAAGAGTCCTCTTGGGATGCAAAGGTCTTCCCAGATGCTTCTTGTTGGAAGAGCACTGCAAGAGGGAGGCTCCAAAATTCCACTGTCTATCACAGCTGTGTGTCCTGAAGCAAGTTCTACTACCCTCCTGTTCCCAGGTTTCCCATCTGCCAGCAATAGTGTCACCTTAAGCCCCCAGACTCCTTCAGTGATTAAAATAAGGCCAAGTCAGCCAATGAAGAAGCAGAGACGACCAAGCTGGGACTCAGAGAAACAAGGCATGGAAATGAATTATGGAAAGCTGCAATGATCCCAGACAGAAACATTGGCTCAAGCTAGGTAGAGGAAAGGGGAATCAGGGCCATCCCCAAGTGACCATGGCCTTTCTCTCAGGGTCTTTCATGCAATCACTCCTTGTCCTTCCCTGGCAGAATCACAGAGGCCCAAAGCAAAGGGATTTTGATCTGCCTAAGCTCATTCAGTGAGGAGGTGACAGATTTGTACTCCAGTCCAGATATCCAGATTCTGGCCCACACTGACTGACCTGCTACCCCATGAGCAGGAGTGAAAACTGATGTGGGACCTTGTGACTCCAACTCCAGGGTGCCACCCACCAGGTCATTCTCTCCACTCAATTAGATTTGGGCCCTGGATCTTTACACTTCCTCCACATTGCAGGGGCAAACAGTTAGTGGATACGCGGACTGCACTGAGCCATGTCTGTGATGGAGTGCTCCCACAGTCACACAGCTTCCCTTTCAAATGTGGACAGTGGTCAGTCCTTACCTCTCTCAGCCCCACTCTGAACAATGAGACGCTGGCCCAAGAGGACAGTGGCATCACCTTCTCACTCCTAGGAGAGTTGACACACCTACTGTTCCCCTGCTTAGCAGCCTGCTAGTGAACTTAGCAGGGGGCCACACAGGCTTTAGACATCCTCCCTCATCTGTCTTCCTGGCTTCCACCCAAATCTCTGATTCCTGCTGGACTGGCCATCTGTTTAAAACCTTGTCTCACATGAACCCAGTGACCAGTAGTATCTCCAGCAGTAAATGAGTTATTGTTCAGGGAGCAAATCCAAGCCTTTAAGTTGCTAGCTATGTGATCTTGAGCACTTAGGTTAACCTCTCTGAGCTTTATACGTAAAATGGACATAATACTATCCCCTCAACAGGTGCTTGGAAGGATTCAGAGTTAACTCTGAAATCAAATAATGTATCCAGTCACCTCTGGTCATTCTAGAACATAGGAGGTACATATGCCCAACAGCATGTGTTGGCTCTCAGTACCACATGCTCCTGTCTTAACTCCCTCCCCAGGCTATCCCTGCAAACTACATTTCCCAGGCTCCCTTGCCAGGTGGCTTCCCATTAGATTTAGCCAATAAGAAACATTGGTGGGAGATTGGAAGGCAAGGAGGAGAGAGAAGGTTTTTGTCTGCTCTTGGCAGTGCTTCCAGTGGAAGCAGGGGCCATGTGCCTGAGGGCAGCTGAGGCCCTGGGGGCCCCAGCAGCAGCAGAGACAGTTCCAGCAGCAGCTGCAGGAGAGCAAACCTCCAGGTTTCCATTGGGTGTCAGCAGCACCCCAGCAAGTCAGCGGGGCTGCACGAGGGCTGTGGGCCACAGTCCTCAGGACAGAGGCAGCTTCCTGGTGGAGGGCTAAGAACCTTCACTTCCTTTTGCCCACTGACCGTTTTAGCCCCCTTGTAACCAATTTCCTGTATTCATTCTGCTTGTAACATGTACAGCAGCTCCAGTCTCCTGCCTGGGTGCTTTATGATGCCGTGGACAGCAAGAAGCCTACATATGGAGAGTTTCTCACTTACTTTGTGCATCCTTCACTTAATCCCAACCCAGGCCCTCAGGGATGCCAAGAACCACCTAGGCAACCCTTCTCCCCCCACTACACACACATGGCCTGATCCTCAAATTGGCTTGGGCCTCAGTTTGCCTTACCAGATGAATGACATGAAACCATGGCCCTCATCTCTGTGAAAGATCTGTTCTAATTACTTCCCCCAAGCCCTCACTTGGCCCCAACAGTCCTCAGTTCACTCATTCCCCACTGCAGTAGGAGAAAATCCTAAAATATGTACAGTTTCCCACCCACCATCTCTGTAGGTTGCTATTTTCTGCCAAGGAAGTAAGACACTCATGTGTACTAAAGTGTCAGTGGGCCAGTGGGCCTCTTCCTTAAAAACACAATCATTCTGAGCAGAGGCCTTCAGCGGGTCACTGGGTCCAGCTGAGCAGGTCATGCACTCACCATCCTGGTGGGTGCCATTCATGATGTCATCCGCGTGAATAGTGCCCTCCCCACCACTGCCTGGAATCTGCAGTCCACATTACACTGGTCTTGTCTTTCCAGTGACAATGTTTAAAGGAATACATATGTAGAAAGGACTCATGACTAGGGATCAGGAGACCTGGGTCTGATCTGGAATCTCCCATAAACCACCGACCCTTTCTCTGTGGAATTATGTTTCCTTTCCAGAAAAAGCAAGGCATATGTTCGTGCAAAGCTGAATACCTACACATGTGCTTTCTCATTTAATCACATAGCAAGTAAGGCAGGCCTCTCCTTTGCAGAGACAGGAGATGGAGGCTCGAGAGTTGAGGACTTGCCCGGTATCCTGCAGACTAAGAGGACCAGATCCTGACCTTGGACTTTGATTCTCAGGCTCTGCATTGAGTCCTACCACAGTGACTTTGGGACAGGTAGCTTTCTGAGCTAAAAAGTCACATGAAGGATTGTGTCTGGGTATCTGTGCAATGACTATCCTGGGGAGCATGATGGGCAGTGTCATAGGGCAGCTCAGGTCCAGCAACTTCCTCCTCATGGCAGGGCTTCTTCTCCAGACTAAGCTCAGAGCTGGCTCCTCAAGGTGCCAGGTGGAATCCCAGCATTTCCCCGCCTGCTCGGGCCTGGCAAGCAGAGCCTGAGAACAGATGCCGAGCACCTTGCTCTTGGCAAGAATGACGGATTTGCAGGTCCCCTTCTAGGAGCCGTGCTCACTCCCCCAGTACACGCTGTGTCAGCCCGTCCTGAGCTAGTGAAAATAAACAGTGTCATTATGCCTCCACTGACTGCCACACAGTCTATTTATACCACTTAAGACATGGGATAAATGGATTCTCAGTTTCATAATGAAAGGAATATTTCATTTTGCAGAGCTGAGGAACTGTTTATTGAGCATAAAGACAACATTTATACTGTGTTTTGATAATAAACTGATCTGGAAGTTGGCTCATTTAGGTGGTGGCTTACATCTGACTCAG